>CM065052.1:273585146-274037646 GCA_032883995.1 Coronaproctus castanopsis
ATTTTCGACATATTCACCCGTTTATATGCACACTGTTTATAATGGCCTCTCAAACGTTTCACGAATAAAATTAAAACTTTAATAACGACTGACGTAATACTCACGTCGAACATAAATTATCACGTAGAAATTTTTAATTTATTTATTTATAGGTAGGATAAATACGGCTATATATATGTATATTAATTTAACCTCTACCTAGAGTTCTAATTAATTATTATAATTCAACGTTAGTATGTTACAGCTATGTTGGATATAAGTAGGCGGTGTTCCTGAATTTTTTACGTCAACATGATGTCCCGAAGTTACGTTCTGCATTTATAATTACACGTTTCCCGGAAATTGGAATGACACTTTTATTTTTAAACGATAAGTCTCTGATGGAGTCAGAATTTTCAATTAACTCACTTGATCGTTACATATTAAGGTAGTGAAGAAGATAGACAAATAAATATTGCAATGTAGAAAGAGAAAGAAGATAAGAAATCGATATCAGGTGATTTAGATTTCCGTTCTTCATAAATAACTTCGTCAAAGGTGACATTTGAGAGCGATAGGGAAGAGTTTTCAGAAGACGTCATCACAACCATACAGATGAGACTATTAAAATATACAACAAAAATTAATGCTTTCATAGATATTTGTGAGCGATAGCAATATATATATATATATATATATATATATATATATATATATATATTTTTATATATATATATTTTTATATATATAAATAAAGTTACATCAACTCAAAACCTGACAAGGGACGTCGCCTAGTGATGCTCAACGTATTCGAAGCTAGCTAATTAGTACGGGATATTTGCTATTACAAAGAATAAATTGGACCGAAAAAGTTACGAATGAAAAAGTTCTCCAAAGAATTGATGAAAAACGGACCTTATTACATTCGATAAAGAAAAGTAGATTAACCTGGATGGGGCATGCGACATGGTAGTCTGTTAGGCGATATAATAGACAGATTCAAGGCAAAAAGGGTCTTGGTAGACCACGAAACACTTTCGTGACAACATTATTGCATGATACAGGCACAGATGAATAATGGAGAATGAAAAGAGCTGAAGAGAATCGGTTGGCTTGCAAGTTACTTACCATGGAAGAAAATTAGTTCTAGGACTGAAAAACTTATGATGATGATTTGCCGTTGGTTTTCATATCTCTTTTACTTTCGCAGTAAACAGATACTCTTTTACCGATCAATGGAAACACGGCTGATTTAGAAAAATTTTCCTCCTTGACGGCATTTGAACTCAGTCTGTGCTAACATTGCCAATGTCATTTTATTTAATTCGGAATATTCTCATTTGAAATGTTCAGTTTTTAATTGTTTTTTTTTTTTACTTGTAGCCAGCACGTCGTAAAAATACTTCCGCCAAAATTGCCGGATAGCTATCTGGCCGGTTATAATTTTGAAAATAAAATACAAAAATCACAACGGGTATTCTTCATTATAACCATCGCCTTAATTCGTTATAAGAAAATCTTAATAGATGTAAATACAAACACCGATGGCTGTGAACGACAGAAAAGTCTGTTCAACTATTCTTAAGTACTCGTTCGTCGTTATCTTGAACTAGATAAAAATATATCCCATTATAGGAGCTGTAAATTAAAAGCAAGTTAACATACTTCGCCGGCGTAAGCTTTTCCATCAACTGTATGTTCTGAACCTTGCGAGCTTTCAGGACCCCAATGACAATGAAACTGTTCCAATCTGTACTTTCCGGTCAGAGGACCACCGAACAGTTCTGTAACGAAAGTAATTGATCGATTAGTTTACATCGGTACTATAGGAAAAACCCATTGATCGGATTTCATCAGATTACCTAGCATGTACGACGGTTGTTACATAATAATACCGTAACAAATCGTGGTGAGTTCGTTTATGTCTCGGAAAAAACGATTAAATTAATATTGTGCTTATTCCGACTTGTTGTTCATTGAATGATACAAAAATAGTTAGAACAATATATGTCATTAATTAGTTTTTTAAAATATATATGAAACAAGACCATTTGTGATAATTATATATATATATATATATATAGATGTTACTCATTGCACTAATATTTGTTTTCAAACCTGGATGGTTGGTTTTTCCGATAACATGTCCAAAATATGGTGCAATTCATTGTTGACGCTAAACCAAAACTCTTATCTGTCCGACGGTTGCTTACACTCATCTCTCTAAACTATAATCCGTTATGTGATAAAAATATTAACACGGTTTACACCAAAAAGAATCGCTAACGTACGAAAGTTTAAAAGTGTATTTTCCTACATAACTATGGCATGTATTCGTACTTTGGGTTGTGGACCTAATGGTCGAAATGAATACTTTGTTTGGAATTTACTCTCCTCTAGCCTGTATAATACACGGTGTGTAGTGGGTACCAATGATGCTTGCATTGTTATCAGAAGCAAAAAATAAACATGAAGTATTCAATATTATCAATATTTGTGTTCTCCACATCTGACCCGTGTATGTGAGCTAGAGAGGTGGTATCAACTGTACATACATAGTTGTTTAAAGTAGTAAAGATTATATATATATATATATATATATATATATATATATATATATATATATATTATATATAGGCGTTGACACGTTCCCATTGGGAAATGAGTTTAAAAAATATGACAGTATGTTATCAATGTCAATTGTGGTCAAAAGACCGGGGTGACAAACATTAAAAAAAAAAAATAAAATAATATATAAAAAATTAAAAAATTAAAAACATAAAAAAAAAAAGGTTTTATTCAATTTTAAGTGTCGGTTAGTTTATAACGCGCCTGTTTGAACTAATTGTTCGTGTCGTCGAGAAAATATTTACTATTTACCAGGTAAATAATTTGGAATTTTATTGGATTTTCGAAAATTTTAAGCCTCGTTATTTTCTACATTTTGAATATTATCAGTTAAATGAGTACGATAAATTTAAAGCATAAATTATTCTGTAATGTACCGAATGTCCGAATTTAATAATGACGTATAATTGCGTATTATCAGTGTTCTGTTTATTAGCAGATAATGTAGTACGATCTGCCGATTGTGTAATGAAAAAGTAATTTTCACATTTTTGTATACTCAACTATAAAACTGCCTCGATAACTTTTCAATATCGCAAGTTTCGGACAGAGTTCTAAAGAAACTATAAATTTCAATCAGGCCTACTAGGACTTCCGTTAGTAAAAATTTACTCGTGCTTATATGAAACTTTAGGTAGAATATTCGAGAACAAGTTTACTAGATGGCTTGTTTATATTTAATCTCGATAGATCGTCTTTTTTTCCTTTTTTTAAATATATATATATATATATATATATATATATATATATATTGCGAGCACCCTAATACTCGCCTAACGGACTTCTACGGACTTCTACGGACTTCATTATTCCACGCATAGGATCCTCGTATATTCTTTTAGCCTTCTGACGCCAGTATTTGACGTAGGCCTCTCCCAATCTTTTCCAACGTTGTCTGTCCTGATCTTCACGTATCCATGTGTATCCGACTTGTTTTATTAGGTCATCTGACCATCTTCTCGGGGGTTTTTCTCGTTTCTTTTCCCAGTGTATGGTCGCCAGTTCAGTATTTCCTTCGTCCATCTTCCATCTGTTAACCGTGCTATATGTCCGTCCCAGTTCCATTTGTTCCTTGCTATTCTGGCTGCAACATCCTCAAATACTGTTTTTCCCCGTATATTCGTGTTTCTAATTTTGTCCTTTAACCTAATTCCCAGCAGCGTGCGTTCCATTCGTCTTTCCGCCTTCCCCCGATTTTATCCGTTAGTTCTTCTGTTAAAGGCCAAGTTTCCGCAACTCAGCACTCAGTGCATCATACCTCGTATATTAATGTATATATTTTTCGACTACGATACGTGCAACACACGAACTTCACTAACCGAACATTATATGTGTGTATATATATATATATATATATATATATATATATATATAAATACATATATTCATATATATATCCGTCTGTTCTGGATTTTTTGATTTCGTATAGTAAAAGAAAGAGACTAATTGTGTTTAAAACTATAATTACACAGGCCCATGGGTAACTTCTAGTAATAAATACGGTGCTAAGTATTGAAAATACGCATTAAAAAAAAACATTAAAAAAAATATAATATATATATCCTCATGCGCGCGATGCAAGAAACGACTGAAATTTTTCAGTCTAGAATAAATAGTTTACACAAAGAGTATCGCTATTTATTTGCACACGGACTGAATATATTTAACCCAAGTATATTGGCTTTATATTTTCACCCATTGGCGCAGTAAGTGGCATAAGATGCGAACCACCGCGAGCTATACGCTTTTATCTTATAAAAAACAGTACTAATTCGCACGGCGCATTATACGTAGGTGTGTGTTTTTGTATTTTATGCGCTGATAGGCGTATACGTTACATTATATCCAACGTGGACGTGTGTATTATATATAAATCGCGATATTTGGCAAAAATCTACTTACTACCACGCTTACTGTTTACAAATATTTCGGCTTAATAAATACAAATAAATTCTACAACAGATAACGCACACATACGCATATGAATATATAGAAGTATGTATGTATATGTAACTTTGGCAGAGAATCCTAGGAAAATATTTTACTAGTATAGTATATCTCATTTAAAGTAGCCTAATAGAAAACTTTATGGCTTTCTAGAACGGACACGCTTATCGTTTTTCTATTTGTTCAATTTGCTTTACCATCTACTTAGTCGACATCGTTTATCTCTTTTTCTCGTTTTAAAGTTTTCTATTTTATCTCTCATTTACACTTCACCATTTATCCTCCCACGATAATGTTCGACTTTTGTTTTTTCCCCCGAAAATTTTAATTAAAACAGTATTACCCTTTTTTTTTCTTTACATTTCTCGAATATACGAACTATAATATTCAAAAGAAAATGTTAATAATTGCAGCGAAATTACATTTTTCGTCTGAGAATTTTCTAAAATAATAATAATAATATAATAATTATAACGATAAATATAACAACGTGTATATAGCGTACAGTTAAACGTATTGTAGGGCGTACGAATAATAAATAACTGTAAAATGTAGCGTTCTTACTATATATTAAAAATTATAATTATTCATTAGCATCATTTTCATGTTCACAAAGTGAGACCGACACCTTGTCTCATTTCAATTTTCCCTGTTCGCTCGTCTTTATACATTTTCCTTCTATCAAATGAGTAAAAAGGTCTCTATCTTTTTTTATTTTATAACAAAAGTACCCGACTGGTCTATTTAGAACCAAGTGTGAAGATTTCGAACTCGGCGATACAACCGAGAGTCAGCAATCAACTACCGAACGCTGACATACTCTAAACACATTCGGCACCTCAACCAGTCCATTTTTAGACGCTTAGGCCTATATGTATGCCGCATATCGCTGCTTAAAGAACTTACATCTGCAATTCGTGACTTTGCTCGTACGATGTCTTATTTCATCTAATGCTCGCAATTACGCAACACGATCAGTGGGAAAAGTGGAAACAGTTTGCATCTTCGGGTACGCTACATCGCCGTGGAATTCGTCCGATTTTGTAGTTTACCGCTATAATTACTAAAAGTCGATTAATTTATCAACAAGATGCCGCGACAGTGTACACACTGCCAATGATACTATCCTAGTTTTATGTTCTTCCACGATCGCCCTATAAAAAATTCGCTCTAGTCGTCTAGGATGACGGATTTATTGTTCCTTGGTTTTTTATTAGGGGGGGAAATTTAAAATCTACGCTGTTAGTTCGCGATGTGAACCATGTAAGACGGAAGATATCCGCTCAAATTCCGGAAAGTACCGCGTCGTTTTTTCCCGGAAAGTTGTGTTCCAAAATAACATGCCAAGTTGCGCGAGATGAAAATTTTCACAGCGTTTATATATTTTCTTTTATTTCATTTCGTATATTATTTATTTAACAAGCAGTTATTTTTAAAAAAAATTAACAACGAAATTGTAGTTAAAATCGATAAAATTTTTAAACTACAAAAAAATAGTTAAAATCACTAAAGAATACGTAGGAGAAACAGGCAGACACAATTCTAAAT
Source organism: Coronaproctus castanopsis (assembly GCA_032883995.1). Taxonomy (NCBI): domain Eukaryota; kingdom Metazoa; phylum Arthropoda; class Insecta; order Hemiptera; family Monophlebidae; genus Coronaproctus; species Coronaproctus castanopsis. Next base: position 273,591,249 of record CM065052.1, read on the forward strand.
ATGATATAGAACATTTCAATTCGTATATTAACAACGATGCAAAATCGTCATTCATTGTACAAAGAATTAAAACAAAAAAATCCATAATATTAACCGAAATTATAAAATTTTACATACAAAAAAAAAAACATTATAAATAAAAAATAATGTAAATAATATAATAAAAAGATAAAACAATTTATTAAACTCGTCATCTTAACAAGTATATTATTTGAATTTCATCAATTTTCATATTAGTGCAGAACTATATCATTCCCTCACGCCACATCCGATCGAGAATGCCTGGGCTACATTTAAAAATATTACCGAATAATATTTTTTTCCTCCGACCGCACGCAATGTACTTCTTCAGTTGTAGAATATTTATGTCGGAAACCCAACTGTTCATTTCTGCGAATCGTCGACGTCTATTCAGTAATAATTTTTCAAACAGCTTTGAAATTGCAGGCAATAGAGAAATAGGTCTCGACTTTTTCCCATGTTTCTTTAGCATGATGCCCTCTCGAAGCTTTCTGGAATGTGCTCAAGATGATGGCAAGCGTTAGACAAATAAGTTAACAAAACGATACCGATTCGCATAAAACTCTTGCCTAAATTCCCCAAATTCCGGGAGATTTCTCGGAATTTATTTTAGTATCAATTTATGCTGCTACTTCATACGTTGAACACACATATAGCTTAATACGGTGCTCACAGATAACAGTGTTGTTCGTAGTGTGTAATACTGCTCTCAATATTCTCAATATTATACGGCGGAGATCGCTGTGTTAATCATCGTCGACAAGTTTATCATTTCGCGTCGTTTCCGTATGTTAACTACAGACTGCCTACAATAAAATCATTCGGCTGATATGCGCCTTGGTATGTAGCAAACCAGATCATTCACCAAGATTTGAACATTCCTTATGTGTGCGAGATCGTTAAGCAATACGCACAGAGCCATACTGTGAGGCTGGGAAATCATCAAAATACTGTTGCATTAGGATTGTTGGATACAGCCGGCGATGCCAGTCGCTTAAGATATAGAAAACCCCTGGACCTAATCCGAGGTCGTGGTTGTCGGGTGTGTACCAGTGGGTACTATACCCTTCCTGTTATGCTCTCCCACCCCAAATACTACTAAATGATCTTGTTGGTCAGCTTGCAGTAATAAATAATAAAAAAAAAAACTTTGTATCTCAATAATAGTTTATCTTTTCCGCACGCGAGTATAACTTATATTCCGTTTATATTCACGTGGTAGTTATCAGTAGTTAACTCCCGTCATTGTTACCGGGGGAAAGGCTATCGTCATCGCGCCGTCTTATCAACAATCTACCCGAACACTCAGCTTTACGCATCGCCATCGTGTTCTACGAAAATACCATCACTATCGTTAACAGGATACGCCTATTTATTAAGTTCTCTTAATGCCGAATCATCTATCAAGAAATTTAGTAATACAACAAAACAAACATACAGTACACGGTAACCAAGATTAACAATAATCTATTAACAAACGAACAAATTTCCGAAAACAGATCGAGCAATAATACTAAACTCGGTAGAGATGGCGCATTTAATGAAAAGATTACATATGTGAAATCGGAAAATATTTTATTTGCACCACGTATATCGAATAAAAGAATATGCATATATACGCTAAATCTATTGCAGATAATTTTGCGTGTAACTATCAAAAATACAGGTGTCAAATGGAGAAATATTCGTACGGAAATTCATTAATCCCTCAAAGATATTATTTCAAATGTATCACCACACGTATCGCATAAAGCAATTGAAAAATCGTTGCAATATCTTAAGATAGAATTAGTGTGCCACAAATGTTATTAAAGCAGGCACCGCTGAAAACGGATTTATTACGGAAAAAGATATAATCTACATGCGCCACTAATGTAATAACGTACATAGGTGAACAATACCAACTATTTCTATCCGCTAACGAACCGGCTAAATTTAAAGAAACATCAACCAGAATCAACAGATGGTAGATCAACAAACCACGTATAACGTGAAAAAAAAATATATGTATTCAATCAGATGAAGCAAAAACTGAGACACCATTGAATTACAGTATTGATTCTAAAAAAAGAACAAACTGCTTTTAAACGACCACATCCAACAACTTCTAAACCGCCATCTAATTTAAATTCCACGGACAAACAAAAAATTCCGTTCAAATTGATAATGAGAAGGAAAAATTAATAAAACCAAATGTACAGACAGAAGCGGAGTCGAGGAAGATTAAAAAACAGAAATTGACAACAAAGGATAGGTATTTATCCTAAATATATGAATTACGATATATTAAGAAGTATAATGGATGTGAGGTCTTTACACTACAGAAGGAAAATAGCCAAATTAATGTTTCTTCATGATGTATGCAAGAGTTAATAGTGAGTATTTAACATCAACCGTCTCCTACATTATAGACCAAATAGACGATCGAATCGTTTTTTTAGTGAGCCGCGTGCACGAACAAACCTCGGTTTAAGTTCTCGCCGTCAGCTTTCCGCTTATATAATTCTCTTTTGAACATATTTCCCCGTACGGATATTTGATAACAGATATTTCTTTAATATTAACAAAACAATATTTTCCCTAGTATAGAGACGATCGATTAAATAACGTACAGTGTTTATACTAAATTATTTTAACGTACACTTTATTACCGGACATCGTATGTTTAAAGAATATACAAGTATAAAATATCGTATTCAAATAAATAACAAATATGCAACCTAACCAGAGACTTGGTTGAAAACAAAACTAAATTATAACAGTAAACCCGAGTTAAATTGAACTTTAAGTAAATAACCAAAACTCAAGTACGTTAAACCCCAATAAGCAATCCTACTTACCGGAGTTATTTTTATACTTATTAAACGTCGAATATGTAATTCTATTAGAAGCAATAGACGGCAGAAATATTTTTAATGTCACTGCAACACACACTAATAGTACATTATTGAGGACAGAGATGGTTACTATAAATTCCGCGAAAAAATAAACGATAAATAATGATTTAATATTTTTTGAAGGAATAGTATAATACTTAACTAAATTTATTAAAATCTACTCTTCGCGTTTTTCTACACAATTCTTCTAGAACCTCCTATATTACAATTTATTTACTTTAAAAACAACGAAATTTAAATAAAATTAAAAAAAATAAATTTAACAAATGCAAAGCTGTATTTAACAACGACTATATATTTTCTTATTATCAGATTGATTCCAAGGGGGGTCAGACCCCCCAAAACCACCCCTTGGCTACGCCGCTGAAGCTAACTGATAATACTAAGCGCATACTTTTATTAGGATGTAACTATTAATTTTTGTGTTATACCCAATTAGTCAATAAGGAATTTATAAACTTTAATCATTTTAGCTGAAATAAACTATCGAAAAATACGTAATTATACTAATTAATTAATAGCATAAATTATAGTTTTACCGTAAAATAAACTAAACTTAAATGGATATAAATTCCTTGTAATTTTACTAATAATACACTTATCCCATCGACATCGTGTATTACGAACTGGGGAAAAATAAAAAAATAAAAAAAATAATATGCGGCGTAAATGTTTCTGAAAGGTATTTTCTTACCTTCTTTTCTTATCAAGTTACCAGACTTGTCCTTAAGAGTAGGAATACGTTGAATCGGTCTCTCAAGTCGATGAGAGTTTCTTTCCACAAAGAATAACCTTTATCAACTTCCGCGCACTGAAATTTTCCAGGTAATCTTCGGTATTAATGACCATTATATTTAGCTTATATAACACCATCGTAAGTCCTATATGGAAATATGGGATACAAATATGGGCATGTACTAAAGCATCGAATCGTTAATCCAGACAGCTCAAAATAAGTTTCTTCGACTAAAATGCTCGTTGGTTCCAACGAAATGATGCACTTCATGCAGATTTACAGATCAAAATTCGTTAAATACAGGATTATAACACCGCGGAAGACTTCATCATCATCCAAATCCGGAGGCATTGACACTTTCGCCAACAGATCGTGACTTACGAAGGCTTAAACGTTTCAAACCTACTGACTTGGTTGTTACTAAGTAATTAAGCTTAATCATTTAAACCTTCGCTCATGTTGAATAATCATGATTCTCGCTTATTTAAACTAAAGTTTAAGATTGCAGAAAGGAAGTAGCTGTCCTTTCTTGGAGCTACATTTAAAAAAAAACAAAAATATTTAACTTATTGCTAAACCGATTAAATATGTTTTCATCGGCAAAATCACGGGATCACGGGAGTTGTACCAAATTTGCCTTACAATTACGTCTTTCTTTTACTAGTTGCCTAACTGCAGCGGGATAATATATTATATCGGATTGTACGATTTTTAGTTGCAGATACAGCATTGTCACTCTACGTGAGAATAAGTAAGGAAAAATCAGTTCGATAAGAAATAGGTAATTTTTTCTACTCGATACTTTAAAGTCGACGTTTATAGTTATTATAAATGCGTCATTATATTCGCGGCGGTGCAACGTCTCACGTCTATAAATGAATATAATCCGATTTAATTAGTTAATTTCTATCATTTGCAACGATATCGTCGATAATTTAATGAACTCCATACATTAATTGTTTTATTCTCGACGTTAAGGTCGTAGTTATTTTTATTACTTTATCAAACACCGAACGATGTCTGAAACAGCCCATTTAAACCGTGAAAAATTCTGATTAAAAATTAACTTTATCGTTTACGTCTAATTACGATCGATTTTTTATATATATATATATATATATGTATGTATGTATATGGTCGTTTGCATGCTTATTAATTTATTTACAAACATACGGCTCACATAAGAGATAACCTCAATTATAATACAAAAATTCGCGGTAAATAAACCACATTAAACAACGAGTAAACAGAATAGACGAACCGACAAAAACCTTCAAATTATAGACATACACGTGTATATATAAAATCTAAATGGCAAAACATCTTTAAAGAAAAAAAGGAAATTGTCGATGGAGCTAAGAAAAAGAATTGTGCGAAGTTACGTTTGGCCTGTATTAAAATATGCGACCGAAGTGTGAGCTATTAACGGCAAATGCATAACGATGTTGGACGCGTTCGAAATGTTTACTTACCGACGATTGTTAAGGATATCGTGGACAGATCACATTTCCAACAAGAATCAATGCAACGTAGACAGGCTGATTATAGTAGAAGATATTACGAAAAGGTAATTGAAGTATATAGGTCACAAGCTCCGGGAAGAGAGACTGTGTACGTTGACGGTACCAAGAAAAATACTTTGAAAAGCAACACAAGAGGAAGGAAAAGATTGGAATATGTAACATCAAACACTGAATTCGACAGAACTAAGGAAGTGGTAGCTGCAGCCACACATAGGTAAATATGAAATGGATAACTCTCTGAATGTAACATCAAACACTGAATTCGACAGAACTAAGGAAGTGGTAGCTGCAGCCACACACACATAGGTAAATATGAAATGGATAACTCTCTGAATACGCAACTTCCTTTGAAGGAGATACAACTTGATGATATATATATATATATATATATATATATATATATATACACGTCAATACCAATATACATAATTATATATTATACAGTTACATAATGCACTTATCCGTTCATCACATATATATTACATTTAATGTGAGTTTTTTGAAATTTTGTTCGTTTCCCAGTACATATCATTATCTCTATTTCATCTAGGAAAATGCGACTGGTTAATAATATGTATTTGTTAAGTTTAACAAAATGATAAATTTGCAAGTTTTCAATTAACGTTATTTAATTCGGGTATAATATGTTCAGTTACAATCAATTCTGCACCTTAATAAATACTCATACTATATATATGTGTGTGTATGTATATATAATCTAATTGATCATTTCAATCCGCTGGTGGATGTGAACTTCCCTCTATTGTTCCACGCAGTCCAGTCGTTAGTTTTGTTCAGCCATTTTACGCCAGCTATAATCACTGTTGGCGTCGATGATACCAAGGGAATTTTCAAAGGAACTGGAATTTACGACTAACAATTAATCACTTTCGCCGCGTGTCGCATCACTCCTATTAGATCGCCGTTCACTGTTAAACCAGTTAGGGTCTTCACATATGTGTGTGAGTGAAAAAGAAATACTTTTAGCGTATAGAAACCGTTGGGTTTTACACATATATGTGAAATGACGACGTATAGGAAAAATTAAAATGACGAAAAATCAGTGTTACCCAAACTGTGTACTAGCTACGATTTCGATGTTGTATGTTCTTTATCAGAGCGGTGTTTTTACCGAACATACTTTTTATTTTTTATTTGGAGCGACTATATAAAATAAGTTCTGTAAACACACGCAGTTCTTAAATGAATTATTTAACACCATTATTTAATATACGCAATGAAATCAATCTAATTTTAACGACAATACGCGAAAAAAAGGAATTTAATTTCGAATAGCAATATCGATAATAATTGCACGCAAATTATTTCTATTTATACGCCACTGAGTTAATTTTTCTTGAAATAATTCAAACGATATAATTTTATGCTTTCGCTAATAAAAAACTTCTTCTTTTACGTTAACCGGTTAAAAATTACAAATCAAAGAGAAAAGTAATCTGGCTTTTATTCTGCTTTAATTTATCTACTTTACAGATTTATGCTTCAATAATCGAAATTTTCGCTCTTACCTTGTCCTTGTGCTACTTCAGCATAAATCCTGCGTTCGAGTTTCATTATTTTCTCCTATTGTTAGAACCCTATTTTGAGATATATACATATATATATATATATATATAATTATCCTTATTTAATCCCATCGGATTCTGCTTTTTTTTCTTATCATTGTATAGCGCACCGTTAATTTTTTTCATTCATGTGACAAAGTTTTTGCGCGGGCATATATTCCTTTATTGGGTATTTTTTGCGTTTTTCTGGTCACTGGACCGAACGCAAACTTACAGGTTGGTTTTGTGCATGTGCAATTTTTAATTTCAACTCTCTGCAATTATAAGGGCGTTTTAATTTAAATTATTATCATTGATATATGATAAAAGTTTGGTATGCCCGTTTGCAACTATCATGATAGCGTGTGTTAATTTAATGACTTAAACCTAAACTCTATTTAAATGAGTTTCTACCTAAATAAATAAATAAATAAAATCCTTTGTTCGCTATTATATCAAAATTATGTACTAATATGGTGCTTGTATCGAGCAATCTTTCTGAGACGTATATAATTATATTTTAGGCGTGCAAAGAATCTTAAAATGCGATCACGCATACAAGCGAGAGATACCTATTTTAATTGAAAAATTATAAAATATATAATATTGTGTATAAAAAATTATATATATGTAAAACCAACTTTTTTCTAATATGATGAATTTATATATATATATATATATATATATATATATATATATATATATATATATATATATATATATATATATATATAAAAAAGAATGATTCGGTTTAATTAATATAAAAAATCGGAGAAACATTTACAAACTTGTCTTTGTGTCTTTGAAAATAGATTGGATATATCTTTACTTTAAAAAAAAATAAAGCTACAGATGTTAAATTTATGCATCGTATGCGTGTCACAAGGAAATGTATGAAATCTCCACTCACAGTTTCATTTCCTTTATTCATCACAATAGTGGTGCTTTCTCAAGTATAAAAAGTGCCCCATTTATATTCTCTTTTCTTTTTTTATTTTGAGATTTTCATCATCCATAATAGATTTTCTTACATATTGAAAAAAAGGTTAAAACTAGTTTTTGACTTCTTTCTAAATTCTATCATCACTATTGAATTTTTATAACAGTTGTATTTTTGTATTTTCGTATTTTCGAGCGCATTGAATGTTACAGCTTGATCTTTTTTAGGTATTGATTTAGTTACCGTTAAATATAACAGCGGTGTTGTTAGTTTTGGTTGAATATAGATATTTTCAATTTCTTTAGATTTGTTGTTCATCAGTCTATTGTCAGCACTGATAACGCCGCTTCCATCATCTTTTAATAATAGACTTTCCCTGATTACTTATACGTTTAAATAACGAAAGAGATATTTCCAGATAATTTTTTTTACTAATAAAAAAATCAAGTTTTTCGGAATAGGTTAAAAATAAAAGAGTCATTTATTTTAAGACACATAAACACGTTCATCAGGTACATGTATAAATTATATACGTATATATATATATATATATATATGTATGTGTGTGTGTTCGCGTGCGCGCGTTTACGAAAACTGATTTTAACACGATTCAGTATTTTTTTGTATTCATACAAACATTCAAAAAGTATCTGAATATTAAACCAAATATCAGTTTAATCCGATTTGAGGTGTTTCAATATCAAATTCATCCGAATATTTAGATCGCTAATTAAATATAAACTGTATATATACTGCATGCCATTGTTGGCGTGATTATACCTATATTATATTAAAACTCGTATGAATGAAACTAAATATTTACGCTATTTTCGCGTCCAATCGTGTGTGTGTGTGTGTGTAACGCAATGTGCAGTTTCATACTAGTTACAAATGCAGGGAGATAAGATATTATTTTGGGAAGTACTGAAAGAGACGAATAACGAATATACCTGCTATATAGAACTCACATTTTGTAAACTTGACGTAGAAATTAGATAGTTTGTATGTGGACAGTAACACTAAGTATTTCTAACGTAACTGAGTGTATATACACACCATGAAAATAATAATTTCTTTTCTTTTTCTAACACATTAAACTCCTAATCGTCTTCTTTTCGCAGCAGTATCGACGGAGTAGTTAAACCTTCTGATTTTATTTATTACACAGTTAACACTTCAGGGGGCAGTTACAAGTCAACTGATGACATTTACGAGGCGGCCTTCATGGGAGGTCTTGGTATCATCGAGGATCACGGTCGCTATAATATATGCATTGTCTTCTCCCCCCAGCAGAGAGCCCCCCAATACTTACCCGCCGTTATCTGAAGAAGTAGGTAAATTGTTCTTAATTAGAACGCGACAGTCCAATTAGTTGTTGAAAATTACAAAGGCACATACAATTTTAGCACTACAGAAGCCAAACCTTAATTGTCGTTGCAAGATCATAATTCAACAGTCATTTTTCATGGACACACCTTTGATTTTAATGTTCAGAATTCGGTTCTAATACGCTAATCATTTTTCTCTCCATTTAATTATACGCAATATACCTCTACTCGCTCACGGAGCGCTATAAATCGTCAAACTACAACAGGACAGTTTCATTCTATTTCCCGGTATATTCTTTCTTATTTTGTAAAATGCTGCATGGCCAGCCCAAGTCCCGCTGTATAGCCTCGCAGGACGGTTTAATATTGTTCCAAAACATATGCTAACACTTATAAAATTACGCAATACACGGAACACGACGAGCAATCAGACGCGACTCGTTGTTTTATAAGCTCGTTGTGAAGTATTGTTTTGTGTCGTGTTTAAAATTTGATAACCCTTTTTTTCCTCTCTCATTCGCTCTCTCTCTTTTTTATTTCTTTTATAAACATTCGTTTCTTTCCTTTCTTTCGACTCGGTGTTATTTTCACGTAAGATATAATGGATGACGAAGAGTGAGGAGGTGGGACTCCTCCCTCTCACGCTATTAACAAGGATAATTATAACGGTATAACGACGATAAAGGGACTAATCAGATAAGAATGGCGTCTATTCTTCCCAACTACACGCAGTCCTATACCGATAAGGATTCGATACGTGATGATTTAAACGGTCATATCTTCAGCGATAACTTCCGTTTTAATTTTGTGCGAAGTTAAACATATAGCTAAATCGTTAGTTGATGACCGGTGGATAAGAGATATGTCCCTCTCTATTACCTTACAAGATCGGTCGTCATAAAAGGTGTTTACATCCAACGAGGAACTATTTGAAGATATAGATAGTAGGTTTTTCCGTATTAAAAAAAATTCATCGTTTGAATCGGCGCATTTTAGAGGAAAGAGAAATAAAGTTAATTCCATTCCAAATCGGTGCAGATTTGTTTCACCGGGCAAAATATACCGAAATACATTTATACTAATAAGATAAGATTTAAATGCGCGGCAATGTTTTTCGTTGTTTACATTTTTCCCGCGGTTCGAAAACGTACAAATCTATTAAAAACTCCCGTAGTCGGTGTTCTTCCGATTCACATTTTAAAAGTGATTGTTGGTTGGAATCCTTTTACATTACCATTATGTAAATCATGTCCAGAAAGTCGTAGACAAGAATACATTTAAAAAACTCATGGCCTGCAAAAAGTTGGGTTATGCGGAAACAGCTCTCAGAAATTCCTGCAATTAATCAGACCTTTTCATATGCGCATAGAGCTTCATTCTCCGAACAAGATAGTAGGCAGAACAAGCCCTGTACAAATTTTAATAGCCGTAAATTTTCGAATAGATTTCATATTGATTTCCCGGAGCTGATAGAATTTCCCAAATCTACTCAAATTCATATTTCTACGTATACCGCCTATTTCGAAACAAGAATACAGACTTAAAACAACTGGCAGGCAACATTGATACGCTCTCGAGGCTTTGGCAGGATCTAACTCCAATAAGAGATCATTCACGGACGTCTCTTTAAGTCCTCCGAGTACGACGGAAGTTCTTCCTGAAGCAACGAAGGAGTACAGCAACATCAATATACAAGTTTCAAGAGGGCAAAAGAATTATAATCATTTCAGTGATAAAAATGATCTCGATCACAATAACAGTTGTATTCCTGCTGTGAACGTTATAGATAAATCAGTTTTTTACAACAACAAAAAAACGATTCTGGGCCCTTGAATCAAAATATCAGGAATTTCAAGGAAAAAACAATTCAGAAAACCAATAAATCTAAAAATACGAAATAATAATAATTAAAAAATAAATAAATTTATATAATAAAATTGTTTACACATGCAGGGAAGTTAAATTTACGTTATATTATGCTTGTATTACATACTATATTGCTTTAGTTCTCCTTACAAATCCATCTTACAATCATTCTCCGAAACAATCGATATTCTAAAAGACACAAAAATAGTATAGCGGAACTGTAGGTCTGCCTGTGGTTGTCAGGAAGAACTTTTAGAGTTTCTAAGTCAAGAACGTCTATCTGCGTGTTGTGTGAGACATGGTTCAAACCAAATCAGCAGTTTAGGATTCCTAATTATAAAATCCTACGTAGCGATCGTACACATAGAACCGGTGGTAATAATATTGCTAAAACTCTCCCTTCTGACGTTAAGAACGCTGCATTTATGCAAGCAATCAATGAAAAATTTATCCACCGTGAAATTATATTTACGGATGGGTCTCGGTCGATAAAATACGTGCAAATTATACTTCTGCTTTATATTACCGGAAAAAAGGGGCATATTAAAAGTAGACCGATTATCCTTTGCAGATTCCTCATTTGCAGTAGAATTGTTTGCCATCTAGTTAAAGATGTGTGGAAAAATAATATTCTAATCATCTCGGATTCCTTAAAATAGCTGTAAATAACATTAATTCCGTAAGGAATTATAATTTTGTAAACTTTACGCCAATCGAAATCCAGCAGAATCATACCAGTAGGTTTAGGGCGATTAAAGTTATACAATAAAGCTTATAATAATAGTAATAGTAGTATTAGTAGTAAAATTGCAGAAGTATAGAATTTGTAAATGAACACAAATACCTCGGGGCAAAAATAGATAGTCATCTAAGGTGGAACATACATACGGAATATGTTGCAAATAAAATACAAACAATAATACCGTCGCTATATACACTTAGAAACTATATAAGTGAAGAAACTTTAACGATAGTATATTATGCTTTAATTAAATCGAGAGTAAGATATGGAGTCATGGGGAATATAAAAAAAAAAACGCATATGAAGACAATAGACAGGCTTCGAAGGAAATGCATCAGACTAATATCTAAAACGAGTGAGGAATCATTAAATGAGCTTACGAAAGCCCAAAATGTACTAAATATAACAGGTATATATTTGTTTGTGCGTGGGAATATTCGACTAAACAAAAATGTAAATGTATCGCCAGATTATATCATAAGGAAGACATTGAAATATAAAATGCCATTAATGAAAACAAAATATGGAGAACAAACAGATAGGTACATAATGGCAAAGCTGTTAAATACCGGATGAAATATTAAATGAAAAAAGACTATCTTAAAACAAAAGATAAGAAGGTGGCTACAACAAGACGAAAATATTAATACATAATTAAATCAATGAAGAAATGATAAGAAAAAATTTAACGCGAAAGAGATGAATATAAAAACAAAGGATGGCCTGCTACTACAGAGATAAACTAAAATGAGAAGAACAAATGTATGAGAGAGTAGTACATGTGAGTGACTGAGGAATAAAAAAGTGTGCGTGTGTATGAATGAAGAAATAATATAAGATTAATTATAAGACAAATTGTACATTACTAAAATAGATATTATAAAATAAGTAATTAGATTATAAGACAAATTGTACATTTTGCATAGATTGAATGTGAAAGAAATACATATAAATCCGTCGACAAGCAACTGCTTGATGGAATGTAATAAATTTTAACAACAAGGGATGTGTGAAAGTGCAAATGTGCATGCACTGATTTTTCTTATTTTACAAAATATACGTTTTAAAAAAAAAATAAAATAATAATAATTAATCGACGCTGTCAGTTTATTACTTAGAAAATCGTGTAAAAACCGCCATCATTTTCTCGGAATAGTAAATTATCGTTCGATTTATATTTACAGTCTGATCATAAGCGTCATTCGCAATCAATTAGTTCTAACTGCGCACTTAAATCTGCGAACAAGCCTTACACTTGCGGGCGTTTAAAATTTCATCTTTTTTTTTTTAAATGTATTATTATAACGCGCATTTGCCCGGATTTTGTTATCAACTTACTTCCTTGTTTAATGCAAATGTAATTAAATTGAATGGAATTGAATTGAATTATTCTCTATTCGTGGACGTGGTCGGACTAGAATGGCTAATTAGATATTTGCGTGGCCCGTTTCAACGAAACTCGTTTAAGGAATCAAACATTTACGCAAGAGTTGCGATTTTCGCTTCTCTCTTTTATTACTTCCACTCCTATTCAATGGCGAGAATTCTTTAAAAATAAACACATCCTCCACCGACAACGCGGCTTGTTTATAATCCGGAATAAAGATATACCTAACAGCTTAAAAAAAAAAAAAAAAAGTATACGAAAAGTGCATCCTTCCGGTGGTGCTGAGATATGGAGCGAAAATATGGAACCTAACGAAGTATGTCGTTAAAAAACTTGCAGTATCACAGAAAGACCACGAAAGAGTAATATTGGCCATCGAGATATCAGACTAGAAAGCCAATACGTGGATAACACAACAGACTAAACTGTCGGATGTAGTCGAACGTGTAGTTAAAACGGAATTAGGCGTAGCAAGAAGAAACCATGACAGGTAGACGAAACGAATAACAGAATGGCTTTCAAGAGAAAGACACAGAAGTAGCGGTTGTCCGGATACAAGGTGGCAAGGCGATATATAAAGAGATCCGCCGGTGTGAAATGGATAAATGAGGCTCGTGATCGGCTACAGATGGAAAGGAAAGGGAAACGCTTATATCCAGCAGTGGGTTGACATAAGCGCATCGTGATTCAATTTGGATTTAGGATAGGAAAAGGAACAAAAAAACAGCTATATTCGGTTTGAAACTTCTGCTGAATAGACGACTAGAAAGAACTTTAATATATGTATACATTTAGAAAAAATCGTTCGATAACATCGACCGGAATATATTATTTAAAATTTTAAAAGGGAAAGATAGAAAGTTATTATTAAACCTACATAAATCGCAAACAACAATAATAGATGTCCATAACTAGAAGGTAAAATCCGAAAAGGACTAAATGTCCTGTTTATCTGTTTAACGTATGCATAGAAGAATCAAACGAAAGGATGGAAAATAAAACAAAAGAGGTCAACGGGATGCAAATCACGGATGTTATTGGTCTACTAGCGGACTCGCAGAAGAATATAAATCAAATATTTCAGTTTTATCGGAAGAATTAAATGAACGAAAAATAAATATTAATAAAAGGAAGATAAAGCTATTCTTACCTACTCCGAATATACCAGTTACGAGTTGCCTTTATAAAAACCAATAGATCAATACAACATCATCAAATCAACCGCATCTAATTAAATCAACCATCCGGCCGTGACAGATTCGTTCTAACCGACGAAGAGACGATGTAGTCATTTCAATTGGGACATACAAATGTTACCCACATCCACTTAATACAAAAAGTAACAGCTCCGGTATGTCCATTATGTAACATCAACATTTATATATATATATATATATTGCAATCTGGCTGATGTAGCCAATAAGCGACTGGAATGTGAGTTATGACAGAATGGCAGATGTCATTCAAAAATGACACTTCGAACTACATCTCCAATCATTTAAACCGGTGGGGAAGATCTCTAGGTGTGTGCGATAGTTAAATCTGCGAGGTCCATTGGCATGATTTAATAAATCTACCGCCAGCTGGTTGGAGTGACCCTCCAACCTGTGCAAGTAATCTCTACAGCAATCCCGAACTACTTCGTGTACATTTGGTACTTTTAGGTATTTATGCAGACAGTCCAACATATACTCCTAGACTGCACTCGAAATGCTCATCTCAGATTCAGCGTTGAATCTACGGACGTCTCTGTCAAGCTTGTTACTGGAGGATGCTCGCATCATAATGTCATCTCATACGTTCGCCAGTCAAACACATACAACAACATATAAAATGTTCTCGATGTAATAAATCAGTATAACTCACCTAAGTCGCTGTTTACGGCACGTAAATTTATTGTTATTATTATTAAAGGTAACGGAAATCGATTAAAAAAAAAACTAAATAAAAGGATAAACACAAAACTAGGTATAACACTCAATTGGAACGAGCTACGGAAACGCGTTACCTACAAGTTTAACGGAAAACAAAACGGTTAGGACATGTAATAAGACGTAATAATTTCATTTAAATATATATATATATATATATATATATATATATATATATATATATATATATATATATATATATATTAGAGGGTAAAGGTAAAAGACCAACAGAAAACCCTAGAAAATTTATAAAATGAACAGTGTACGCGATCGCTTGAATGAAATGTCAAGAACTTCAGACACCGGCTACCGACAGGACACAGTAGCTGCAGCGACGAGCCATATTTCTCGATCGATCACCTCGAATGTGGGTCGTAATCGCGAATACGTCATAAGATTATAACCAGATCACTTTAACGCTCACGATTCATATATATATAGCTTGTTTAGGTGTGCACCTGTAAACATAATTCCGTTAACCCCGGATTTTGAACGCGGTTTACACTCTCGCATGCACATCAAACGATTCTCCACCCCATTTTCCTCTCGCAGACTCGTTCAATTCGGCTGTCATTTGTGATCTCGAATTATTTCGGAAATGCCTAAAAATTTTTCCCTCCGCGTACATCACATTTGACAGCTATCTATATGCGTAGTCTTTTCTAAATATCTACGTGTTCGTCGCGTATTGATACGTTCACACACGCGCATATATGTATTAAAAAAACATTAAAATACGCGTACATTTATGTTGTTAAGAATACTCTTATCCGATAACCTTGAGACGTCGGACTGCCGTTCGTGTTCGTATTAACAATTACGCGCCCCGGTATTTACGAGAAAAAAATATTACGCATCCTTGACAGATAAACAAAAGTGTAATTAGGTAAACGCAATTATACAAACTTCAGTATAATATTCTTGGACGTTGCCAGTGTAAACGTGTAATACATATAGATTTATACGTGTTTCAGCCTTGGACTTGGAAGTTATTTTTAGGATGTCGTTTTGTGAGAGCAACAGTTTAATAATTTATAAGGTACCCATAAATATGTATATATATATATCTTATAATCTTAACTGGATGTTGAATGAGCAACGCTTTTAATAACTAATTATTCAAAATCAACCCGTTTGTTAAACCTGCTACAAAATAAAAGGAGGTTTTAACTTACATTTCCGTGTTGTACAAGTGTTAGAAATAAAACGGAAAACGAATATTATCGAAATGTACGAAAGTTTTTCATTATTTTGTTATTTACGAAGATAAGCTTCGCGATTAAATATGGATCACGATGTCTAAAGCGCCTAATTACGCTTAGATATAATTAATACATTCGGTATTAATTATATCCATCCGATATACGTCCGTGTCTTGTATACATTACGTCCTGCTGCTAATACGTATCACTTGTACTTAGAGGTAGCCAAGTCATTTCACAGCCTAAATCAGTAAAGTACCTATGCATTTGGCTGGACGATTGACCCGGAAAGTTCGTGTTAAAACGAAGGCCTCAACAATAAAACGCGTTAATTATATCGGTTAATAGGCAGGCAAATCGGAGTTGGATGTTTACTGCAAGCTTTCGCTATGCAAATTATTAAACCTACTCGGACTCGTAGCCTTACTCTATGAGGCTGTGCACTGCCAAGTCGAATCGGGATATAACGCCAACAAAATTTACGTGCGATATTCATTCTGATCTAAGTATGATGTTCGTTAATGATGTAATTAAGCAATTAGCTAAACTGCACAAGCAGGGACAGTCTCATGTCAATACAGAAGCAAGACAACTGCTTGACATTAAACATGGAATTAGACGACTCGTTCGTCGCCACCCCTTATATTTAATCTTGTAAATAAGTAAATTTATGCCCAACTATTGATACACGTACTCCACACATTGGTTTTTGTACTTAGCGGTTAAGTTAGTTACTAAGTAATCGTGTAAATTAATGATAATTATTTAGCCAAACGACTAAAATTCTATCTTAGTAACAGTCTATTAAGGGCTGTATAAAATATATATACACATATTACCCGAAAGTTTGTCAATTAATCATCTAATTGATAAACTCGATTCGGACGTGTTGAACATTAATTATTTTAATAAATTTTCGTAGATAATGTTCGTCATCCGTGAATCTAACTTTCGTCTTAGATTAATATGAAAAAGCTGCTTCGAACAATAACGCGGCAAACTTGGGCGATCTCGAGAGTAGTTCTGCAAAATAAATCGGTCTATACGAAGGACTAAATCGAGAAATAAGATCGCAACTGATTTCGAGATATTCTTCGGCTTTCGGATAATAAGAATTAGGTTCAATAAATTACGTAGGAAGTCGAATATTTAAACCGTCGATTTAGCAATAAGGAATTAACGCATCGATAAAAAAAAATTCAATTAGCTGTTTAGACTTTGCCGATTTAGTTCAAACTGCGGTGAAGATAAATCTGTACGTGTATAACCTTCGCAAATAAGAAAAACTGTAATATGTCAGATTTTTTTTTTTACATTATACCAGCATTAATTGCTGCAAACAACGGTGATCACATAAGTAGAAAATTAGTATTAGTCTAGTGACTCCAGTGAGACGCTAGACTAAGAGGAACAAAAGGAGTAACTTGATGAGAATGAAATATGTGTAGGAATAGTATAGGAATGATTAAATACAATAATTAGAAAGAAAAAACAATATGTTATCTTTCGAATAAGACCCGGTTTATTAAATTGTAATTACATCTCGGCACCACTTCCTTCGCAGACGCCTTGGAGGATTATCTGGACTGAGTGCATTCTGCGAACATTAGGATTGCTACTGACTTCAAATTTATCGAATAATCTCTTATACTGCATGACGTGTGTATCGCTGACGTACGGAATCTTGAGATCGTTATGCAGTGTCAAGTTAGAAACATAGTATGGAGCAGATGTAATAGTGCGGAGTGTGTGTATTCTTCGAAGATCACTCTTACTGCCGTACAACTATATTCCATAGCGCCGAATGGGAGCAATTGCCGCAAGATAGATAGTCAGTTTGGTCACTAGATTTAGAACCGATTTCTGTCCTAACAACGGGCGTAGTGATTTTACACGAGTAATAATGGCTCTTCTAGTGTGTGCGCCACATGTAGTCGCCATGTGAGCCTTGTCAGATATTTCCATCGGCAATAAGTGATAGTAAAATACTTCGGTTTAAGGAAAAAAATATAAACGTAAAATATAGAAATATTGCTTTTTGGAAGAAAATCGGAGCTGGAAAACAAAATTATTCTTATAGAAATAGATACTGCAACAAATTTGGACTTAGAATTCAACTGTTGTCGCTTATTCTAAAATAGATATAGACATATTTTTTTTTTGCCATAAAAATCCATCTACCGTACGGAGGAGATCACTGTCACTTTAAAAAATCCGGTTTGAGAGACTAGAGCGTATATGAAAGTAACGCGCTAGTCGTAAATATGTCGACTGAGAAATTATTTGACTAAACTCGAAATTATCAGCGTGTATGATACATATTGTGTATGATACACCGCCGAATCTAAGACAGACTGAAATAATGGAATTAACGGAATAAGCGAGAGAAAAACGTCAATAAATAGAGACCGCTCGAATGCTGAAAATAAAAACAGAATGATTACCGCGCACTTAGAAAATATCGCTGAGCCCTGAAACAAACAATTTTCTGACGTTAATTCGGCACGAAGTAACGAAAAAAAAAACGATTAATCGATTTGGCTACAAAAATCTGTCGCGTCAGCGAACAATAAAAAAAATTGTTACTTGTTTTTATAAACCACTAAACATCTTTAAACGGAAAATACGTGACATAATCAATCAATCAATATATTTTACAAAATTTCCAAAATCATGTATGAACAAATTAGTAATAGTAAATTAAATGGAATAAAGTATTATATTAATCATATTTATAGTCTCAGTTATACGCACGAATGCGCTAACACTGAGTTACACTTAGAATTTGAATATATTAAAATAGCTTAATCGTTAAATACCATTCTACGCTGCCAGCCATAAACAGTCTACATCTGCTCACACATTTTAAACAATTATAAGTTCATTATCTTATATAAAATCCACTATCATTACATTTTAACTAAGTACTGATGTATACTAACATACATAGAAACATAAAAAAATAAAAAATAAAAAATAAAAAATAAAAAAATAAAAAATATACACAGTCTCCTTTATTAATCAGTTTCACATGAAAATTAACACCAAATACACCGAGTATTTACATAAGCAAACCAAATTATAATAGAATGACTGAACTAAGGAAAATAATAATAATAATAATAATAATAATAATAATAATAATAATAATAATAATAATAATAATAATAATAATAATAATAATAATAATAATAATAATAATAATAATAATAATAATAATAATAATAATAGGAAAAATCATAAACTTGTAAATACCCGAATCTTCTCCATCTACATCAACCCGCCAACAGTATCCCGGATTAGCGACAGCCGTACATTTTTCTGGAATATAATTCCAGGTTAGTGGAGCGTTTACCAACGATTCGTCGGAAGTCGCTTTAGACGTAACTATATCCACCGGCGATTGTCTGGAACCGGCCGCCTGAGGAAACAAAGTGTGCCATGTGGCCGGACCTGCGACATAAAAATGTTTCGGCCATTGTTATTTCGCGCGATACAAATTGTACGTTTATAATAATAAAAAAAAAAAAAACGTTCGAATTTTAAATACTTTTCATCTTAGATCTATATAGATCGACAAATGTCAATTACTATTCGCTCTAATACAAGTTTAATTCCTCGGATAGTTGACACGTTTCCTCCGTTCGTGCAGTATTACCGTATTATACTATTTAAATCAAGTTTTTCTTTCTTCTCCCAGCTACATATTTCCATTCTACGCTATTAATTCTCGCCGTCTTTTCTACCTACCTCTTTTTTATTATCGCGGACAATGAACAGACGAAAGGTTTGTTCAAATATAGGTTAGGCGTTACTATTTTGAATAAATACCAAATAGGCATGTAAAACGTTATACACATTTCGCTCGTTAGCATATGATCGTTGTATCGTATTTGCTAGAGTGCTCGACTGTGTCAACTCGATAGGGTTCGAAACCAACACGCGACCTAGAAAGTTTTTCATCATGTATAGCATATAAAATAGTGTCTTAAACGCTAGCTCATTTTGCAGGTAAAAATAAACATGCAATGGCTAATCCCGACTATGACGATGACGATGTATGATCTAATGTTGCGATTTTTAAAAAATAAATAAACGACAGCGAGGTAGTTAAAATCGTTAAATTCATGTGTAATGGCTTTCCAACTAACAAGGGGCACGTATAATAAAAAGTCAATATACAGGAATGCCAAAATAAGACACTATAACACGGTCACATTAAATCAAAGGAAATACAACAATTAGAAGTCGAAGAAAGGAAAATAACAGGAAAAATATTGGGCCCTAGAGAGGGTGAAGAATATTGGAAATTAAGAAGGCAAATATATGAAACAATAGAAAAAGTTAGCGACGCAATAAGGAAAAGAAGAGTCGCCTTTTATGGGCACGTAAAAAGAATGGACAACAACCGTCTTTTGTCAAAAAGGTGTTTGACTTTTTTTACAACAATCCGAAAAGTAGACTCCCATGGATGGTACAAGTTAAAACGGATGTGGAACATAATATCTGATGAAGAAATCAAAAATAGAAACAAGTTTAGACATAGAATCCAATCTTTCCAAGGATTCCATGAGCCTGAACCGAAAACGTTGAAAATTGGTTAACAAAAAAACGAAAACAAATGACAGGATGCCACGAGAAGGTGATAAATAAGACGGCGCGAGACGGAATAAAGAAGACTCATTCGAAAATACTGGACAAAGAAACTTGAAGAAAAAACGGAATTTACTTAAGACTATAAAAATCGAATATAAAATATGTATATATATATATGAAAAGTCCACAACACTTTTCAACTCTTAAGCCAGTATTGTTTTAAAAAATACGTATAATTTATGAAAACTATATAAGAAAAAATAAAATGCCAAAAAAATATTTAATTTAAATGTACAAAATTACAAACAACAGCAAAATTTAAAAAAATTTTATAAAATAATCTGACGACAAATAAACAACAGAATTAAACATATAAAATGTACAGCCAATAATCCAGTATGTTTTTTTTCGATACGCTATTTTTTCGGTAATAATAATATTCTACAAATAAATTAAGTATTTTCTTTTATTTTTTCGTTTTTTCTTTTACCTTTTTTATAAATTGTTTATATTTTTAAATTTTATTTTTTTAAACGTCCGTTTGATAAAATGTAGCTACTTAAATCGTCTTTTATGTCGTTTAATTAATTATTCGTAAAACGACGGTGAATTCTGATCGTATTAAATATTTATCGGTCGTTATATATTCGATGTTTTCCATATATATATATTTTTTTTTATAATTAATTCCATTTTTTGTTTTTTTTTTCTTTATCACTCGCGCGCGGTATTTTTCCATTCTCTCTCTCTGATGATTTTATTTAATTTTTTCATTAAAGATTTTCCGTTATTTTTCAATTTTTATATTTTTTCTTTCTTTTTTTACTTCCCAGTATTCTTTCATTTTATCGGAATGTTTCTGCTTCTTTTCCTCCGTCCATGTTTTTCCAGTCCTCTTCACCGTGGTTTCTACAAACCCATCGAACGAACTGATCCTCCGTTTAAATTTATTTCGATCTCTTATATCTTACTTAGAAATCCTCGAGTATATACGACTATTTTAGCTTTTATTCAGTTACGTTCTGTATCGCCTACATTTCCCGGTATTGCATTTCATCTAATTTTCTTCAAATCTAATTTCGTGAATTCCGCGATGTATTAATTTCGTAATTAAATATAATATTTTCGTCTATTATGCGACCTCGCAAAAAATATTCCGCTTATATTAATTAACCTTTTTCGTAATTTTCAGTAGAAAACTCCATTTTTTTCAATAATTCTTTTCTTTAATTTTACCGAGTCCTGTCTGTCCCCCGAACTATAATATCGTATAGGCGATGTCCGTAATATACGTTATTTTTATTATTACATCGCTTAACACTTTGTCATGACGTTGTCCACCGGCCCATATATGATTTTTTTGTATAAACGAGTTAACGGGCTAATTTTTAATTTTTACTCCATATTAAGAAATATCTCTTTCTAACCACTGTGATTCGAATTTTTCTATTTCTTTTAAAAGCGGAACAAAACCTTAAAGAAAAGTGTCAGTAAAATATTGTCTGTTATCGTTTATATTGAAATTATAAAGTTTCCACTTGAAACTTTCATTATTCGACCGTTATATTAACCATAGAATTTAAATTTAAAAAATTACATGAAAGAATCAGTAATATATGTTTTTTTTTTTTTTTTTAATTATATTATTCCTGTAATCTTAGATCTAAACTAAATAAGCAGTATTTATAAATAGCATAACACGCGCAGAGGAATAGTGACTAAATTCTGCCAATTATATATTAATCGGTACAATTGATGAGATTTGTTTCAGCCTTCCGAAATCCAGATCAGTAGACAAAAGTGCCGATGCCTTCGGTTTCGGATGGTAAAAAACCCGTTTTTCAAATGCCTATCGCGCATAATCCTATATTCACGGACCTATTTGATCCGTAGATCTGCATGGAGTGCGTGTCATTTCGTTGAAGCCAACGAACATTAGTGATCAGCCGAAGGAATTTATTTTAAGCCGTTTGAAGTAGTTTTGCATAACCACATTCCGTAAGTCCGTGTTGAACGTATAACAGTTTTATATATATTAGGAGCTTATTGTCTAGTTTAATTTTAGTATGAACCAGTAAATTTGACGTATTTTACTTCCCTATTTGGGCAGCTATAATATGTTCTCCGTGTCAATTTTGAATCCATATGCATACCTAAGTATTTCGCAGAATTTTCAACTGGAATTTGCTGCTTCTCTATGTGGCTAATATGGATACCGCTTGCGTAAAGCAAAAGTGACGTGATTTCTGTTTAACTGAATTTTCCAAACCTTGATCCATTCTGCTACATGATCCGCAGCACGCTGCAGATTATCATTTGCTACAACTTGGAAATGACTGCTAAGATTGCTCTGTCATCAGCAACCGTTGCTATACCTATATCGATGGTGTATCCACTGCTTTATACATTAAGCACAGGTCCTATGACACTACCTTTCTACAATCGTATTTACACATTATACGAGGAGGTTATATCAACTGTTATACAAGCGGGAATAATATATGATTAACACTTTTTTAAAAATCACGAATAAACTATAAAACGACCTCGTTATTAAAGAAAAATTTAACTTTTAATCGAAACAGTTACAAAATTAGAAGTAATCAGCCAGAAATGACTGTTATCATCACAACCATACTTCATCGATCGTAATTTAATGACGTGTGACCACCAAGGTCCGAAATATGGCTCGGGGCTGAAAGTGTTAAATACCGTTTCAACAACTTGTACGAGATAATGCACCTTCAGCGTGTGTTCGTTTCGCCTGAAGTGTTAAGTGTTCGTCTTCTCCCGGTGTATAAGTATTCGTACGCTTCCAATCTTTCGCTGTTTTTTTTTTCTCAACCTCGAGCTCGTCTAGTTCTCGATCACTTGAAAGTGTTAAATACCGTTTCAACAACTTGTACGAGATAACGCACCTTCAGCGTGTGTTCGTTTCGCCTGAAGTGTTAAGTGTTCGTCTTCTCCCGGTGTATAAGTATTCGTACGCTTCCAATCTTTCGCTGTTTTTTTTTTCTCAACCTCGAGCTAGTCTAGTTCTCGATCACTTTCCGGAATAAAAATTAAGAAATTACGCAACACTGAAGATACCATCAAATGCGAATGTGGTGTGTGAAGGCTAACTTCTGCTCATAGCTGCCATTGTAAAACACGTTCATACGAATGTAAATGACTGGAACACGATATTAAACATTCTCGAGTAAATCTGAGAAATACGATAAGGGAAATGAATTTAATCACCGGAACGAAGTTTTCAAGCGAATTACACGCTCTCAACGTTTATGCTTTTTTACGAGAAATGGAATTCGAACCATAATTTCTCCTTACGTAATTATTAACAAATCGTGTAAGCATTATTATTATTATCATTATTGTTCGGTCGTATTTATTAACGCATAAATATCGCGAGCGCGCATTATGTACTATTTTTAAACGGATTACAGTCCGATCTGTAAGAAATTCGTCCGAATCTTCAACCAGATGTAGAACATATCAGGCCTGATTGGGTAATAAAAAATAAGTTCTTTAGAGTCACGACACGTTGTTGTTACTAAAAAGTCGTGGATGGGATATTAACTAATGAATACTTCGTGGTGCCCTCAAGGACGTTGACGTGTTTCTATAACGAGAACATTTTCTCTCATGGTAATTTAGTGTGTGTGTGTGTATGTGTGTGGTAGAGGAGCGTGAAAAAAAATTACATTAACTATCGGATATGTCCACTAACATCTTCCAAACATATAAAAATCGAAATTAAGTTTGCACTATACAAAATTGGAAAGCTACAAAATTCGTCACCGAAATGTCGTCCAATAACTGAAATTTGTTTCTGTTAGAATACTTACGCACTATTAATTATCGTACTGGGACTGGAGGAATTGTTAGACAATTATTTCAACCCGGTAACAGCTCTACCGAAGCCACGACACGTTACAAACCAGTTAAACGGAACGCTGTGTAGATTTTTAGAACGTACAGGTCGGTGGAGACAATAAAAAACCCGACAACAGCTGTTGAAAAAATTTCAGACGATTTTTATTTTTTAACGAGTATGCCTATAAGTCTAACTCGAAATATGAATTAATTAGAGATGATTATACCGTTTCGAATTTATTATGAAGTTGGTGAGGAGTACACGATTGTTCTTCAGCCGATTGCACCGATATTGAGCAAATTTCTGGCAGATAACCACGATATGGTAGACTGTGAATGGAGAATAGCACAATTCGCATATTACCAGTGTGGTTGGGCACTCGGTAGATAAGAGTGCGTACTCAGCGTCAATATACACTCTGTTGACAGCTGTTTCCAACCTCGGTGAATAAATTTTACCAATTTTTGATGGCCAGAAATCCTTCTTTATATTTCCGAGTATACTCGATCGAAAATGGAAGGACCGATTCCGCGCGAATTGAAAATTTTATTCCACAAGCTACTTAGTCGAAATCTAGCTCTTTACAAGGATATAAGTCAGTGATAACAACAACAGAAAATCAATACGAGTTTGAGTTAGAAATATATGTCTCGTGGGTTATTTTTAGAAAACTTACTGGAAAAAGTGTTCGAAAATTTTGTAAAAAGACTCGAATGAATGTGTATTGTTACAAATGACGGTCATCCGAACGATATTGTGTACCACAAATGATCTCGTTTTCCTACTTTTAAGTAAAATTTTATTAAAAAAATTTTGTCGAAGTAGTTTTTGAGTTATTGAAAAAATAAAACCGCCCGTCTTCTCTGGCTCAGCCTATAGTTAATACTTGTTAATCAGTGTGACAAAACATTCAGGTAAAAATACGGATTATACCGTAACGATTAGCGAATTTATTTTTATAATAGAATCTATCTTGCTATAATAGTAACGCAATATAACTCGTGCAGCGAATTTTAATTTATCCGTTATATAATAACTTCCTTGTTTAGTAAACGCCGATTTGAAACAAAAATAAATAATATGAAATACAATTATTAAATAAGTTTTTCCTCGAATTATTGTAAACAAAAAGTATAATTAACGTTTGTTTACTAATTTGTGCGAGAAAAACAAAATACATAAAATTGTTTATTTTTAAATTATACGCCATTAATAATGACTAGTAGACGACATAAAAAATAACGTATTACGAAACCCAAAGTAGCGCGGAATTTAATTATATATTCGTTCATATTATCATTATCATGATGCCGTTTTTGAATGTCATTAAGCGTGAAAAATGGTAAAATTCACACACACCCGGTTTAATAGTAGAGAAGTTGAAAGGTGAAACTGTAGTAGGAAAAATCTTCGAGGATAAATACCCGTCCAGAGTTTTGTTTAAAAAAACAAAAAACTGACATATAGTCGATGAAATTGTATCAAAAGTGTTCGAATTTTCTTTGCAGAAAGAAATATCTAGGAATGTAAAAATTAGACTAGGACAACATTTGAAAACGTTGTAATTTACTAGGCGACTCTTGAAATCGGAAAATACAAATCCCAGGATTTTTTTACTACATTTATTATATATATATATCCTAAGTACATGTGTGTATATATGTACCCCATATATTTGGGTTTTACCATATTTTATTTATTTTATTTTCTTGCAGGTTTTTGTTTGTTTTTTCCTGCAGCCTAACATTTATTTCGTGAAGTTTCTAGATTTAATAATAATACTTATGTTAACTGCTAAAGTATGAGCTACTTAAGAACTTTGTTACGCGTGTCTCATTATGGAATAAAGCTTCTTTCTTCTTCTTCTAACTAGAACATCGTACTCGAAAATATCTCACGTTTTGTTAGACACAAGTTGAAAGTTAAACGAAGCTCAAATGGGATTATTCTTAACTGGAAAACAGAAATTCACATTTATCATTTTCCTTCCGGAGGAAAATTTGCAAGGAAAGCTCCGAATGAAAGCAACCGGTTTTGTGTTCAAATACGAATTAGACATTCGAAGTAAATTGTTCGAATCAAAGAAAAAAAAATAACGAACGCGAAAATCTGCAAATCCTCAGCCGAAATGAATTATCCTCACCCAGCCGCAGGTTCGTCTATTTAGAAATCCTTTTATAAAGTCGAAACTACTATAAATAACGTTGAATAGTCTAGAAATTTGGTACATCGGGTTCAAATTCTATTCAGTACGTATAGTTGCAACCGACTTTGTAAGTAAAATTTTACGGCGACTTATTAAAATCTCAGGCGCTTTACTTTTCTTAGTATCATTTTGGACTTCAGACTACGTTGGATGGTAGACGACATTCGAATCCGTGAACGTCTACTTAATAGGAAAAAAGTACACGATACAAAAACAAGCTCTCGACCATATCCGATGGACTGCGGACTGTATGGTGCAACGTCGAAATCGATATTTCAGAAACTTTACGCGGTTCTTTATACTGTAGCACGAGATGCGCCTCTGCATATTCGATGGTAACGAATTAAATCGTTCATATAGTAAATATCAAGCGTGAACTTCGTGGCGCATATTTAGCGAGTGTGAACCTTTAGTATGGAAATGGAAAACTTGAATAAGCACTGCGACAGGAAATAAATTGCTCGAGGTCGTAAATAATGTTTATCCCTTAAAAACGACGAATTACGAGAATTGCTTCTATGAGAACGTGCTTGCCCAACTCGAGACTAATAACTAAGTACGAAAATTACAGCATATCGTTGGATGATTTAAAAGCTGCTCTATCTGGGAAGATGATACATTAGTAACAGAATCGCTTGAGATTCTGTTAATCCTTCTCACGTTATTCATTCAAACAGCTACGAAAACATTTTTTTTTTAATATATAAGCGATTACCCGCTTTGTCAATTACGAGAAGGCTTTCGATAGAGTTAACCGTATTTTTAACTATTTCAAATTCGAAAAAAATCGTGCCGAAAACGAAATGGACTTGTGGAAATAGACGCGATACGCAAAATAACGGAATGCCAAATTACCTTCTAGACTATTCGAAACATGTACGCCGAACTCATAATGAGGAACGCCAGCGGAAAAATTATCTGAAAGTTGGTTGACAATAGAATAATTAATTGTGAATCAACTAAGCCGACGGTAACGTTTTACGAGCAAGTGAAATGCAAATTACATAAGACGTTGGAAAAAAATGAATCGCGGATAAGACTGAAGTAATAAAACTCGCGAGTTCGAACGGTAAGTATGGAATTTCGAAGGTACGAAATCAAATTCCGGAAAAAGTGAACCGGTTTCGCTACTTAGCGCATCTCCTATTACTAATATCGGATGGAACAGGAGAGAAATTTTGAGAAGAAAAAACTCTTATCGCATCCACGCTAAAAGATTGGAAAAATTAACACAGGCGGAAGGTGGTTATTTAATATTCGTAGAAAACGTAAACATTTCTTTTTTTATTATTGATACTTTATTATTCAAATTAATGTTTTACAGCTTGTTTTAGAGAGGTGCAACTGTACCGCCAGTTTAGGTTTAATCAGTGTACTATACTTCTCTTTACAGTACGCTATAGTATATTATATTAATTTTACACTCACATTTACGCGGGCTGTGTTTCATTTCCCAGTCATCAAAATTATACCACGCACTTATAACTTCTCTTATAGATGGTAATATTTAAACTATAATTTAAGCGTTACTAGATGCATAAATGTAGCCATTATCCATAATGACATATATGTACACATATACAAAACTTAAACATTATATGCATAGAAATTTCACACAAGCACACATACAGGAAACATAGACTACGAGCGTACAAAGCGTGTGGACGAAAAAAAATTAATTCGAACAGTATGTAGCGATTTTTAAAAAAAAAAACAGTAATGCAAAAATAAAAAACAGTTAAAAATCACTAAATTTTTATATAGAAAGACAAAAATAAAGTACAGGCATTCGAGTTGTGGTGCTGGAGAAAGTTACAGAAAATTAGATGGACCGACAAAGTCAGCAATAACTCGGTAATGGACTGGATTGATGAACGAAGAAACATACTGAAGAAGATTACACAGACGAGGCTCAAATGGTTCGGTCATATATTACGGCAGGATCAAAATATCCTAAAGTCAATAATTGAAGGGAAGATTATCCGGAAGACATCAATCCTGGTGGATACCATACTGGAAGATGCCGAAACGTCGACATATGCCGAGATAAAAAGAAAAGCAGCTGACCGGCTTACATGCTGTTCGTGCATGGAACGAACCAGCCTGCTGATACACCGATGATGATGATGATGATGATACATATATATAAGACCAATAAAACTCTTCGGCTATTAAGTAATTATCAAGCGGACATAAAAAACATCATTTATAAAAATATCAGCATAAAATTTTAGACGTAAATAATGACACTAAATAGCCGGAACACTATATAAAAATCAACAAATACCCAAGTGAAAAAACAGGTCAGATTATTAAATAATCCGATAATTTTTGGCTAATAACGCGAACAACAAATTTTAGCAATATAAAATTTACACATAAATAATAACATTAAATAGCCGGAAAAACATAACAACTTTCTAATATAAACAAATTGATGAAATTTATAATATATATATAATTTTGAAAACTAATTCTTCATCAAAATTTATCGTCTAATGTAATAATTTTTTTTTATTATTATTTCCGTTTTTTCTAGTAGTTTTGTTTTAAATTTTATAATTTCAGTTAATGTTATCGATTTTGCGTTTTAATTCTTTACGTTGTTTTCGTTAAATAGTGATTTTTCATCGTCGTCCGTATATAAATTTACCGACTTTAACTAGGTTTTTTTTTTTATTATTTATTTATTTATTTATTTATTTATTTAATAAATTAACGATTATACAAGAGATCTTACCTACTGAAACAGAAATATATAGCGGACAAAGTTTGGGGGAAAACTATTATACCGAATTTATAAAGAAAAATCGAAGATGAAACATCCAGTTGAAAGGCATCGAAGTAATAACTGCCGGCTTTAAAAGAACAACAAACCTAAAAAAATACGATAATAGACTCTAAAACCAGGAAATACAAGCTTCAATCCTGACAGCAAAATACTAGAACAAGAAGAAGGAATAACGCCAATAATAATAAGTTATAGCAATAATGATGCAAGTAATGATAAAAAACCAACAAGAATGAGGATAATATAAATAATAGTAAAACCACAGGGGTTTTACCTAAGCCTGTTACCCATGAGGGGGTTCCACTTTATGGTCTCTGCAAGCGGGAATCTCCTATGGGCTCTGTGATAACGGTTTTGTCCTACTTTCACTTATTTATTACGAAGTATACAATTAGGAAGTACTAAAACATTTAAAATGAATTTTTTTACTGAATTTAAAATATACATTTTTGATACGTTATATATATATATATATATATATATATATATATATATATATATATATATATATATATATATAGGTTTTTGGGTGTTACAAACGAAAGTATGCGTGTAAAGTTCTACTTAAGGGAGTTTAATATTTGGGATTCGAGATGCTTCAACAAAAACAATTTCATTGTAATGTCACCACTTTTGTAGAGATATAAACCAAATATTCTTTTTACTCCATTGCATATATGGTTTTTTGCAGGCGTTACAAAACATAGTATTATGTAAACTACTCTAGGTAATACAAAACATAGTATTATGTAAACTACTCTAGGTAATACAAAACATAGTATTATGTAAACTACTCTAGGTAATACAAAACATAGTATTATGTAAACTACTCTAGGTAAATTTTCAAATAATATATTCTTACCAAAGAATAGCCTTCATCCTAGATTATAATACAGTCATCAAAATGACGTGATATTTAAAATACATACAGTTAAAAACCGTTTTTTAGTGATTATGAACAAATATTTGCCCCGTGCAGCTGCCAACATTGTAAAACATTATTCAATAGACTGGTGCAGATAGCGGAAGTATGAACACGACGTATAATTTAAAAATTAATTTTTAAATATTCTACTACCGCTGAGTGTATATATATATATATATACATATAATTTATATCATCATCATCATCATGTTGTTCATGTATATATATATATATATATATATATATATATATATATACATATAATTTATATCATCATGTTGTTCATGTATATATATATATATATATACATATAATTTATATCATCATCCATCATCGTGTTGTTCGTTACTAAACGTCGTGACTTATGTATATTTATATTTATATATATAAGCATATCAATAGCGAATCAATAGCAATATTTGCTACGCAAGATTCGCTAATAGCCTAGTTATTTATTTAAATTTATTTACTTAAATCAAATTTCATAAATATTTTAAAATTATTGTCTATTGTATGATTTTAATTGAATTATTGTGAAACAAATTACCGGCTGTTGTAAAATTTTCCACTTAAAAAAATATAATTAATAAGAACGACGATGACAGAAGAAGGACAAGTTGAAGAAGAACCATAATTATCATGATCATAATAATAATGATAATAATAATAATAATAATAATAATATCGTTAACAGCGACAATATTTCCAGTAGAAAAGCTTAGATTAATTATATCGATAATTACCTAACCGGAGTGAAAGTCTGCCCCGGGCCAGCTGATGTAACATTACTAATTTTGCCGGGAGCGAGCGATAATAGTTGTAGAAGCGACTCAAAAAAAATATTCCGGCAAAAATTAGACCTTTAATTAAAAAATTCCGGAGGGGCCTATATTTTTCAATTTTTTTTTTCATTTTTATTTTTGTCAAACAGAACTTCCGCTACTCGGAAGCGCGAGCGAGAAACATAACGACGAGATAGTTTTTAAATGGAGTTAATTAATCGAGTTTCGCTTTTAAAACGGAACTTTCGAACTTTCGAACGCTACATTTCTGCTAATAATTTGTCGATAGAAAAGTCGTTCGCGTTTGATGAAAAATCAACCCCCCCCAGAAATTCGGGAAAAAAATCGAGACACACGCGGAAGAAAAACTCAATTATTCCCTTCTGTGTGATTTCGAAACAGTTGTTACTCTGTAAGTAAACACACACACACGCATATACCTGTATATCGTGTAAACATAAATGTAATACACGATTACGTAAAGGTAAACGCTACCGTGCTTTAACTAATTAAAATAACGACCTCGAACGAGATTATTTGAAATTTCGTGTAAGATTTTTTCTACGAATTAAATTTCGCGCTACGTACGGTCGCAATTATCGTACTAAGAAAATTGAACAGAACGTAATTTCTATTAATTTTAAAGGTTAATTATACAATTTTAACGCTAAATCGAGGTACCCTCTTTTTCACCCTTAAAAACAAAACGGCACTGCGCGATATTATCATTTATTGGAAAAGACGAACGTCGATCCGAACGTTTTAATTGTATTTTTTTAATAATTAAATTAATTTAGTAAAAATAAAATTACTATTTTTTTAATCGAAATCGTTTAATTAAAAATTTCTTTTACTTCAATAGACCCGAATTAGCTCAAGGGAGGACACAACGAAATAAATAATTAACCAAGTGTTTTCGTCTCTTTTATATATATATATATATATATATATATATATATATATATATATGTATGTATGTGTGTGTATAATAAACTTAATGGGTTACATACATGTATGACTATACGACTGCGCCACAAGGCATCTTCTTGCTTGGAGTGACAATGATCGGATATTTTAATGTTTTAAATTAGAATATCACGTACATGTGTCTGCACAAACATACATACATACATATGTATACATAAGTATATAGAATATATATATATATACACTTCTACATGGTATTAATTTAAACGAAAACTTTCCCACTGTCATATATCCTAATTTGAACCGGAACGTTTCGGTTTATAACAGGCTGTCACAAACGCTTACTTCATCGAGGTATGTTGGAAATATATAATAAATGTATATATTAGGATATTTGTCCATATATTATTATTATATATATATATATATACATATATACATAGTGAAATACGTTTAACATATTTAAGACGATTTTTTTCCTCTTAACACGAAACAAAAATCGCTTAACACGAAAAGATTTGGCTTTTCAGAACCGACCTCATTGGTCGTTATTCCCTAAAATCGTCCGTGTTTACTGTTCCCACGCGTTTGTTGTTCTTAGTTTATGTAGTCTTCAAAACATAAACGCAGCATTTTTTCGAAACGCTTTTAACAGCTTCCCTTCCATTTTTTTTGGCCAAATTGACTTTTAAACCGACATGATCAGAGCTAATTGTTCACGTTTTCAGCTATAACATTGTCAGCTGGATTAATGAAGAACAATCATCTTTCGAACGATAGTTTGATATCACCTTGTGTAGATGTAGATACCGATCATTTCGACATCTTGGTTTAATTTCATAAAAACATCACTACGGTCAGAGAGCTAAGGTCAACACTGCGAAGCGCTAGCCCCCCGAAAAATCTTCCAATTCATTAAATTCTTTATTCTGGTCTATTAAACCGTTTATGATAAAAATAAATAAAAATAAACGTTGGTAATATACGTTAATAAACTTAAACTCCGTAGCTACCTGACTATGTATATGTATATACATATATAAAATAAAATATAAAAAATGAATAGCAAAATTAAATGAACTTTATATTCAATAAAATAAATTCGTCATAAATTGGCTTTATACTCTCATGAATTCTTAATAAACAACATAAAAGTAGTTAAAACCATCACACTTTTACAAAGTTCATCGATTTGAACTATTTTGTTGTTGTTTATTTTTTTTTAAATTCTGAATAAATTTGGAACAAAAGACGATAATAATCAATATTCCATTACATTTTCAATGAATTAAAATTTAATCATGATAATCAATTTATTAACTTCCTAATAATATATATATATATATAACATTATATATATATTTATATCATTATCATCATCATCATCATAGTTCACACCAGAGGGGGTATCGTGATCATGTAGCAACCTGAATCGTTGCGCGCCATACCAGCCTACCTTTAGATCGTTGCATACATCCATACAAAGGTAATCCACATCGTTTTATTATCATATCTGTCCAACGTTATGGAGGACAACTTTTCGGGTTTTCCCACGAATCTGAAATATTTCATCACGCGGAGAACAACAATATCAGGTAATCGTTGTGTGAGATTCACCTCGATGGATTCGTTACTTCGTTTCACTGTTCGTGTAGAGATGTATATGCGTGTACATAAATAAATTCATTTACGCGTCGTTAGCTGGACAAAATAAAAAAACAGCTATTTGTTATCATCAAATAGATAATTTACTTTTGATCAGGCGACGGGTTGAAATAGGAATTACAACGTAATTGTATGTCCCCTTCTTCTTCTTCTTCGTTGGTAACTGCTACTAAGCCGGAGGCACGAGAGTAATTTAAATTAACGGATAGATTTCGAATAAATAAAGGAAAGCAAGGAGTCTAGATTCGGATGCTGGAACATGTTGTAAAATATTTGTGAATTTGGATGCGATTGTACGCTCGGAGGAATATAGCGGTCAGGTAAGAAGCAATTGAGGAATAGTTAAAGGAATATTGCATGCAGTACATTTGGTTTGGACTTTATTAGTAAATAAGTATTTGTGAGTAAGCAGCGTATGTGGCCTACACGGCACAGGTTCGTTTCTACTGTTTGAGTTATGACAAGCGGTTGATTTTATCCCGTTGATGTATTATTGCAAATTCGAGAATCGTTCGTTTGCTCTGCCGGACAATCTGGATCGTATATGTTGTGAAGGAAGTTCTTTATTGGAATTGGTATAGCTGGAATAGGAGATACTAGACGCGCTTCTTTTGCGGCTGAATCTGCACTTTTGTTACATCCCACGTCGTTATGCTCTGGAATTTAGAGGAAAATAATTTTTCCGGAAAACTAAGACGGATTTTGCCAAAAGATGTTGACGATGTGATCTGTTTTGAAGACTTGATGGTCTTTAAAAACATTGTTTTATGAGCCGTTGAAAACTACGGTAGGTTTTTTTTTACGAAATCCCAGTCCTGTTACGCTCGTTTTACCATTACGATTGTACAATTACATTTGCATGTATCTGTTCATGCGCATATTAAATATATATGTGTATATATATATAATATGTATACTGTACGTGGATGTACAAGAACAGACGGAGAAAGATAATATGAGATGTAGATAGAAATCACGTATTAACCCGTAAAAAAAATCGCGTTTCCGGGTCTGTACTCTAATGGTTTACGCGTGCAGGATTATAGCCAGTACTATCTCATTTGCCAAGATGATCGATTTCAAAAGATAATCAAGAAGTATCCCCTGTTCGTATTATTTCACCTACATTAAAAGTACCGAACCAAGAAAAATCGTTTACCATCATTCATATATATATATATATATTCGTAATCGTTTATTATAAACTCATCCCGTACGTCGTTTCACGAAATACTGGTGGAAGACCGAAACGTACTACATATTCGATGGTGTTATCGTTATCGTCATCATCGCGTTATCCTTGTAAACAATCGAACGAGGAAAACAAAAACCGTAACGAAGTTCATTGTTGACTGAAGCGACAAGTGACAATGACGATGTTGTTTAACTAACGACCATCGGAAGCGGGTAGGGAGCGGACACTTAAAAATTGTAATCGAAACCAAAAAGCGAGGTCGCTCCTCGTTAACCTATTTGTTGTCGTCGACGATGACGATTGATATTTCCGTTACTTTTTCATTTAAGGATGAATCGTGATCGCTATTATTTTTAAATCGTGTTTTCGACTGGGAACTGACGTGTCGAAATAACGCTCGCCTTAGTTAAATTAGTTAATTCGCACCTCTATGTAAATGGTATATATATATCGTATACATACGCGTCCATAAGTACATTCATAATAATGTATACGTGTGTATGAAATATATTTAACGCGAAACTAAGACGAAATATAACACGAAATAACGAAATGGTCCCCGGCAAACTGGCACGTGGCTTTGTACATTTATTAAAATCGTTTAACACGAAAAGATTTCGCTTCTCAGAACCGACCTGATTGGTCTTTTAAAACCTTCCGGGTTTATTGTTCACGCGTGTTTATTATTTTCGTTTATTTCATTTTGTTAAAAATTTGATACTAAAAAATACAGTGCAAAAGAAAAACTAACAAATTATTTTCCAAAAAATTAATAAATGTTTCGTTTAAAAAAAAAAAATTAATATATATTACATTTAGTACTCGTTAATAATTTGTTGTTCTATTGATTTTCATTGAATACACGCGTACATATCTATTGTATATAAAATATAATCCGATAAACGTCATTTTATAAAAAATCAATTGAAAAATTAGTAAAATCACTAACATTTATTTTCTTTTGAAAAACACAAAGCTTTTCGGCATTTACGCGCCATTATCAAGTGAAAAATTTTTTTTTTTATAAATCATAATTTTAAAAGTATAAATTAAAAATGATTCAACTATATAGTTTCACCATCAAATATTTTTAAGTAATTATCTTTAATTTATACTTTTAAAATTATGATTTATAAAATTTTTTTTTTCACTTGATAATGGCGCGTAAATGCCGAAAAGCTTTGTGTTTTTCAAAAGAAAATAAATGTTAGTGACTTAACTAATTTTTCAATTGATTTTTTAAAAAAAAATCACTACATTCCACATTATAAAAAATTAAAACGTCATTTTGTGGAGCATGTGTACTTTTTTCATATCTCGTTTAACGTGAAACTATTTTAACACAAAAAAATATTTCACAGTCCCCACTATTTTATCTTAAACAATTGTCACTGTATATGCATATATTATTAAATATTTTTAAAATGAAAATACCTACATATGCGTATTGATGGATATATACGGGTTCTTCTGTCATTTTTCTTACGGCCATAATATTTATTATCATCTTCTTCTCTTCGAATTTGGCCATCTATGGACCATGTGAAAACAACAAACTTTTGTTTTTCCTTTCTTCCCTGTATTTCTTCATAGTTTCACTCTGTTTTTTCTTCCTGTCATCTGTCTATTTTTGCCCGCTTCCATGCTTTTTGGTTCTTTTAAATCCATCAAATTTTTTAATTTTATTTCTGAATTCTAATTATCGATCATTGAATTATCTATTTTCACTTCATCTAGATCTTTTTTACCACCTCGGGCTGGTTTTTAATCTATAATATTTATTATGTTTTTTTTTTACTTTTTTTTAAATGGAGATGCGTGACACTGTACTTGCTAACTCATATTTCTATAAACTCAAACAACTTCTGCTGAAATATCGCTATGTCCAGAAACAGATGTAAATTCCCCAGATAAAGAAAGGACAATACATTATACGGAGGACCGTCACGAGACGCGCCCAGTAATTTAAGGTACAGTTCAGAGTGTAATGTTACTAAGGGGTATTCGAATAATACTTGATCAGGATTGCTCAGCATGTAAGAGGGCAGCAAAGAGTTTCTCTGAGCTGTACATGGAACAGGCGGTCCGGCAACAAGTAATACCCGAGCTGCAATCTGCTGATAATTATAATTATGTCAAATTTTTAATTTAGGTGCTTCGACTTTATCGATACCATCTTACCTGTATAGCGGATATCCCTACATCGACACATTTTGATGTAGCGAACTTACAGCGATCCTGTGCTGAGACAAATGTACCAAAAATGCAAATAAAAACTTGCAAACAGCAGTTAACGCAATATCATCGTGGTGCAAATCATGGAAGATGATAAAAATCGAGGATAAGTTATCTGGAATGATTTTTTACAAACGGCAGAATTATTCCGACCCGAGAACACACTCGTAAATGGTACTCAGATCAATTTGAATGAAGATGTAAAATATCCGGGCATACACCTCGACAAACACTTAACATGCAGGATGCATATAATAACAAAGAGAAGCCAATTAAGTTGTTAAAACAACTATATTGGCTGCTAGGTAGCAGGTCGGCAGTATCTCTTGAAAACAAGTTACTGCTATATAAACAAGTGTTAAGGCCGATTTGAGAAAATATGACTGTCGATTATGGGACTGTGCCAGAGAAAGCAATCCTTCGATAATACAAAGAATGCAAAATAAGATGTTTAATCAACATCGCAATTCACGAAGATCTTAGGATAAAATATGTAAAAGAAGAAATAATTGAGGTTTCACAAAGATATGCTCTGCCAGATTGGAAAGCTATCCGAATAATAACGGCGAAGGAATTGCTAAATGGCCAAAAAGAAGCTGGTAGACTTAAAAAAAAACGTTATCAAGACCTATGTATTTATGTGTGTGTCAATTACGGGCGTGTGTTTTTACATAATGTATACATGTATTTTGATTGTGTGAATGTTGCGTTAATAATTAGCTCTTTTCGCTGGATAGGTAGCTTATTCGTGACATTTTAACTTTAAATTATATCGATTAGCAAATAGTTTAGGACTATAGATGTTAAAAAAAAAAAATAAGGAAGAATACGAGGAAAACTACCAAGAGGAAGAAGTCCACTGGAATTTAAATCCATCGAGCAACTTCCTTTGTAAGAACCTCAAAGAACTCATTACGGACGCTGGAAATGTACACGAATGCAAATGGATCCTATAAGAGGAAGCGATCATGATGATGATCTCTAAATACATACCGTCTTGTACATATATAAACTTATATTTGTAATTTGTCTATTCGCCATATTTCCAACTTCTCCGCACACGCACAGACATATTAGACGGCGTTTAACTGTTTATTTTACATTATGTACGTCGCTAATCTTCGTTTGACAGAAAATGTGACAAACATCAGACGGTCGAAAATTCGTTAAGGAAATTTGGATATAAATAAAATCGAATTAATTAAAACCCCCGCTAAACGCGATAAATAATGTACACGTCATCACAAGCACACTCACGTGTGTGAGCCTGATATTTAATCAATTTTTAGCATTTCTTTTTTGGCTTCGACGACCGTTGCAAAATTTATTTTGATGATAAACGATGCCATAATAATCGATAAAAAAACAATTTCGTCACATTGGACACGTATAAGAAATAAACGAACGATTTCCACCCACCCCCCAAAAAAACACGATTGGAGCCAACGAAATTAGTATTATTTTGTTTTCTCTCTCTTTCACGTACACACTCACACTCTCTCACCCTCTCTCTCCCTCTCACACCCTCTCTCTCTCTGTATCTTATATATACATATATATATATATATATATATATAATGAATTAAGATTAATGCATAATGTAGACTGCTAATTTGCCTTTCAATGAGATAGCTCTATTGAAATATTTTCCAACATTTATACATACAGTAATTAAGGTCAAACATATATACAAATAACCACAACAGGTAACCATAAGCTATCCAGCAGGATACGTCATCATTATAATTATGATGTAAATAAAAGTATATATATATATATAAAAGCCTCAAGGTGAGGTCTGCCGGCTCAGAGAATGTGGAGGGCCTTTCGAATAGTGAATAATTCACTGTGTACACAAACACATATATATATATATATATATATATATATATATATATATATATATATTACAAGATACCTCGTATATACTATTATTATTATTATTATTATTATTATAAAAAAAATAAAGTATTTATAAAGAAAAATTTTATTTTATATTTAAAAAAAAAACTATTATATATTTATTAATGAAAAAAAAAATAATTTAGTTAAAGACTAACCTGACCGGATTTGTAATTATTTTTCAACCATTCATTCTCATTTTATTCTAACCGTCTTCATTAAGAAACTAACAACTAAACTATTTGACGGAAAATCTAGAACTCTCTTGAAAATGAACAACCATCCCTTTTTATACATTTTCCTTAAGCTTTGTTAAACAAAAATTACTAGATTTTCTTCATTATTTACTGGCTGTAATTTATTTTTACTGGCTGTATTAACTAAAATTATTTGGTCAAACTAATTTACTAGTTTTTTTCCATTGACTAACTAAAATTAGTTTTAACTATTGTATAATAATAGTTTATCTACTACAAATCCGGTTTGGTTATATTATAATAATTTTAATATATGTTACTTTAATTAAATAAATAATTATATATATATTTTGTTTTATTATATTAATTAAATTAAATATTAGTTTTCCACCTTCAATATAATAAATTTAGATTTATTATAACGTGAGCATACGACGATCGTCGTAATATATGCACATGTGGTCTCAAATGATTGAGCTCGGCACAAGTGATTTAACTTTTTAAATATATGAGGTACCTGCTTATAACTACATAAATTCAAGCACCATGTGAAAATGTATATTTAACCAAATTACCCTTGCATCAACATATTCATAAGCAATAGGGACAGAGGAGTTATATATTATATATATATATATATATATATTAAAACCCCTCTCGTCCACCCAAGACTAGTCCGACACTCTGGTTAGTCCGAAACCAAACTTACTATTTTGAAGATATGAAATTCTTCAACATAAAAGATGCTATCTATACAATTGCTGAGTCATAGGTGCAACTGAAACCTGACAACGCTGAACAAATTTCGGAGTAAGCTTTGGCCGGAAGTTATGGCCGAAAATGGCCGAATCAAAAACGAGTAAAACAACGACACACACAGGAAGAAATCATTAAAGATTCACAAACTACACAACGGAATGTCCCAGCCGATGAAGTTGAACTTGTACGCTAGTTAGTAGAACAAAAATATGTATAAGTAAGTAGTCGCCTACCTCCGATCAAAGCGATTATAGTTCTCCCGGGTATGCGTTAACGCCATATTATGATTACCTTGTACGCTACTTACACTGTACAACAAAAATATCTATAAGTAAGTAGTCGCCTATCTCCGATACGGAGACGGCGTTTTAAAAAAATTTATTAACGGATTAGTCGTCAGTTTTACGTTGTATTTAGCCAGCGCGAAATCTAATTAAAAAGGTATCAGAGTATAAAAACAATTTGAAATAAAAACAAACGAATTTCTGAATGTACCATCGTTCTCTACAACTTACACACATATACACACATACACACACACACAAACACACACACGCGGTATATTTGATAATATTTCGAACAAGAACGATATTATTTCACGTTTAAATTATTCACAGTTATAAGTTGTTCGTCGATATATTAAAGGTCGTAATAATCAAATTAAATTTTGATTAGTATTCATTTCGATAATAAATAGGTCGAAACTAATTAAAAGTTGCATTAGAACAACAATCAAAATAAAACCCGGTTCTTCCCCGATATCTTCGAACATTGCTTCCCCTCCGATTTTTTCTGCAATTATTATAATAATTGAGATGAAATGTTTGTTTTTCAGTCTTTCGCTTAAATCTGGAAAGTATTTGTACGCTAATCCCTTATAGTGATTTCGCATTTTTCGATGTTAAAAAATATAACGTTGAGTTAGTATAATTTTAAATTATTTAACGTTGATTTGTTTATTTTCGTATATAAATTTTTTATTAATATCACTCGATTAAATTCCTGTCGCGTTTTAATATTATTTTTAATTAGAAATAAATTCATACGTTTCTTTATAAGTCAACGGGTATAATTCCAGCACACGCTATTGATGACCAGTTTAGGCTCGTTGTTTTGTACGCTTTGATCATTCTCCGATAGCCATAATTCTTCGATAGGATCTTATTCATGTTATAAACTTCTTAATTTTTAACATATATCATTATACTACTATACATTATATTCAGTATTATATAATATAATTCCTTTTTTATAATTATTTCTTTTATTATTATTGTATAATCTAGCGAATACGCGCGTGAATTTATTTCATTTTTTACGTTATCGAAATAATTGTAAAATTTTAGGTCGTTATCAATTGTTAACCCCCCAAAAATACTTTATACTCGCAGTTTAAATTAATACCGCGCTATAATAAATTTAATTTTCTGTTTCGGAACTTTCTATCGAATGAAATTCGATTTGGACGTATTAATATTTAAATTATATCCGTTTAAAAATTGTTCGATTTATTTGTATGTAATACGTAATGTTATTTTTTTTTATATTTATTTCGTTTTTATCCGCAACGATCATGGCTAATCACGAGAAAAAAAATTAAGTAATGTTTAGCGCTGTCGAATCGAATCGATTCCGGAGTTGATCGATTCGTCAAAGTGAATGAGTTGTTTGATCGAGTTGATAGAACAATAATAAATAGCGCTTCCGCAACACGAACTTATTCAATTGGTACCATAATGATGGAGAGAATTATAGAACAACGGACAGCTATTGCTGTAGTTTTGAATGACCGAAATTATACTTCGAAAAAAATATTAAGTTGAAGACGGGGGTCACGTCCAACAGTTGGTTGTGGTTTTAAGACCTTTTGAACTGGCCAGCAAGGTTATTTGCAGCGCGATCAAAAAATGTATTAATATTGTTCCAACAGATGTGTGGTCAGGGAGAAATTTTGACGATAATTCAAAAATAATCGACGATTTTAAAAACCGCGTGAAAGCTGATTTTGAAGACAAACTGCCTATGAACTTCGATTATTTATATTTGTTATTTGATCCTCGTTATAAAGGAAGCGCCGTAGATTTAGTGGAAAGGATGAAGGCAGAATTTGAAGTTCTCGAACGCGGTGGAAAGAATGTTACCGGAGGATGACTCCTCAAAATCTCAATCGGAATTTAACCGAAATTTAAAGGAAAAGCAGATTCCTATACAAGTGACAACGTTTGGGAGTGGCGGCCATCGCGGGTCGAAGTAAAAAATATTTGCGCATTTCAGGCACATCTGTACCATCAAAGAGAATCGACAGGAAATATTCTCACCTACAAACGCTCCGGTCTTCCGGGGCAAAAAGAATTGATATTTCTTTATCAAAAATAAAATTAAAAAAAAGCTGGATAAATTTGAATTTGAGTCTAATCGATTCTAAGTGGAATCGATTCAACGCTTAAGTCGATCCCTTTCGATTTGATTTGCCGGAATCGATCAACCGACTACAACAGATCTAGTAAAAGATAATATTGAAAACTAAATCAACATTTCAACATGATTTATTCTTATAGAAAATAAGTTAGAAAAAGTTTATACAACACGTCATAAATACAGGTTCTGGATCACGTAAAAAAGTTGTCACGAACCATATCAAATAGCGAAAGTAAACAAAATAGTAAAATATCAGAAACGATAGCGTTGTTAGCCCTTTTAGTCCATACATTATAAAATCTTAGCATTAAATTATAAACTTTGCAGAGGTTTCTATTATACAATACTGCATCTTGGCTGAACCCCGTACATAATTTTCAATATATTAATATTTTTAAAATTAAGATATTTCATGTATAACAATTTTTGTTGATTAAAAAATGTCATGTCCCATATAGTGGACATTGTGACTGATAGGGTTAAAGGAAAGAAGAAGAAGAAACAGCGACAAAACAAAACCGGTAAATAGGAATAATGTAAATACTCTCCGAAATTAATATGACCAGACAGAAGCTGGCATTAAAAAAAAAAAAGTAATTTCATGGTTCTGTTATTTAAGCCGATAATTAATGTTTCGAATGAAAATGAATATTTTCCTACCACTAACCTTTATTTCCCAAAACAGGTGCCAAAAGCCAATTAATTATTGTAGGTTTCCAATTTATTAACTGGTGGCGTTGTGCCAATATCAAAAATAGATTTTAAGGATATTTAAAATTGTTTACCTTCTTTTGGCTACCAAATATGATAGCTTCGCTTATCCGCAGCAAAAGTAAAGCCTAATTCGGCTATTGTGTCTTCGAGTTTCTTACATACTTTAAATACTTTTTTTAACATTTGTATAATTCTCGATTCTAAACGAAATTCATACATCGTCTGCATAAGATATTAAAGTGCAGCCGATGTTGAGTGTGTTATTGTGTACGTTGAAATATAAAATGTTCCAGAACGTTAGTCCGAGGACAGAGCCTCCAGGGACAGCACAGGAGACCACTTTAGAAGACGAAGCTGAGTTAACTTTAAGTCATGCCAAAACAATCTTGAAAATAGCTCATTAGTATGTTCGTTATGGATGGATTAACTTCATTATTTTGTAGAATACGAACGAACAATTTTAAATAACCAAAGGCGATAAACCGTAACCAAAGTGAGAATGTCTAGAATTGATTTGG
Source organism: Coronaproctus castanopsis (assembly GCA_032883995.1). Lineage (NCBI taxonomy): Eukaryota > Metazoa > Arthropoda > Insecta > Hemiptera > Monophlebidae > Coronaproctus > Coronaproctus castanopsis. Next base: position 273,635,091 of record CM065052.1, read on the forward strand.
ATGTAAAATTTGCTTTTCCATAATTCTATAATCACAGATAGGATTATAGCTTTTTCATACAATTTCCCACATGAATTAAGCAAAGATATTGGGCGGTAGGCTGCGATTTTTATTAGTGTTCTGCCTGGTTTTTGTATTAAAACTAGATCAGCAATCTACCGGACAGTGGTGAATCTAACTCGAGACATTTATTAATGATGAAAAAAAATAAATTTCGAAAATGAATATTAATTTATTTAAGTATTCTGTTTGTAATCCTGTCGCTTCCAGTAGCTGTCTATTTAGCGTACCTAGACTCGCATGAAGCCTGCCAAGAGCAATGGAATAAACTGAGTTTATTTTACGGTCTATCTTTAATTGGAAAGAATCATCCAAGAAAGCGATACACACTTTTCCAAATTCTTGCGATTTTATATTCCATAGTAATTTCAGGAACGTTTTATTTTTCCCTAAGCATTGGATTTTGCGATGAAACGTTCATATATGAATTCAGTTTGGCTTGCACGATTGATTTTTTGATAATTTTGGTTTACATAAGATGTCATTAGTAATTATTAGTTGCGACGGATGCTTGTTAACTTTATATATTTGAACTTTAAGTTTTTTAAGATCCCGGGTTCACCAGTCATTTTATACTCGGTATGTTGAAACACTCCGTACGCTAATACGCGCAGACATGCAGGCAAATTGCGAGGCTATCCTAACAGCTTAAATAAACATATGTTTGACATTTCCAATGACGCGAAATGATTAAAGCCACTAAACCTACTTTACGTTTGGTCGGATTGTGAATAAAATAAAACATTATAAAATATATATATATATATATATGTGTGTATAAAATTTTACCTGGAGTATTCTCCAGTTGCTGTAAATTATAAATAATCATCAGTACGCCAAGTACACGGCAGATGTGCTACAGAAAAGTGTACAGGGCCCTCTTCTATACTGAGTGTGCACAAATGATATGCCTATAATTAACAACGTATTTGTAGTCGCCGGAGGATGTATTAGTAACGACGACCCACCAATATACCGAAAATTCTACTCGGTCTCTTTCATCGATAACGTATTTGAAAATTTTAATTAAAAAATTTTGACGCGCAATTGGGTCATATTCGCTAAACGACCAATTATGCGCGATAAATATAAAGTTTCGATAAACTTTAAGCTACCGATTCGACTAATACCAGTGCCCGGACTGACCAAGTCTTTTTCCGTCCCGCTGCCAGCCTTTCCAGTTCAATGCAGCTCTTGGAATTCGCTTCTTTCTTCATTGTGTCCGTCAGTGTCCGTCTTGGTCTTCCTTTCGGCATACACACGGGTATTTTTTCTCCAATCATATCTTTCAATAGGACATCATATTTCAGCACGCGACCTATTCATTTAATTCTTGTTTTTCTAAACGTTTTTAAAGAGCGACCTTTCCTATTGTACCGGTTAATAACATTTTTCATTTGGAATTTCATCTACCGACGAAATTTTTATGCCTTAATTTTCTGTAAAGTTCTTTTGTTTAAAGTTCATATTCCCGCCACAGCGTGCTCTGCCTTATTACACGTATTCTACTTTTTTATACGTGAATTACTCGTGCAATAAGATTTTTTGAATTTAACGTATATAATTTTTCAAATAAAGTTTGATTTGATTTGATTATTATTATTATTCGAATTACTATTATCGTTAAAAATTTATTATTATTGCGTTAGTGGCGGATTATATTTTAGAAAACTTAATTCAAAAAGACATTGATTGTATCGCAAAATGGTTGAATAATATTGGATTAGTTTTAAATACGGGTAAGACTACATGTATGATTTACAGATTTCAGCCATATTACGCTATATTTATAAATAATAATCCCGCGGAGAGGATTCATGAAATTCTTGGATTTTTGATAGTAAACTGACATGGCGTGCGCACTGTACGTACGTAGTTAAGAAAACGATCAAAATCAGTATTTCGCTAATAAATATTTATATCGTTTGTATCTCACATTATATCAACTAGTTATTACCTACGGAATTATGCATTGGTGAAATACCGCTAGATTATGTACGCGTTCGTTGTCAGTGCTACAAAATTCTATATTTAAATTAACATTCCGGGGTTATAATGAGTTCCCTCGCAATTTAACAATGTTTAATATTCGAGAAGAGCTATACGAAGTGCAGCTGTTGAATTTTCCAGTTTCGTTCCAAGTTTTACATTGGGGTATCAAAACAGGCAAACTTAGAACGTGTTCAGTTGAATTCGATACAGTGCCAACATTTTCAAAACATCATTGCCGAATACAGTCGTCATATATGGGATCAATATTGTTTAATGTTTTGCCACCACAATTGAAAATTGATCTAAAAAATTATAAACGACGTCGCAAGCCCGTAATACGTTACATCATTAGTAAGAGATAACTGTGAAAATTATATTTTCAAATGAGTATAATTTATATATGTCCGAGCATGATGCGGTGTATGCGAATATGTATGTACACGTAATCGATGCATGGGCATATATGTACACATATATGTGCACATGTGTATATGCATATATATATGTAGTTGTATGTATATATACATATACATATATATATATATATATATATATATATATATATATATATATATATATATATATATATATATGTAATTTGCGATAGGTGTGTAAATATGTGTACAGGTGTAATTGTTTGTAGGTGTATATATGATTAAAATGAAATATTTTAATATTATTATTATTGTTTATTTATATATGTATGTATAGATATGTATGTATAGATGTGTATGTATGTGTATATATATATATATATATATAATATTTACCTGCTGTGATACAGCCGTTCGTTTTTATTTTTACTTTTTAATTTCGTAACAGGCATCATCGATAATTTATTTTCCGTAATTTGTTTTTCTTCGATAACAATTTAATAAATTAAGACAATCGAATTTGCTCTTAAGCGTGAATTTATTTTCCGCTGCTCGCTTAGATAATGCGCATTTGCGGATTTTATTATTAACTTATTTTTCTTGTTTGTAGTAAATATATATATAAAAAAAAATGAATGAATTATTATTTTAATTGAATTGAATTGAATTATTATTATTATTATTATTACTGGTTGGTTTAATAACGATTCTTAGGGCAAAAATGAGTCAGCATTCACGACGATAGTTAAAACAAGTTATTAACGTGTCACCTATTCGTACAGATTTGACCCGGCGGCTACGATTACGTATATTAATTTTATACATTAGAAGAAGAAGAAAAGCCAAAAAAAAAAAGAAAAAATAATATAACCGACAAGGATGAAAGATGAGTTTTATTCGGGTTAAACGAAGAAGGCGGAGAATTTTCAAACGGCTGGAAACGAACAGCATGGGATGTTGTACTTTCACAACTTGCCTGTATAGACGGAGAGTAACGCATTTCGGTTACGTAAGTAATCGCCGATATCTCAACCGCCCCCCGCCCTACCAATTATCATCAGCGAGCGTTGCATAAAGCCTAACGTAATTAAAATTTACGTTATCTTCACGAATTTAACGTTATCCTCGTAATAACGATTAATATTAATCGATTATTATATTATATATATATAATATAATTGGATGGACACGATCATAAAAGTACTTGGAAAGTCAACGGTTGACTTTAAATGACAAACGGTAAATCGGAATGCAATAACGAACAAAAACTAAAACTTTAATTTGAAAAATGGCTACCACATCCATTCAAGGTATTATTGAAGATGATTATATATATATATATATATATATATCATCATTTCTCCTCAACCGCTAGGTTGGTGAGCAACATGGCCTGCAGCTAAGCAAATAGTTTCCTGGTAAGAGCAGCTTCTTTTATCTTCACATAATTTTGTTCTTTTATTACGGCGTCCATAAATCGGGTTCTCGGTCTTCCTCTTCTTAATTTTCCATTTGCTTTTCCTTCTATTCCGTTTTTTAGTCATATGTCTGATTTGATGACCGATCATACTATTTCTTTTCTTTTCAATCGTGTTTATTATCTCTGGTTGTTCTTCTATTCTTTTGAATACCCCTTATTTGTGATTTTATCCATCCATGATATTCTCAGCATCCTTCGATAACACCAAACTTCAAAAGCTTCAAGTTTTAATCTTTCTTTTTTATATAAAGCCCACGTTTCGCTGCCCTATAGTGCAACGCTCCCGACAAAAGTGTCAACGAACAGCTTTGATGAAATATTTCTGAATGTAATAAGCGTTCTTTCCTTTTAAAAACGTTTTTTATATTTTTTTTCTTACTTATTTTTCTATTCGTCCGTTGGACGTTATTAAACTGCCGAGATAAGAAAATTCTTTTACTCGAGATATTCGTTTTCCATCGAGGACTATGTCTATATCTTTTGCGACTTCATTTCCACGTATTGTTACTTTTGTTTTAACTGCATTTATTTTCATTTTACATTTTTCTATTAATAGCGCATTTAAGTAATTAAGATGTTGTTGCAATTTTTCCGTTCCTTCAGCTATCGAAACAATATCATCAGCATACCGTATAGTGCTATATTGGACTCCATTAATTTTAGCATCAAGGTTTTTCTTTTCTGCAAAAACTTTCATTGCTTCCTCTATGCATATATTAAAAAGAAGTGGTGACAAGCAGCGTCCTTGTCTCGTTCCCTTTTTTATTTTAGCTCTGGCTTTTTTTTTTATTATATATATATATATATATTTCATGATGGTTAGCATGTTCTTCATTTCAGAATAATGAAGGACCTAGCGAAAGACTTTAAAACCGGAACACAAATTATAAATGGTGGACGGAAAATATTGTTACTTGACCGATAAAAATTTTGGAAGCTTGAAGAAAATATCGTCAGACATTGCACGAACAACCTGAACACCCGGATATCCCGAAATCGGAAGTAATAAGATCTAATATAAATCTGAACCAAAACGCGAAACTGTCGGACGAGATCAAATTCCGGTAGAAGTTCTGAGAAAATTGGATTTAAAGAGATATAGCGAACGTCAAAGTAGCCGGAAGATTGATATAAAATAGTTTTCATCTCAATTTTTTTCAAAAAAGAACCCGTGCACATTCTTCTAACTACGAAATAACATTTATCACAGTAAAGTACTACTAAAAATTAAAAATGGAAAGATTTACAAGCTTTTTTATTTCCACAAATCACTGAAAACCCAATTTTATTCCCGGGAAAGTATACTAGTGACTCTATGTACATTTTTTGAACGCGTAATAAAGAAAACAGGCTCGGGGGTACGTACTATCCTACACGCTATACCGGGAAGATGTAGAAACTGAAGAAGATGTCTGTTTCGATGGACGTATAGAATAAAACAAAAATCTGGACTCATGCTGGTTGTACTTACGAGAAAGTCAGCATTTCGGAAAGAGTGTTGAAAAATGGTCCGTACGATGTAGAGTAATTTTTTTTTCCCTCGACACGATCAGACTGAATTTTACTTTTTATCATCGATTTTAAAATCTGGTTATAAGAAAATGATTTATTTTATCGGAAAACGATTAAAACTGTAGATATATAAACAATGCAAAACCAACTTCTTGTTTCTTATTGTGTCTGTAAAACGATTAAAACTCCAGATATACAACAATGCAAAACCAACTTCTTGGTTCTTAGTGTGTCTCTTTTGTTGTTTTTTTAATTCTTATCGAAAATACATACGCCTAGTGGACTCGTTTTACGTTGTTCGTAGGCGAACTTGATCTTGTAAAGAGTTGTCGCTAAATCGGGTTATTGAATGTAGGAGGTAGAGCCGGATGTGATGTTAAAAAGTATTTTCAGAAATCAGTAGGTGACGGGTAACGCCGTAAAAGTTATGACAGTATTAGAAATATTGAATGTTAATTCGTAAGATTTTCGTTAATAGACCAGACTATTTGAAAATTGGACAATGGAGTTAGGATTACATACTCCGCCTTAGATTTATATAATATAAAAATTGTGACTACGTTGGAATTATTTTATTATAATAATTCGATTCGAATATATTAATCGGATACCGTATACCTAATTCACACTTCGTGAAATATGACAGTACACACGTACAAACACGATAGAATTTAGGAGATAAATGTGCTAGTGTCGAAGTAAATCACAGTGAAATTATAATTATACATAAATAAGTAAATATACTTCGGTTGTGCGTATAATAGCGCGAACGCCTACTCTGTAATTTATACATAGCTAATGCGCAAAATATTATGTGACAATATGATGCTCCGAATATAAACATACTCAAATTGTCCCGAACTTTACATAAAAGTGATACGAGGTGGTGAAATCTCAATACACCGTCTTATATATATATTATATATATCATCATCATATTCGTTGGCTCGGTCCGAGCATCGTGAAATTATGAGTTCCAATTCCTTTCAAACTTGTTCGCCATATGTCCCTATTTTCCGCGAGTCATATAACTTTCTGGAGCAGTTAATTGTTTAATCCTATCTGTGTACCTGGTTTCTGTCCTTCCGCGTATCCTTTTGCCTGCTACCATCCCTTCAAGAATTAATTTTTCTATTCCATTCCGACGTACCACATGTCCGAAATACGTCATTATGCGCTGGATTACTATGTCTCGTAAGCGTAGATCCGATCCTATATCGTTCAAAACAGAGAGGTTGGTTCGTTTCCACGAGATTCGCAACATTCGTCGCCAGCAGAACATCTCAAAAGCATCAATGCGCCGAATATCAGCTGCTTTTAGTGTCCAGCATTCCGCAGCATATAGAAAAACAGAGAAGACTAGAGTATTCATTAAGCGAATTTTCGTACTCATTGAAATGTCGTGACTTTTTCATATCTTTTGTAGTTGTCCCAGTTTAGCTGTTGATATTCGATTTTTAATTTCATCGGTACATGCACCGTGTTTAGTAATTAGTGATCTTAAATATGCAAATTTACCAACTACTTGTATCGTATCCAGTTTTTTTCTATATGATGCCGACGATTGCAGTTATTCTTGTCGATAATCATTATTTTAGTTTTTTCTCGATTCACTATTAATCCAGCTTGTTTATCTCAAACTTATGTAAAAGGGTGAAAAGTTTTTCTTTGGATGAGGCGATTATTGTTATATCATCAGCATACCGTTAATTATTAATAATTTTTCCGCCTATTTTTATACCATCTTCCCATTTATCGAGTACTTCCTAAGTATCTATTCGCTGTAAATGTTAAATAAAATGGGGCTCAGAATACATCCTTGACGGACACTTTTAAATGCGTCAGTTAATTTATTATTGATTTTTACTTTTCCAATGTTCATACAGCGCTTTAATTAATGTTATTAAATGTCGCGGTACGCCCATTTGTTCTAATATCTGCCATAATGTCCTCCATTGTACACAATCGAATGCTTTGGAGTAGTCTATAAAGCCAATGTACGCTGAAATATTAAATTCGCGACTTTTCTCTGTTATCTGTCGCATATTCAGAATTTGTTCTCGCGTACCTTTTCCTGGAATAAAACCGGCTTGCTCTTCTGATATCTGTGGTAGTATGTACGGCTTAAGCCTCTCATGTATGATATGCAGCATTATCTTACTGGCATGCGATACAAGGGCGATCGTTCTATAATTTTTGCATGTATCTCGCGATCCCTTCTTATGGATTGGGACATATATTGATGTTGTCCAATCCTTTGGCCATATGTTTGTACTCCATATATTTTGACATATGCTATAGAAAATATCTATTGATACCTCCCCTAAATATTTGAACATCTCCGATACAATGCAATCTTCTCCCGCTGCTTTAAAAGACTTTAGTTTCTGTACAGCTGAGCGTACTTCATCTTTTAATAAGGGTGGTTCCTTTTCAAAAACGTTATTGAATGTTATGCATCTATTTTGTTCACCTATCTCTTCCATTAAATTCTTGCAATATTCTTTCCATCTTGTCAATATTTCAGTTTCATTAGTCAACGTTATTCCGTTTTCATTTTTAATACCCAAGTGTTGCGAATCGTCTCGTTATTTGCTTAATTTTTTGGAACAGATCTTTTACTTCATTTTTACTTTTGTTTTCTTCTATATCCTTACATATCTTATTTAGAAAGTTGTTTTTATCCCGTCTACACTTTTGTTTAATTATTCTACTTACGTCCCGGTATCTTTGTGTTGTTATTTCATTATCTAAATCTTTCTTTTTAATTTCTTTGCGTGTGTTTATCTCCATCCATGTGGCTTCTGTAATCCTAGATTTTCTTTTGTTGTACGGTATAATATTAGCCTTTTTACTAGCGTTTTATAATACTTTTTTGGTGTATTGCCAAGTTGTATCGGCTTTCTCGAGCGGATCTGTCGATTGTACAACGTTTTTCAGCTCGATTATTGCTGTGTTTTTATATATATAATATTGTCTTTTAAATACCATCTGTTACGAATGTTGTTCTTCATTTTATACTTCCGTAGTTTTATTTTCATTTTTGCGACTAACATTTGATGATCAACAGTCTTTTCCTGGATATGTTTTTGTATCCTTTATTGATGATTTCCACCTTTCATTTACCAATATATAGTCAATTTTTGATTTCTATATCTATCCCCTGGAGATTTCCACGTATAAAGTCGTCTGGGATGTTGCTTGAAACCCGAGTTGCATATAAACATTTTTGTGCTTGCGCAGAAATTAATCAGCTGATCACCTCGCTCATTTCTGACACCGAGTCCAAATTTGCCCACAACATGACGTAGTTCTTCAGGTTCGTGAGTTGTTACTCCGATTTTTGCATTAAAATCGCCAATCACAATTGTCATTTCTCGGGGTGGTATCTTTCGCATCGTTTTTTCAAGTATAGCATAAAATTTGTTTATGGTTTCTTTATCTGAGTCACTAGTTGGCGCATATATTTGTATAATGTTCATATTTACAGGTTTCGCTTTTATCTTAATGGCTATCCATTTCGTATCCAATCACTTTGTCGCGTATATTCTTATTTATTATGATGGCTACTACATTCCTATGTTGAGTTTCATGACCAGAATGGTATATTACGTTATTATTGCTTACGAAACATCCTCTTCCTTTCCAGTGAGTTTCTGATATTCCAACTAAAGTAAAACCGGATATTTCGCGTTCAACGATGGCGAGTTTCCCTGCATCAAGCAGACCTTGGACATTCCATGTTCCGACTTGTATAGTTTTCCATATGTTTATTCCAGTAACATAATTTCCACGTAATGCCTGGTTTCCTACATCATCGTGGCCAGTCGCTAATTAACACTCTCGAGCCCGGACCTCGAGCAGCGCCGATTGCTAGTCGGACCGCATGGCACAACGTTATTACATATTCTAGAATTCATAATTGTTCTTGGAAATATATATATATATATATATATACATATTACAACTGTCTCTAGAATCGTTAATAAATATGTACAACACTAAGATCTTCTTGCGCTTCTTATAGTTTCTTAAATCGCCTTTAACAATTTCAGATAGTTTATTATAGGGTACACAGCATCCATATATCGTGCTTGCTTTCGTGTGTGATATTTATTAAATTTAGGAATTTAAGTTTAAAAGAATGATAATAATAGTAGTAATAGTAATAATAATATGTATTTTTTTTACAGTACCATGTTTAACTACCGATGTTATTACGACACTGGTGATTTAGCAGTCAGATGTAGTAACCGAGGTTGGAAGAAGAAAGGAACTGTATAACTGAAGGAATAGTTGAAGAACTGTTGGACGAGGAAAGCAGATAGAGTACGCGGATGGATATTGGGCCAGTAAGGGAGGAGTGTAGGGAAGTACAGTAAAATACGGTTGATAAAGAAAGGTTTTGGAAGTAAACAAAAGGGGGAAAAAGCCGGGGGGTTGGTACGTTGGAGAAGTTGATCATGATAGACTGATATCAAAGGCGTGCTGAGTGCTATGTAGTTGGAGCGGGTTAAATTGGCAGATGGTTCCCAGAAACCTAAATATACTAACTGGGATGTTACAGTATCATAACAATAAAATAACGTTGATTTTAGTGGCCGATTGATTTTATTATTATTTTTATCGGAGAGTACAACTGTTGTGCTCCTTCGGTGATAAAATAAAATTTTTTTTAAACCGTATCACAATATATGTATATATATATAATATATATATGCATATATTTAATCAAAACAGTATACTAGTTTTATTGGTTACAGCATCATCAGGACTAAATAGCTAAAAGTCTATTTCCATTATATATATATATATATATATATATATATATATATATATATATATATACATATATATATATATATATATATATATATATATATATATAGCGATGCAGCATAAAAAGTATTTTTATTTTATTTTTAAATGACTATTTTTATTTATTATTAATATATTTTTTAATTAGTTCCCCATTCCGAAGAGAGTCGGCGAGGCAAGTTTAGTGTAAAAAAACAAAATTGTATTTATAAAAGTGCAGAGAGCTGTGTGCTGAAATGAATATATGTAAGTGAGAGTGTAGCTGAAACATACAGGAAAATCAAATATATTGGAAAATGAAACAATTGCAGACGTTGTAGTAGAATTACAAAAGATAAGTCAAACGTGTGATTTTAAACAGATGTTAGAAGCGTTGTTGTGACCAAATTATTCATGGAATTTGAGACGAAGCATTAAGAATCTATTTCAAGAAGAAGAATTGAATTTTAAACGAACGTTGGAAATTAAAAGTGAATGGGAGGGAACAAGAATAAGTTTGAAAATGGATAAGAAAATAAATTACATTCGAGGTAAACAGGTTATAAACTCAAGAAATGAAATTACAAAATGCAGTTGTTGTGGTCATACTAATCATGTATTTAAAAATTGTACATACAAAGAATATTATTGTCGTATATGTAATCGTAAAGGTCATTTGGCAAAAGTTTGTTTTAAAAATAAAAACGTTAAAATATTCATAAACAAGACAAGCTGATACAAAAAAGGAAGGTATACAAAAAATAGTGGTAAAAATAAATCGTATATAAATATGAAAATAAATTGCGTAACACAAATAAAAATAGTGTCCAATATAATTAGGATACAATAATTTCGGAATAACCGCGTACACAATAAAGAAGAAAAAAAGATTTATTAATAAAAATAAAACGATATTTCAACAAACCCGAGTATTCAAGCAACATGCCGTACCCATCGTCGGAACTATTAATGAACTAACCCTGACATAACAAGCTACTACCTTAACTATTTTTCAACGTGAAATTGAGTTTTAAACCGTTTAAAAGAATAACTGTAAATTGCAATAAATGCCAGTTTTTTAAAAAAAAGAAATTTCATTTTTGGTATATATTTTTTAAATAAAAATGGAATATTTTCTGATTCAGAGAAAATTAAAGTAATAGAATTAATTGTTGACGAAAAATGTCGAAAAAATTTAACTCTAAGTACTCGTAAAGGTTTGAACCAAATAGACTTTTCCATAGCATCAGCGCCGGATATTTTTCAACGTGAAATTAAAAAAAAAAAACAATTTTAATATAGAATGATGTTGTTTGTTATTTAGATGATATTCTAGTAGTGGGTAAATCTGAAAATGAACATTTACAAAACTTAACCGTTTAAAAAAATGCTGATTAACTGTATATTGTAATAAATGCCAGTTTTTTAAAAGAAGAAATTTCATTTTTGCGATATATTTTAAATAAAAATGTAATATTTTCTGATCCAAAGAAAATTAAAATAATAGTTAAAAGTAAAACTCCTAATAATGTGAAAGAAGTGCAGATGTTTCTTGGTTACTCGTGTGATAAAATCTATTACAGATGCATCAACATTATTAAAACCCTTATATGAATTATTAAAATGATTTTAAATGGAGTAGTGTCACAAAAGGAACGGATTAAAGTTAAACAAATATTGAATAAATCAACATTTTTAGTACATTTTAATAATAAATATCCGATAAAATTAAAACGTGACGCTAGTCCAGTTGGAATAGGTGTAGTATTAATGCGTGAAATTGATGGAATAGAAAAACCAGTTGCATATACATAGCGTACACTGACTGAGACTGAAAAGAAATATGCGCAAATTGATAAAGAAGCATTAGCCATAATATTTTGTTTACAAAAATTTCGTAAATATTTATATGGCGTTCGTTTTATTTTATAAACAGATCGTAGACCTTTAACATTTATATTTGGGAATAAAAAAGAACTTTCAGTTATCGTAGCAAATAGATTGCAACGATGTGCAGTTATTCTTGCTGGATACAACTATGAAATTAGGTACATCACATCAAAGCAGAATATAATTGCTGACAGTCTGCCTCGTTTACCAATTAAAGATGATCAACAAGAAAAAAATGCTGAAATATTTCATTTTGTAACAGAATTTTCGATAAACTTAATAAAAGTGTTATTACTAGAGAAACACAAAATTATAACGTATTAAAGGATTTATTAACACCGGACGAATTAATAAAGCCTAATTGGAAACCTAATGATTATGACGGGTATGGTAGAAGGTCGTAGGAAAAGAGGCAGGCCACCAACAAGATATATAGACAGAATTAAAAGAATCGCAGGCACCGCATCAATACGAGAAATGATGGACCGGGCAGCAGATCGAACTACATGGCGGCTAAAAACGTTCGTTTATGAGGATTCATAGGGTCACGATGCTCGAAACGAGCCACCGATGATGATGATGATGATGAATTGGAAACCTATATAACTAATATTATATTTAGTACGATTTTAATTATTTGTACGAAAAATTTAAAATAATTAAATCCTTAAAAGAAATTTACGTAATTACGCGCCAAGAACACTGACGCGAATATCTAGGAGATGGGCTAAAATTTACGACGCGTCGTAAATTGACTAATTGAAAATAAATTCTCGTTAATTAGAGTTATCAATTTATTTACGATAAAGTTAAAAATATCGCCGGGAAAAATTTGTTTCAATTAAAAATCGATAACAATTTGAAATCGGCCACGTGTTCGTACGGATACGATTGCTAAATACTGACGCTGTAAAATGGTGCTACGCAATTAATAAAACGTTCGTTTCAGGGTTAGATATCCTCGTCATTAACCTACTAGCACACAGCTATCATTATTAAAATGCACACCACTTCTTTACATACATATATATATATATATATATATATATATATATATATTATATATATATATATATATATATATATATATATATATATATATATATATATATATGACCCAGACAAGACGAACGGTTTTGCTTTTGAATAGCGCAGTTGGTAGGACTGCTACAACGCAAAGCGCGTTCCGGTTGTCATGGCATCCTATAGTCTCGAGGTTCGACCCCAACACGCGGCATAAATTTTATAAATTGTTTCATCGTCGTGTAAGTCTAGTATAATTTCATATACACGCATAAGTCGTGTAAACTTTAGCCCATTTCGTACCCAAAAAAATAAGACACAGCGTTTCGTAACGAACAATACGATGACGAATAACGGAGTTATTTACTAAAAGATTTGAGAATTAAATTTACGAACCGGATACTGTAGTGGAACATTATTCGGTTCATCGTCAATAGTGGATCGAATGTGTCTATATTTGTTTCTGAAACGTGTTTTATAGCCATAGATTATACGATTTTAGATCGTGGCATTTTGCGAATGATGTACCATTTTGAAAAAATATAAATCCGAACTACAGCGCTGACAGAAAAAAATGCTGAAGATATCTCGGAACGAGAAAATCGCAAATAAGGAATTACTTCAAAGGCTGGAAGAAGGAACGATAATAATGACGATATTTTAAAAAAAATCGAAGGCCGCCTAATCAGAGGCTCTTCTTGGATCGCTGATTTAATCGACGGAAGAGAACGGTAATAGACGAAAATCAAGTTTACGGAAGAAGAGAAGTTAAAAGTGAAAAAATTATCCCCGAACGGAAGATTATTAGACAGGCAACAGCTGCCCACCAACCTAATGGTTAATAATGATGATAAGTGAGGAAAAAATTAAGCGCTTTAACAATTTTTACCGTTACAATACGCACGGTTCCTTATATACCTCGTTAATTAATGCGTGCACGTTATATACGTATTTCGAAAAATGTTTATTAAACTAATTTACAGTGTAATTTATTAAAAATTGAAAAATATTACAGAGAACTGAATAAATTTAGATATTTTTTTTTTTGTACAAGCGTATATTTTATTCTCATTTAATATAGTTTTTCGTATGGAATTTGATAGAATAAAATGCGGAAGAAACAATTCGAATCTGGAAGCCGACGAAATTACACGAACGTCAGAATAAGCTCGGTATAGTAAATCTCCGAAAAATAATAACATTTATTTAATAGAATATACAACCAAATAGTACTTAATTAAGTGTATACACACGCAAACACACGTATAGATAAAAATATATCCGAATAGATGTAGGATAGATAAAAATAGATATCGGTATATCAAGTAGATAGCCTGTTGTATATACGCATGCGCCGATCTTAATCCACTTCCTGCGTTTCAGTTAAAGTCATCCAGCTAGCTTCGTCACTCGATACGACCAACTGTTGACCATATTTTTCTCTACACGATTTTCATTTCTTGCTATGTACACGAAATTTTGTACTGCATTTTTATTCATCTCTGTTAATAGCCTCGTCTCTAAATTCGTGTAAACCCCGATCCGTTAATTCCGTACTCCGCGGAATTCGGTACACTTTTCTATATATTATAGGAATTACTCGCTTTTCATCTTTTCGAATGTATAGATTCTGAAAAATCAGCGCCTTGACGATTTGCGGCAGATTTTCATTCCTCATTGTACTTCTTATTGTCCAGTCTTCGAGCGTTTCGCCCATTGCGTACTCAGTATGTACATCGAGAACACGTTTACGTATGTAAACGACTACACCGGTTCGAGTTCTTAATTGATATTAATCGAAATTACGCCGTTTCAAACGGAGAACGAAAAAATTCTTAGAAACTTTAGAACCGATAAAATTCGGAAATAAAATTAATTTTTTTGGGGGGGGGGGAGAAATAATAAAATTTAACGATGAAAAATTAGTTTCGAATAACCTATTACGAACATGTACTGCAGTACTTAGAGTAGGTAAGTGAGACGAAGTATCTGTTAACGAGCATTTCAGTCTTGAACCTCACCGTCTTACTTTTATTATATATTTATTTTTGATTATTTAATTTTATTATAACTTCAAAATGGCATAACTGTCGAAAGGCTTTGTTATTATTTATTAACAATAGTGATTTTTACTGATAACTTTATTGTTGTTTTTTTTTAATATATATAAATAAATCACTACTCCATATATATTATATATATATATATATATATATATATATATATATATATATATATATATATATATATGTATATATATAAAGCCTTTATTGTACAGGACTAATTTTGTCAATATGTGATGCTTTCATAGACTCACGTTTGACAGCCACACAGCAAAACTGGTACGACGCATTTTTAATACTAACTTTCGCTTTTAATTTAACGTTCCAGCTTTTAGTTTTTAGAATTTCTTTTAAATTCCAAAATGTGTTGCATGCCGCGGTAATTCTTCTTGTCATTTCTTTGTCCATCCAATCGTCAAATGATAAGCACTGGCGCCAAAATAAATTGCTTCTTGCGCGTACTTCAATTCTTCTCCATTAAGACGAAATTTTTCACTCTGTATTGTTAAGAAGCTTTGCTTTGTGAGAGTTTATATCTAAACCTACGTTTCTACAATTACGCCGTAAGTCTTCTAAGATTATTGAAAGTTCGTTTGCAGATCGCGCAAATAGAATTATGTCGTCTTTAGATAAATATTGTATATAATACACCTTATGCGGACTATCTATCCCGGACACGAGTGTCGATATTATAATAATTAATATTATTATAGAGAGCAGTGATTTTATAAATTACTAACAAAACAAAATATAACACATATTTTCATATGTAATGTTTATTGTGTACAAAATGACGTAATTGTCGAAAAGCTTTTCGCAATAAAAAGCTTAATAGTGATTAAAATGTGTTATATTTTGTTTAATTATTATTATTGTATATATATATATTTTTGAAAATGCAAGAAACAGAAAAGCTACGGGCGAAAATAGAATATCAGTAGATGTGATTAAACTCGTGTCGGAGAAAATCGTGAAGGTAAACTTCCTGAAGATTTCAAGAAAATCAACTTCATTCCTACCACGAAAAAGAGTAACTGGAACATAAATGTTCAGAACATGGAACAATCGTCCTAATGAGTCGCGATTAAAAACTACCGATTGGAATATACAATAGATAACTAATTCAAGTATAAATTACCAGAGACGCGATTATACTATTCAAAAATACAAAGAGCTGTAAACATAAATAGAGAATTAGCAGTACGCTTTATAGACTACACGAGAAAGATTTCGATAGAGTCGATCAAGCGAAATTTATTAAAATATATTTTTTTTTTTTTGGCCTGTACCATAGGTCGCTTTTGGCATTTATAGGATGATTGTTTTAAACTATTAAAGTTGTGTTATTATATTTCCATACTACTCTGGGCTATGAACTTATATATGATTTTATTGTTTAGGTCACTTACTATTGATTCTACATTTAGAGAGGAAGTGTGTATTTGTATTTTAATAATTCCCGTATCATATTATTTCGATTTTTTGTAAAAATACGATACCGATAGTCGACATATCCAAATAATAAAAGAGAACGAATCTAAAATTGGAAGTGAATACTCTGAAAACGGACGCGATATAAAAAAAAAGTCTGCGCCTCTAGCTTTAGTTGCTGTATGTGGCACATTAATTTAAATAATAATAATAATAGTGTATCGTATAAGGTTGTTCTTTGTCTTTAACATTATTTAATGCTTATGTAGAATAAATCACGAAATCGACGCAGTGGATTTGAAAATAAACTGTCTTATTAAAATAAATAATATCGGATGATAACGTACTGATAAATTCAAAAAATGTTGGTATAAATAAACGAGGACGAAAATACAAATATAATCAAAAATCATGAAATTTAACAGACAAAACTAGAAAGATGAAAGCGAAAATATAAATTTTCAACAATACTACATCGTCGGAAGTCGGAATAAAGGGGAAAAATACTTCGCTTCGGTACATACGGTTTCTACAATTATACCAGGAAGTTTCGAGGGATTATATATCAACTTTATTTAGAACTCACCTCTTTGTTAAATTAGACATAATTTCTGATGGTACATGTAACACGTGTCATGTTGAAGACGGCATTGAGCGTTAAATTTGGGTTTGTCCGAAATTTCTAAACCATAGAGACGAGATGTTATATAATATTTTACAAAAATGGCGTACTTTACACGCGAGTATTGAATTAATGGTATCCGACCCATTGTCTTCTGTTACAGTCAGTTTATATAATTTTATCAAATGTAGCGGCATTGAGATTTAAAATACATTAGCCGGATAAAGACTTAAACTAGCCAAATGTCGCGAGCTGGGACACAAAAAAAATAATGGAAAACAATTAGAAAATGTGAAATAGTATAAATATTTAGCAGTACTTCTGATTACAAAAGATTGATAAATAATTTGAAGGATAACAATGGCCAGACAGGCGTTTGTAAATGTGGAAAAAGTTTTGAAAAACAGAAAGAGGGAGAGTGTCTTAGAAACAAGAAAACGAATTTTTGCTACGTTTGGTCCGTGTCGCTTTATTCAGCGAAATGCCGACTGCGAGAGAAGAATTAACGACGTTGGAAATGTGGACATGTGTCGCATGCTGAGAATTCCGTGGATGGACAAAGTAACAAAATGAGAAGTATTGAGCAGGTGTAAGGTCATCAACAGGTTGAAATTAATGGTCGATGTAAAACGAAGAAAAATTAAATATATCGCTGGTAAAATTCCGGAAGAAGGGCTTTCCGACGAAGCAACACAGGGCAAAATTCCTGAAAAGCCACTTAGAGGAAGGAAAGAATGGATTTAATTAGGATAATTAGAGGAATCAGGGATTTCATGGAATTATTTGATTCGGTCAGACACCAACGTATATAGCCTTCGTCGAATGAGAGATTCTACTTTTATGATGATATATATATATATATATATATATATATATATATATATATATATATATCATCGTATCTATTCCACCTATATTGTTTAATTTATTTTTAAAATATGAATTATGAATTATTTTTATACGATAATTAATAGTTACAATTTTAATCGTATGTTTAAGAAGGTATACGAACGGTGTGTATTGTATACGGACGTAATATGTGTATGCGAATACGTAGAAAATCGAATAGACTGCTCGTAAAGCATTATTAGAATCTATATTGAGTTACTTGAAAAATGTTGGGAATTACTTTTAAGCGCAAAATCTGCGAGAAGGGGGTTAGAGTTAATCGCGAAGATGCGATTTAGCGCTAATTCTGATGATTAAAGAAAAAAGAAGCTGGCGGTTGGATCCAGACAAAAATTCTGAAATTAATTAAAGCGATGGTAACGTTTGTAATAAAGCATCAAGATATATATATATATATTATATGGCTGTGATTTGTGAATACTTTCATCATAATCACTGCATTGGGCTATTTTTATCATACATAAACAACATATGTTATATATATATACATATATATTGCAACGGCAAAAGTGGCATTCCAATGAGAAAAAGATAGATAATTACGCAGAACACGCTCTCCATTGTGTAGCTAAGTCATATGTCTGGGCAGTGGTACTTTATGCGGCGGATACATGGACGCTAAATAAATGAGGTAAGCGAAAAATTGCGGCTTTTGAAACATGGTGCTGGCGGCGATTATTAAATATCTAATGAAGCAATTTTCCATAGAGTGTAAGAAAAAAAAGGTCACTCTTGAAAACGATCAGGAAAACAAAGCTAAAATGGAGCGGACATGTGTTAAGGCCTAAAAGATATAGAAAGACGAAAACCGATGCGCAGACCGAAAGGAATACCAAGACAGTCGCTGATAGACACAATCAAGAAAGAATCAAATATTAAGACATATGCGAAATTAATAGGACGCACAGCAGAAAGGAAAAGGTGGAAGACTTGGACGATAGAGGCGAACCAGTCAAATGACAGAAATGCCCCTGATGATATATATATATATATATATATATATATATATATATATATATGTATATATATTAAATTCTGGCAAAAATGATTTCAATTTCAACTTGCTTCTAAAAACACAACATGATGTCTGAATGTATCCAATAGCCTTAATATATATATATATACATAATTAAATATTACCGAATAATGATTTAAATTTTAACATTCATGACGGCTGTACTCATTAAACGAAACAGATAAATAATGCGTGAACATACACACTCACACAGTCACATACCCACCGCCAAATGAAATTTGCGTCGCAACTTGTCTTACTAACAAAAATTCGAGTTAGTCCGTTTCCGTCTAAATCTAATTATGAATTGCAGAATTTATTTATAAAGAAGTTTGATCCTTTTCAATTTTAACATTAACAATGTGTCTGCCGTTATGAATAATTTAATCGATTCGTCCGATTTAAATTTTCACCGTCTCATTGATCGATCACGTGATCAGTTTGCTAGATTAAATTTACCGTTCGATTATCAACACGTTTAAAAAATCGATTTATCAACTGGCATATCTACCA
This sequence comes from Coronaproctus castanopsis, assembly GCA_032883995.1. Classification (NCBI taxonomy): domain Eukaryota; kingdom Metazoa; phylum Arthropoda; class Insecta; order Hemiptera; family Monophlebidae; genus Coronaproctus; species Coronaproctus castanopsis. Next base: position 273,654,772 of record CM065052.1, read on the forward strand.
ATTTCAATCTTAATTTTAATCTTAATTTCAAATATAATTCATTCACGCCTACACCGTAATTTAACATAAACACACACACACATATATATATATATATATATATATATATATATATATATATATATATATATATATATATTACATATATTTTTTTATGTATATGTACATATATAAATTATATACATATATATATATATATATATATATATTGTGTATGTGTGTGTGTGCGCGCATTAAATTATTTTTTTATTTTAGTCGGGTGACCCGTATACACTGTAATATGTCTGTAAATTAATTAATCAGATATGGATTTTTGTCTAACTGTTGATAGTACGATCTGTATACGCTAAATAAATAGGAAATAAATTTCCCAGACAAATATAATCAACAATATCACATTTTCTCCATAATCGTTCGTGTTAGAGGATTTCTGCTTGTGATTTACGATTATAATATAGAATTTAAAATTTTATATATATATATATATATTCTTTTTGCGATGTATCAGTTCACTAACGGTGTTGTGCGCGGTGGTTTGCCATCGCCTTCCACGTGGTAATAATATTAGGGTGATCATTTTTTGCGTCGCCGATCGTATTCGAACTCGGTGTATAGAGGTTCGCGCTCTAGCCACTAGGCTATCCTGACTACTGACAAACTCTATCGTAAGAAAATGTTATATTTATAATTTATATTTCAAATATTTAACATTGCGTTATACAACTCTGATTTTAATTCATATCTAATTTAGCTCGCTGCTCGTGCACTTGATGTGCATTTGCGAAAGTTCCGAATGTTCACTTCTGTAACTTTATTTTATATTGATTGATTGATTCACCGATTGATTTATAATTCCTATTCACGTACTTTTGAATTTGTAGGTTTAACAGCTAGTTAACAATTTCAAATGGTATTTCTACAATCACATTTAATTCATTTTCGAATTACTGTTAATATGTACAGAATCTGATTTAATTTTTTTAGAATATCGGATAGAAACAAAAAAAAAAAATTATTTTAAACGCAGATAATTTCCGTTATGGTTTTAACGATGTAAAAGATTTTCCGAATTCATTCGTTTTGGACATTTTACTCCTATCACGGACATTATAGAGACTAAAAAACGGAAAATCATTTATATAGGCGACAATTCGGAGACAAAAATCTGAAATGTACAACTGGAAACACTGGGTGGTCATCTGTGCGATGGCGCTTATTCTGTTTTTTAAAACGAATTAAATAATACGATTATGTAGGTAATTAATTTACTGGACGCATGTTCAGGCGTTGACCATTTAATTCTTTTAAATTCCCACGGTTTAATTATTTGGCGTTAATAGTCGATTTATTCATTGCCGATTTTTTTTATTCAGTCTTGAGTTGGGAATGAGATCGGTCTCAGTATCGCGGCTCGATGTCAAGGGTTACCTGGGAGAGAGAAGTATTCTGCTTACACGATGATGATTCGTCGGTTAGTATGGGTATAACTCTCAATGACAGTGAAAGGATAACGGTTCAAGGATCGAGAGCATATAAAGTCAGCTTGCATCTATATTAAGTAAGCTTACCAAGTCTGTCACAGCAGACGCTTTTAGCGTAATAAAGTTTATAGCGTCACTTTCGCGAGATGGCAAGAGTCTTGGATGGAATATAAGACTCTACTAGTGTAATTGACCGAGAGAAATACGAATGGTTTGTGCCTTTTAGGGAGTTGACATGTTTCAGAACACGTTACGGCCCGTTTGCATGCTACGAGCAACGTTTTTCCCTCTTAGGGAAACGCCTCGTCAGTGTGTCTGCGGAGCCGCAGCGTGTACGGTCAGTCATCTTTTGAACGCACGAGCAGATATGCCTAAAGGTATACTTTTCGCCGAGCAAATTGAACCAGTGAAATTGCCTTCGGCGCCAGTATCAACAAATTACTGGTGTGCTGGCGGAGAGCTGAATAGATTTCTTCTGTCAGAAATCTACCTGGTCAATCAGCCGAGATCTCCTATGCTTCCTTTATAGGATCGCGCTTGAAAGTGGAGATGAAGTTTGCAGTGTACAACCGAACAGGGCCGCAAACTCATCACCCGAGATGATATCATCCAGTACCTAACAAGTCACACTTGTGCTTCTTGTTGGGGGACAATGCCTCTTAGCGAGAGTTTCACTGAATGATACTTGTCGTTTATTACCAGCTCGGATAATGGTAGGTGATTAGTTTGGACAGTTGACGGCTCCGCAACTCCTCAATTGAATCCAGATCATCTGGATGGAAAGCTGTCTAGGTCTTTGGAAAGAACGGGTCGGCGGTATAAACATAGAGGGACTCGTCCCAAGTTGAGGTATGCCAGCTCGGGGAAGGTGGAGGCCATTCCAATAGTGAAATAAATTCACTGTTATTATCGATGTACTGCAAAATCTTTAATCATTTACTCGATAATCGGATTGACGATAAATTTTTCTATCCGAACTTACCGGCGTGTTTCCGGTGGAAACGGTAATATCGTACGGAAATATTTAAAAATTCCGAAAGAATATTTGTAATCAACACACCGGCTAATCCTGCCACCTACGGTTATTCGCATTACAAGAAAAGGCTTTTATCAGAACCAACCATTACAACAATACCAACAGCGATGAACTAAGCAAAGGTAAGAAAAGCTGTCTGAAATTACGAATGTTTTAAAAAAATGTAAGTTGCCGGTTGTAAATTAAAACACAAACAACTCGTTCACCGTAGATTAATACATAATTACCGGCTTTACATAAAGATTATCTAAATAATTTCCGTAGAATAACGCTTTGCTTAAAGAAAAAGATTCGTTCAAAGGCCAGTTAAAAAGGCATTAAAGTTTTATATATATATAATATATATATATATATATACAAATATTTAGAAAATACCAATAGCATAATAAAACTTATCGGCCTGTTGTAAATGTTGCCGCTATAATTCGTTTGCATATTTTTCTTTTTGGCTTTACGATGAATAACGTGCAACATTTTAAGTATGAACTTTATAAAAGAAAATGTAAATATTTTGTTATAGCCGTTTTTACATTTTTTTCATAACGAATTGTTCCAAATTTTTAAAATGAAGTACTACAAATTTTTAAAATGAAGTACTACAACTTCTGTTTATAAACGGGGGAAGACGTTTATCTTCAATTATCGGTGTTCGTCCTGCATCTTATGTAGTCGAAAATTTTTCACAAAAGCATCGATTTATCCGGAACGAATAATTTTATTCGTCGTAATTCAAGACGGTGTATTATAAGAAGGCAATTTTAAAAAAAGACTTCCTTTCTCAAAATATCTATCATATCGCTAAAACGTCTTTAACCGGTTCCCGACTTAGTTCCACTTTTATCGACACAATCCAAGTTTTGCACAACTAATTGAAGGGAAAATGAAAGTAAAACGGATACGGAGAAAGTCCGAGGAGTAAATATATTGATCAGATAACAGAAGACTCGGGAGCAACAAGTTACGCATACCTTAAAAGGAGAACAGAAAGGCAATTTTCGTTAAACTCACTACGAGTCATAAAGGTTATCCACCAATGTACGCATGGAGGAAAAACAAGACTTACACTCGACGAAAATAAATGGCGTAGAAATTGAATATATCACGGAAAGTTTTATATTTCCACACGGGAGCTTTTAAGAGCTATCTTCTGTTCGTTATATATATATATATACATATATATATTAGCAATGTTTGTAAATTTAAGGTTAACCAGATAATATTTTAAGTTATGCAGATGACACTTTGCCGGTAGTTAACTGAACCCATTTGCATTCGCGAACGTTTGACAAAATTCACCGGTTTACAATGTTTTCAAAGAAATGGCCATAATCAAATAAAAGCAATATTTAATTATCTTAGCAATGCCAAAAACTATATTTTATCAATCGTTCGTTGATAGCGAATTTTTGTTGTTGTTTATTTTTCAAATTAAAATTTCCCGATTTAACTTTAATATTGCTATAATTATTAATGTTTTGAAAACATTGGAATGTAGTGATTTTTTAAAAAAATACACAAGAAAAAAGAAGTTAAAATCGCTAAAAATTTCAATTAAGAAAAACCACAAAGCTTTTCAGTTGTTAAGCCATTATCCGGTGAATATAAAAAAATTAGAGAAAACAAAAATAGACACAATTTATAAAAATATAAAATGTAAAAAATACTACTTTAGATAAATACAATTTACAACAATTTTCATAGTGATAAAACAGTATTTTTATGATTTTTCAATAAATTTGAGTAACCTTTACTCTTTTTTTATATTATTTAAAAGATATATTGTTATAGTTATTTACTTTTTATTTTTTTTGTTTAACTGGTCATTGTATTACTGTTTATGTATAAAATGTATTGCTGATTGTTGATCACATTCACTATCAGATCATTTTACAAATATTGTTTTATCGCTTTGATAATTTATGTAAATTGTATATTTAAAGTAGTATTTTTCACATTTTACATTTTTATAAATTTTATATATTTTTATATTTTATTTCTTTTTATATTCACTGGATAATGGCTGACAGCGGAAAAGTTTTGTGATTTTTCATAAAGAAAAATTTTAGTAATTTTAATTCTTTCATTTTTTGTTCATTAATAATGGTTTTTTTTTCTTGTTTTTTTTTTTATTTATTTTTTTGGCACTGCTAAGGAGCAATCACAACCCACTAACGTGTTGATTGATAAATAGTAATTATATATTGATGTTACAATTGGTTAGGAATTTGTAAAGAAGGAGGAAAACACGGTAGTCATTAGAAAAAATTAAGGAAGTGATAGAGAAAGGAGGACGATAACCGATGGATATTAAGGAATTCAGGAGTGCGAGTTGATCAGGTGTGTGAAAACTGCAATTGAAAAGGATGTGGTTTTCATCAGCGATAATTTGTGAATCGGCTGGATGGGGACAATATGAGGAACTGGAAATCCCAATACGAAACATGTGAGCCGGAAGGCGATTGTGTCCAGAACGTAAACGGGTGATGGTTGTAATAAATTTTCGGAAGTTGAGGTGTATGTTGGACAAATTAAAGTACCAGGGAGTAGGTGATGTGGCCAGATAATATCTAGGGGTGGAAGAACTAACTAGCCACGATGACCACTCGTAGGATATATCCATGTTGACAAGAGATATCAGGTCTGTGGTGGAAATTGCCGGCACCAGAGAGCCGAAGAAAATGGCTTCCTTGGCCAGAGTGTCGGCAATCTCATTGCCATGAATTCCGGAATGACTGGGAATCCAGACGTATGATATTAAGATGCCGCGGCTGAATAGTAAATAAGTTAATTGTCGCACTGCCAAGGGAAGATAATTGGAATTGGGTTGAAAGGCGGAATGCTTCAATGCGAGGAGAAAACTTAGGGAGTCGGATAAGATTAAGTATAGGGAGGAGGAATGGTGATCTAAACGTGATAAGAATTGCAGAGTTTTAAGGATGCTTAGGCCCTCGGCAGTTAAAATTGAATTGAACTGAGGAAAAATGAATGATTTGGAGATATTATATTGCGGTATATAGAATGCTCCCGTAACGGACCGACCGGGAAATTTGGATCCATCTGAAAATACATGTACATGATTAGGCCAGTAATTTTGTATGAAAGCATTAAGATCAGGATGGGAAGATATTATGGAGGAGAAGGAAGAGGTGTCAATGGAGATGTTAAAAAGATTGACATAATATGAATTAGTAAAGTAAATTGTGGGACGAGATGGAAGGATAAGATACTTGTACGCCCGGTATTTATAAGCTGCAGTGGAGAGTAGTGGAATACGGGAGCGATTGAAACGCCATTTCCTGAAAATTTTTAAAAAATTTGAAGTGAAGGAATTAACTTGTTTATTGGGAGATTTCGAGATAAATCGGAAGGCTAAATTTTTACGTCGGAGGGAGAGAGGAACAATATGAGACTCGGAGGAAAGAAATGAAATAGGAGTAGAACAAAGAGAGCCTAAAATCAAGCGCATACAAATAATGTTGTCTATTATTATTATTATTATTATTATTATTATTTTGATTTTGATTTTTAATTATTATTATTGCCGATGACGCAGTAATAGACATAGATTCCCATTTTCCTGCGTTGATCGAATATCAAAATGGTCGACTGCTAATTGATTAATTGTAAAACTCTCGCAAAAGATATACTTATCAAGGCCTGATTTATTTGAAAACATTAAAATATATCTAGGTAATAGTTATACGATACAGAGAGTATATATCAAACATTTAGGTGTTATGTTTGCAAATTAACATGGTATAAACAGTTGATTATATAATGCTATCAAGATACGGAAGTTGAATTATTTATTTATTTACATTATTTTTATATAGCTTTTTATACCAACGTGTTCTTACCTATGGTATTATTCATTGGAGAGGAGATGGTAGAGTACTAGCTAAACCGATTGTGTGTGTTCATTGCAAAAAACACTTCTTAATAGTATTTTTAGTAGTATTTCTAGTAATATTTTGAGTACATTCATTTTAAATGTGCGGCAATTATACGAATTGAAAGTTCGAAATTTTATGATAAAACGTAAAGATTACTTAAATCTAGCAAGTGTAAGAGGCAAAACAAGAACTGCTGGCACAGATAAAAAAGTAACGCGCTTTAATAAGTCAGGCCATGTACGCCGGGGCTATGGCTTACAATTCCGAAGTCTGTAAGACTTGGTTAACTATAAACGTGGACGTCGTAAAAGGCTTCTTACGTATAAAAGTCGTAAAAACATATTTTCTTTATTTATAATTTCGAAAGTGATTGTAATGGATGTGCGTGTGTGGGTGATTCTCTTTTGTTTTATTATTTTAGAATTGTTCGGTTTTTTCTAAATTTTTATTTTCAATTGTTATTTCTAACTTTTAATTCTAATCTTTGTATGTTTACTCAGTTCGCGAAACTCGTTATAATAAGATCTTAGTTAAGTTACTACATGGCAGTTACGTATGATTACATTTTAAAATGTCCGATACTCGAGCATTTATTAACCGGGATTTCTTGTACTTATCTATTATCTTTAGCTCTATTTTTCTTATTATTACAAATTGAACGTTGTAATTATATTTCCAATATTATTATTATTATTATTATATGTTTTAATAAATAAATAGCTAATATTGTAAATATTGTAAATACTTGCTGAAATACATTCGATTTGATTTGATTATTATTTTAATAACTAGAGAGGTTAATGTCCTTACGAATATGGTAATTTCTATGACGTTCGGCGCGGGTAGATTATTTACATTATTTAAACGTACTAACGTTATTAATATGATTATCGTTACTGTTATTATCATTAGTAATCATTATTTATTGATTTATTTATTATTACTATTATTGTTATTAACATTATTTAACCAACCGACAACATAAATCTTTTCGGAAAAGGAGAAAAAAAATCGTTTAACTAAATGAAAACAAGAATTTCATCTAGAAAATTGGATAACACCCAAACTTATTTCCCGTTTTTGAATAATCTAAACTTCGCAGAATTCTTCGTTCATTGGGGGGGGGGAAACACGTTTCCGTAGTATTAGTAGTAAAATAGTATAATAATAATAACCATCTAAAGCAATACGATGAAGTTAGTAAATAGTCTAAAAGTTGTATTTCTCTCTGAAATATTTCAAATAAAGCGGAAATTTTGCGGATTAGTGGTATAATCCTTAAAAAATGGGCAAATAAATAAACTAATAAACAAACAAAAACAAAATTGTTGCCAATATATGAGAAAAATATATATAAGCGAACTTCGAGATATTATGAAACGGATTGTGACCTAAGATTAGACCGTAGAGCTAAACATTTCTATCTAAAATCTTTCCAGTAATATATATTATGTATATATACATATCATGCAAATATGTGTGTACATTTACCGAGTTCAACTATCAACTGAAGCGGAATAGAGGCTTTAAATTAACAAAATTAAACTCAAATAAGTTTCCTTTCAACTCTTTTATCAACTGAAGCGGAATAGAGGCTTTAAATCAACAAAACTAAACTCAAATAAGTTTCCTTTCAACTCTTCAGTTGGTCGACGTATTTCCTGTAATTAATTAATTAAACCGAAAAACGGACGAATTCGATAAACGCTATGCCGAACATATCGTTTTGATCCGACTACAAGTCAAAGTTTCTCGTACGACATTAAATTCTCGTATTAAGTTATTTTAAGAAACAAATTATACCATACCACGTGAGTTCTAAATTCTGATATGTTTTCAAAAACGCATTTTTTTCTTCTCAAAGAGTACGTTTCGATAAAAATGTAAAAAAATTTTGCTCAAAGCGATATCTTTCGAGAAAATCGAAATTTTGAAAAACTAGATCTTACTATAAATTACGTATCAGTCATGAGTAATATGCCATTCTCGTTTTTTCTCTTAATTCTACTTTCAACTAGCCGGGATAAAGCCAACCTAACCTTTTACAACTCGCGGGTGCTCTCTGGACATGGTAAGTTTCAAGCCTATTTGTTCAGGTATAAGCTTGCCACTGCTGACAGGTGCACCGTGTATTCTAAGGATGCTGTTGATGATACTCATCGTGTTATCTTTGAGTGTCCTGCCTTCTGTTTACTGCGTGATACTTTCAGTATTGACAAATATAAAAACTCACTTATCTCGAACAGAAGGAATCATGTAGCGCCTTCCTTGAATTTGCAAAGACATACGTTTCAAATTTACAATTACAAATTAATCAAGGACAATTAGCTAAATTCAAACGTGGATCCAATTTCGCTCCCGGTGGCATGATCCCCTTATAATTAATTTCTAATTTACCTGACTATATAATTATTAATACGTTCAAATATGTAACGACGTTCATAATTGCTTTAAATTTAAAATATTTTAATCTTGACCATGATGAAGTATGTTTTTCTTTTAATGTATTTATATTCTCGATAGTATCTTTCAGAGAAGTAATTTTCTTTTATTATTATTATTATTTTACTAAAGATTTTTTTCCTATAAAGATGAATTTTTCTTATTATTTTAATATTCTTCTAATTATTTTTGAAACTGTGTATTATCGACAAGATATATATTTTGGTATCTTGGTTTCTGAAGTTGTATCTTTTTATTCTATATTATATATTTATTTTTATTATTTATTACTACTAACAGACTCCTTTCTTCATGCCACAGATAGTTGATGTATGTTTTTCATCCCATCACTGCCCTTAGATTAAGTACACAAACAGCGGACTGTTTCTCGCACGACGTTAAATTCTTGTATTATTTTCAGCGGAGAAGTTATTTTAAAAAACAAATTATAAACCGTCATACCGGATAATAACGGCGCGTCAATGGCTTATTTCATAAGCATATACGTGATAATATTAAAATTCGGGTCTAAAATTTAGAAAGAGAAAAAAACTGTCTAAATACGTCAATTTCTGACAAAGGTCTTCACTGTTGACGTCAATATTCGCGTATAATAATCCTAAAACGTACATTTATATAACATAAATCGTCCGAAAGTTAATTGCTAAAATAGAATGGACATTTACGAGAAAGCATTTGATAGTATCAATCGCGAGAGCACGATGAAAATATTACGGAAATGCAATCAGAAATGATCGAGAACCTTTACTGGAATCTCTAACGAGAATTAAAAGATTAGAACGGAGTACTCGAAAAAAACAAATGTAATATAAAGAAAGAAATCAAAAGGCTAACAATGTGTATAACGAAATTACTAAAGAAGCGCGAATTTTAAATAATGGAATTAAACATCAATAAACGAACAAATAAAAAATCGCTGACATAGAAATGCGGAAGATGGTCGACCGAATGAACAAGGTCGGATTAAAATATGGAATGATGAAATAAAAGTGATTAATACCAAGAATACCGACGAGAAAGCTAGAGAATCGATATAGGAACACTTGAAATTACGAGTATCTCGGGGAGATTATGAACAACGAAGGTGTCGAGATTGCGAAGAAATGAGGATAAGAATCGATATGGAAAAATACCTTCGATAACCTAAGTAAAGCGCTTGGAAATCAAAAAACGAAATTACATCTGCGAATGTGAAAAAATCTATATTAAGATAATCGAAGATTGTTAGGAATATCGTGGCAAGATTACCTAACCAATGAACCAGGTCTAAAAAGAAAACGAGTAAAATCCGAGAAGGTACCTTTTTGACGGCGGCAATATAAGGAAGAATACAAAAGGAAACCCGACAAGAGGAAGAAGGCGACTTGAATTGGAACCAAACCGAACAACTTATTTTGTAAGAACCTCAATAACTCATTACGGAGGCTACAGTTCCGAATAATGGTTGTACGCAATCAGGAGATCACGATGATAATGACGATATATCCGTATTTTTGTATATACATTTTTGATGCACGACGTGAATGAAGGCTCCTACGTAAAATACGATTACACATCTCTCGATAGCTAGTTGTAATCATTTCTGTCTTACATTGTAAATTTTTAATCGAAAATTATACGTTTCGATATAATTAAAGACGCCTAAAATTTTTTTTTATTTCAGATTTTACATTTAATACGAAACTAATTTTGCTATAACGGTGAAAGTTCGGGTACCGTATAAAGAAAATGCTTTAACCGAAATAGTGTTAAGGTAGTATTCCGCCATACGAAATAAAATCGGTTCGCAACGCTGTTTGCTAGTGCTGGGATACGATAATTTAACGCGTCTTAAAAAACATTTTTTAGGCTTTAAACGTATTCCACGTACCGAATAACTTTTATCGTGGAAAAATAATCGATTCGACGTTAGTTAACACCGTTAAAAATCTTTTTCTATAAAAAGACCAGAAATCTTTTTCGGCCAATCAATCGGATTATTAATCAAATCTGTTTTTTCACTTTGGGTATTTTTCGAAATATTGTACGTCTGAATTAAGTATCTTTTTTTTTTTTTTTACATTTTATTTTATATTTTATTTTCTTATCAAAATTTGACGATTCTAATTACTTTACCGTCGTCTGTTTTTATGTATTTATTTTTCAAAAAACGCTACATTCCATTACGTTTCAAGTTAGTACAACTTTGTGGAGCATTCCATTTAAAGGATTAAACCGGTACTATAATGTGGAATAAAATGATCATCGGCTTTATAGACGTAACCGCTGGTTCACTTTAGATTTCCTGCCTTGGACCTAAAATAAGTTCTTATCATCCTTTCCTCAATTTATAACCACCCACCCGCTTCTTCAAATATATACGAACCACTCGCATGGCTTTTGCGACCACTCCGTATCAACTTGAAACTAACCCATCTTTATAAGTTTTCATACCCATGTACACCGAAACTATATCGCTCTTGAAGTCTCGAAATATATAAGGACGCTGTTTGCCGTTTTACCGATAGCTCTAAATATGGGGTGGACGTGTGGCGTCTGCCTTCTTCGTACCCCCTGTCACTCATCGCTTTCAGCTTCCTAAGTCCTACTGAAATATTCTTAGCTAAATTATTTGCTATTTTCAAGTGTCTAGAGTTCCTCTCCTTCTAAATTCTTTATCCTTTCCGATTCGCTTAATGTTCTCTCTATAACTTTAATATGGACAATAAACTTTTACAACGCATACTGCTTATCTATGAACACCTTACTAAATCTCAAGTTCCCATAGTTTTCATTTGGATTCTCAGCAACATCGGTCTCCCTAAAAATGAAGCCCGAATTTCCGGGGAGGCGTCTCCGCACATTTCCACTCTCCTTTCTCTTAGCGACGAAAAAGTTTTCCTAAAATCTGTCATAACCAAATCATGGAGTCGTGTGTGGAAGTCTAAACCACCTTCTTTCTATTAAACCGAATCCACTACCTCAGTTGGCGTTTCTTTTCCTAATAAAAAAAAAAGTATTATCCTTACCTTCGAATATCCCAATCAAATCTCCCCCATTCCTCACGTCACAATTGCTTATACCCCACATACTAACATCTCGCCCCGTTCTCATAACAGAATTCAGCACAGCCTTCCTCCTTCCTTACCACAACTCTTATATCTGAATCTACATGTCCATAGTGTTTTCTGTTCTTCGATTCGCTGAAACTTTTAAAACAGATCTAGGACCACAATAAGTGCATATGGCCCATTAGTGCAGCCCGGTACTCGTACTATCAAATAATAAGAAATTAAGTATGTTCATTTTTTTACCAATTTTTTCCCTTTTATATTAATGTTTTTTATAAAACCTGTTTTGATATTTTAGGTTTTTTTTACGTCCACTTGGTAAATGGCTAAAATTCAAACTTTTTATTACAATAGCCCTTTTTGTTATTTATGTCTTCTTAAACTCCACACTACTCACTTTAAAATTAAAAAAAGAAAAAGTGTATTCTTATTTCAATAAAAAATTTTTGTACTTATGATCTAATGTAATCGATACGGATGACGTTTAAGTAGAAAGGTGCATTCGCGACTCGATATAAACCATACCGTCAACAACGGGGATTTATTACATCGTAAGTAAAACTCTTTATGGCTGGGTGCGCATTATGCACACATTCGATCACAGCTTTCCCTTGCAATAAATAAAAATACATTAAAGCTGATATTATGTACTTTTTTTACGGCTTCATTCAATAACACGTTTTTTTTTTCTATTTTATAAACCTACACACACACACACACACACACACACAAATATATATATATATATATATATATATATATATATATATATATATATATATATATATATATAGAAAGAGAGAGGAGAGAGAGTTAAAGAGATAAAATCCAAGTCAGTGTACATATGTCAGTGTGGACATGTGCGTGTGTAGTTGCATTGATTTCTCATTGTTGTTCGTAAGGATTAATGAAGAAAAATAATTGCATATGCCCATCCTTTGCGTGAAATATAGATAACACACATCAAACACCAGCATACCTAAATAGAGGTGAAAATATGCGCTCATCGACAATTAGTATATGGTCAATATATATAAGTGTTATGTTACGTACTTATAGATGCGTACATATATATATATGTTGTGTAGGTTGTAGCGTATATTTATATACACGTAAATATACTTACACACCACATGTGTGTGTGTGTGTGTGTGTGGTACACAAATTTTCACATACCTAACTATGTAATCCAATTCTGATGAAGGTCGTTAGAAGGTTAAAACGTGAAATAATTTCCCATTCCAAAACAAGGTTGAGTTCAAATGATAATTTTGTACGCTAAGTAAAATCGTAACGCTCACGATTTACTGGTTCTGTTTTTTTCACCTTACACAGCACGTGCGCCTTATAAACACGTGCTCGTTACGCACATTAATTACACATACATATTACGTACATATATTTTGTGTATATCTATTTTTTGTATACATGTATATACATTTTTGTATATAAGCACATTCGTGTTGAGAGAAAGTAGAGCAGAAAAACGGGTGGCATGTAACACCAAGTGTGTGAACTGCGTATAAGCACTATATATATTATATATATTATATATATATTTATATTAGTACTTAACAGGACTACGTAATCAGTTTTTTTGTATAAATATGAAATGGGAAAGAATTTACAATATCGTAATTTATCAGCCAGTCGAAATTAACGAAGTCTAACGGGTGTGGGGGTGTGGAACACAAACGTAATTAATTAATTATTCCGGTTCGCTTCATTTTTTCTCCATTTTGATTTTGCAACGGAGGAAATTAATAAAATAATCTCGTTACACGTACTCCGCTTAAATACCGAAATACCTTTTTAAAATTCTATAATTGAAACTGCGATAAGAAAAATTTGGGTACACAGAATCCATCAATCGAGTACTTATTTAAATGTTGGAATTTTAAAGGTTTAAAATTGTAAATTTATTCGATTTTCCATATCTGTAGACGCCCGATGTTACACATATACCTTTGAAGATACTAATGACTTTTCATAACTATGGCGTACGTACGTTTCAAACAGTGTACACAGATGAGGTATAGAAACCGAGGACAGAGGTCCATTCGGACGGACAAAAATAAAAAACCGGATTCGTACTGGTTGCTGCTTCTAGAAAGTTAGCGTATCAGGATGGGTGGAGAATAGTTTTGACGTCGCACGATGTTAGCAAATACCTTTGCGGTATAAAGGCCATAGAATAGAATATATATATATTGCGTGTGTGTGTGTATGTATGTGAAATTAATATAGAGGAAATATAGGATAAATTAAATATAGTGTGAATAAAGCGATTAAAAAAATGTAAAAGTTTTACATCCGGAATGAACGCTGACCTATCCAGTTTGAGACGAGCCCAGTTTAATTCTCCAGAACTAATTCAACGGCAACTATCTACCACCGTCACCCACTGATTACTCAAGATTGACTAATAATTTACGCAAATGACTTTGCAAAAATCATACGTCCTTCGATTTAGGAGGCTCCCGTGAAAATAAAATTATCATCTAGGAAATGAAAAGACGAACATACCTCCTCGTATCTGACGGTAAATGTTTAGCATAGAACAGATGTCTACCATCGACAATATACACACAAACACACATAGTACCGTTAAAGACAAACAGAGGTGAAATTACAATTTCGGTGGAAGGGAAACATATAGCCTTGATTTTATAAAAGTAACATTGTCTCCTATATTTTGACTAATTTATGTTTTCTTTATATATACTTTATAATGTATATATATATATATATGTATGTATATACACATGTATTATATATATTATTTATATATGTGTATATATACACGTATATAAAGGTGTATGTGTTTATAACTAATTCAACTAATTGTAGCGTTTCGTTTCCTTTATACTAGTTTTTTTTTTAACTTTTCTACGTAATTATTTATTTCAAAAATTAAATTTTCAATTCCGAATAAAACTCTTTCTTAATTATTGTTCAAGACTATTTTATAATATACTTATCTTAATAAATGTATTATCAAAACAAAATAAAACGAAGTTAATCACCTTAAAAATTATTTTATTAATGCAAAGATTTTCGACGATCACGTCATTTTTAAGCATATGCAAAAAACCTTACATATAAATTAACAGTAATATTAATATAACAAAAACTTATATATATATATATATCAATTAACAAAATAAAATAAAATCGAATAAAAAAATTTTTATTATATAAACGAAGCTTTTCGACTATAAAGTCATTTTCAAGCTATTACCACTTTTGGTAAAAAAACATATAAAATAGAAACATTTTAATAAACAACAGATAAAACAAAATGTATGAAAATAATTTAATTCTATTTCACCGACGACCAATTGGATGAACAGAGCTGAGTCCGATAAAGATACGCTGTGACTAGTAGTCGCGATGGAGTTGGTATACTCGGATCTAACGAGCAAAACTCTACAAACATTATCGCTATACCCGGTAGTACAGCCAGCTTATAACCTGTCCGCCGGCGTTTGTAATTACATTAAACGAACGTATCAATATAATTACGGAAGAAAGTTCAACCGTGTTTTTTATAAACGGCGCATTATAATTTACGGCGACTTATAATTTATGGTGCATTATAATAGAGGCCGCTATCGTTAACCGGTTACATTGGTTAGTTTTTTCTAATTCCAGCCGATCTGGTTCGAATTCTTAGAAAAACCCGACGATAGTACGGAACGAGATTTTTCGGTCGGACGATAATTACAGTTCGGATATTTAAATGTTTAATAAACGCGAAATTTTTATTTTTTCCGCAAATTAAATTACTGGCCTACATCGGGAGGTTAAATAAAATCGCGAGAAGGCGAATGACGAAATGCGTACAATCATTTTAATTTTTTTTTTTAGCAAATATCCGAATATTAAAAAAAAAGACATCTTTTCGTACAAATCTCTAAAAAGAAAAAGAACGCGCTTATGCATAAATTAACGTGGCGATGACTCAAATGAGTTCGTTCTCAAATCTACGCCGCACAAACGTCCTTTGTGCAGCGAAGATTTGAAGGAAACAACGGATAGCCGTGCGCGCATGCGCAAGAGAAAGATTACGAACATGCAAAAAAAATATATGTATACATATTATTATTCTTTGCCTATATTATATATCATTGTACTAATATAGGTTAATAATTCCTCTTCCATCTTGTGTTTCCCGAAGCCACTGTTACCGTTGTATTGACAATAATATAGTCCATCCATCTCTTGTTTGGTCTTCCTTTTATACATATATATAGAGAGAGAGATAGATATACCGATGTATACGCGCACTTACGCATGTCTGTCATAATTTTTGTATATGTATGTGTGTAAACTGAATGTTCACATATATGAGTACAGTATGCGGTAAAGAGTGTACCGACCCGACTACACTGTGTACGTGCCTAAGGCTCGCTCGCTCGTTTTACAGATTAACTCACCATACACAACGCGGCAATAGAGGTTTCACTTCGATAATTCCCGAATTACAAGAGACTAAAAATTATAGTCGTCAACGAGTTATCGAATCGAACAATGACGTTCAGTTGAATATGAGAAATGAAGAGACCACGAATACATATTTCGTTGATAAAAACGTTGCTCTTTCAATATATAAAATAAACATTTTTTCTACACGCTAACTGTTTCAGTCACAACGCCCTTTATATAGTATACGAAATTTTAACGTTATTACTTATTTTCTGATCGACGCGAAATTTTTAAAAATACCTATCTAGACGCACGTCTACGAAACGGTATTGTATAATAAATAACTTGTATGAAATTCAATAATTTTGTGTGAAAATTTGATAACGTTCGAAACGGTTAATAATGTAACAACTGTAATGATTCGCAATAAACATGGCGCGCTCATATATATGTCTGAAGACACTTCGTACTTACTAGTTAACAGGGGTATATAGATATCATTCGTTCTGAGAATTTGCAACATCTTCCTACAGCACCGCTTTTCGAAGATTTGTACCCGTGGCTGGTATTAGTTATTTATTATGCGGATTCTTCAGTCGTGAAAAAATGCTAAATACATTTTTTTTTCGCGTATTCGACCACGAAAACTATAATTACTATAAAAACTATAATTTTAATAAATCAGATCACAAATGATGCCCGATATTCCAGAAAAATTATTAACCCGTCGTCAATTACGGTCGTATAAGCTTTCATTTCCCACCGAACGAACGATCGAATAGGTTATCATCTGCACTTCCCCGCAGTTGCATCTGTCGCAGTCTGTCATATTCCATTTCTTCAAATGTTAGTCGGTTGGATGTTTTCCAAAAGGTTGCTAATTGGTTGCCGCTAGGAATCTTCCCAGCTCTCTTCTATTCCATGCTTGATCTTTCGCTACATCCGCAGTAAATACATTAAAGTTCGCACTAGAGCAGCTTTAGCAGTCTGAATAATGTCCGGAGGACGACTTTGTCATATTTTTAAATTGTTTATTCTTCCTAACTGGACTCGACTAAATTTGCGTCCGAATTTCTGGTTCAGTCTTTTCGGAACTGTCAAATTTCGGAACCCGAATATACGAATTAATTCGATTAATAAATTTCGAATTTGTTTACGTTTAGCGTATATTCGCGCGATCAATTTCGGTTATTTTATTTTCCTGTTCCTGGATTCGCCGAACCTTTTAAATCAGATGTAGGACCGCAGTAAGTCCACAGGTATGACGCCCGTTAGTCGTACTATCAAATAATAATAATTACTATTATTTTTCGTTTTGTCTCGGTTAAGTGGTGAGTTTCTATCGATTTAGAAATGAGTACCGTAGACGATTCGTAGATTTGAAAATATTTTCACACCTATTTTTTTTTTTCAAACACAAATATCATTATATATACGCGCGGTAGATATTATATATAATTATACACCCTGCCGAATAATCCTCTTCCCGATTTGACAATTTCCAAATCATTTATTGTCTCGTATAATTTTCGATTGAAGTAATTGTCCCAACGCTGCTCCCATTTCGTAAATATTTTCCGCAGATTATTGAGGCTATACACAAATTTTCTTTGTTCGTGCAAAACACAGTTCAGTTGCGTCCTTTTGTGTTAGAGAAAATCTGAGAAATACGGTTTAATTTTCAGGGAATCGACATTTTTTCTATTTATAGATTTCAGATTATTATCTGACAAATTTGGGGAATGTAGTGATTTATTTAAAAATAAATAACCAGAAATTAGTTAAAATCGCTAAACGTTTTTATAAAAATCGCAAAGCTTTTCCGCCATCAAGCCATCATCGAGTGAATTTTTACCATATAAATATATACAATATATAAGAAATATAGTAAACGTACAAATTTAGATATACAATTTATATATAAAAAAAATTGAGCGAAAAGAAAAATAGTCTGATAGTGAATTTGGTATATAGAACACAAACTGCTTATCGAAAATATAAAATGTGAAAGAATTTATTTAGATATACTTCGTAAAAATTAACAAAATCCAAAAAAAAAAACCACACTATAAAATAATAATCCGACGATAGTGAATATACATTAAACAACGCAATCTGCAACAAACAATACAAAAATTTATAGAGATAAACCTACTATAAACGGGCAGAAAAATAACAATTAAAAAAGAACTTTTTTTATACAACGTAAAAATTAATTTTTATAATACATTTTTTATAATTCTTCATCAAAATTTATCGTCGAATTTAATCAATTATTTTTAACTTTCAATTTTTTTTCCTAGTAGTTTTCTCTCATTATTTTTCATCATCATCATTAAGTGCAATCTCCGTATCGAAGGTCGGCGACTACTTAACTATACATATAAATCGTAATAATTAATAGACACATACAACCGGGAAAACTAATCGTAATCACTTTGTTATCAGGATACAATGCGGGCGCACGTGTTTTTGTAGTATACTATATTGTTGTTACCAGCGATGCACATTGCGTATGGTGGATTGCCATTAATAATGTTAGAATTATTTATATTTTTATTTTCCGACGATAATTTTTTATTCAAAGTCGGTACCTTCCGCGTAAAAGTTTGCACTCTAGCCACTAGGCTACGACCACTTATTATTTTTAGACGAATTTAAAAATGTTCTTTAAATCTAATCGTGAATCGCCTGTTTCTCCTATATATATTCATTTTCACGTTGATTACGATTTGATCTGAATGGTGTTTTTTTTTTAATATATTTTTATCTTCTACTTCGTTGATAATCGATTTTAATAATGCGTTATTATTTCTTATCGTTAAATCTGCGTTTTAATCGTTAAATATTTTTATTATTTTAAATGTACAACTTCGTACATAATTTATCGAAACTAAATAATACTTTCTATATTTTTATTGTAATTTTTTTTTTCATATTTTATCAACTGTAGCGTAAGGTTATATTTATTATTGAGATATTTATTTTATGCGGGTTTTTTCTTTCTTCACTTAAAATTTTGTATATCTATATTTTATATTTCCGATAAGTAGATTACGTTGTCTACCGCATTCACTATCGGACTATAATTTTTAATTTGGTTTAATTTTTATAAATTGTATATCAAAATTTTTATTTTTACACTTTTTATATTTTATAATATATATATATATATATATATATATATATATATATATATATATATATATGTATATATATATATATATATATATTTACATTTTATTATACGTTCAGTTGATAATGGTTTAATAGTGGAAAAGCTTTGTGATTTTTTTAACTCATTTCTTGTTGTTTATCAATTTATTAACGCCTACATTTAATTATTTTTTTTTATCCTTATCATTATAGGTCGCCGTTTACTTATATCAATTTTAGTACGATACGTCGAGTCGATTGCTTCCGAGAACCCTGAATCGTGACACAACAAACATACTTGACCCATTCATCAGCGTTCATGGTAAAAGTATCGGGTAGGAAGAAGTTTATATTTACCATTATTTGCGAATTATCTCGTAAGAATGAATATATATATATATATATATATATATATATATATATATATATATATATATATAAGCCACCCATACAAACGTATACATGTAACACACACCTTTAAACTCACGCCCGAGTACATTCTTTTATAATTAACGCAATTTTTATTCTTTGTAGATAACGCACTTTAATAAGCGGAGTCAACTTTACCACGGCTATTATCATTACATAATATTCTCGATTGCATATTTATTTATTTTGCGCGCACGCGTCTACATCAACATAGATGCGATAGGTCGTCCCAATTCAGGAACTAAATTTATGATCTACTTGTTCATTTAATTTATTCCGCATACTTAGACGCCATCGTAAATCGCTCAATTTGAAAGGTTGTTTATTATTTTTCAAGTATTCCGTCCAATGTTCTTGATATTCTCTATAAAGAGATACAATTAATATTATTATCGCGTGGAATAGCAAACCACACCACGCGCAACACCATATGCACGCTAGTAACAATGTAGTACACTACAAGAACACGCGGGGCCGCATTGTTTTGTGATAACGAAGCGATTACTGTCAGTTATCCCGCTACGCTAACGCTACATTTGTACGCTACTTACGCTATATAACAAATTATGTATAGGTAAGTAGTCGCTTACCCCCGATAAGGAGACGACACTTAATTATGATATATATATATATATAAAAATGGCAGTCTACTTCTTCAGTAAATAAGCTTCGCTAAATCAAGAATTCCGTCTTACGCTGGAAGATTTCGTTTCCAAACCGTAGAGATGACGTTATTCGCAATAGACTGCGGCCGAGTCTACTTACCCATTGGTACCTGATCAGCAAAACTCCGGTTCCTCGGTGCACCTACGGTCTCCTATATCTTCATTGACTGTCCTTTGTACAACTTACTCTCAACCTTTCCTCCTCACTTCCTCTTCTCATCAAAGATGAGTACTTTTCTCTAACTAACCTAATCGTACTTTTACGTACGTCTCGTCTCTATTCCTTGATTTAATTAGTTGCCGCGCGTTAATTTAAAAGTAAAAACAGTCAGAGCTTACTTCAGGAGGATCGACAGGACATATTATCGATGTTGCATAAATTTGAAAACGCAAAACCTCCGCCTATGAGAATTCTACCGATTGTCACACTTGAATTTCAGTATTTGACGATTTAAATTACGATTCGCTCGACCGTGAATAAAACGCCGCTATCGATTACGAAATAATCAAACTCGCCTCATGCACACCTTCTCGACCACACTACTGATGCAGAGAATGTAACTTCTACGTCGTTCTCCGTAGAAGAGCACTAGCCACGCATAATCTATCTACGTCGTTAGAGAATTATATCTATATTATAAAAGCTAACCAACTAACCAAAAAAAAAAAAAATTCAATATAAGAAATTACGTTTGTAAATTTTATAATATCAGCCGAATCTAAGCATCAGGGAGATATGGCGGAAAATTAACAGATTTATTCATAGTTTTAGTATAACACCCGCTGCTACCCGGTGAATTAAATACGGCAATTTTGAAGCCCAATCGATCTTGAACCGAACTAGATCCTTGAAATTATCAAATTGTAATTATTTCAAAATGATAATTCTTCAAAGCAAGAAGGATATAACTGTCCCGGAATAGATAGATTATCGCGTAAAATGCTACATTGACGGAGGTTACCAAAAATCTTTTTCTAACTTTTTACAATACTTCATTGAACTCGGGATGTAACACCCTCCCCCCCGTAGAAGGAACACTACATCTGTCTGATACTCAAATCGGGGGAAAAATCTAATGAACATGCATATAGAGACTCGTTTCATTACCGTAGAGGTAAAACTTTTGAAAAAATTAAATATAGTTTGGAATTAGGTTAATTTAAATAAATCTCATTAACTCAATACGGATTTCGAAAAGTCTGTTGGAGCTCCAAAGTTGCCATCATTAACTATATATATATTGAAAAGTATTTAACTAATAAACGAAGTGCAATAAACGTTTTTCTACTCTAATCCAAATATATCTAGGATATACAAAATTTCGTACGCAGAATCATCATTCTTAATGGAAAAGCGTGCTATACAAAAATGCTCTAAATCACACTTTATAGGGAAAAAATACGTTTATTCTGACAGATTCCTTCATTGGTCTCTTTCAACTTTCTAGAGCGTCAGACTTCCCAATAAGCGAACTGTCGATCCGTCTATTGGTTATAAATCTATATACTGGTGGATCTAGAATAATGTTCAAACGATTTGTTGTCCATTGTAACGTTCAGGAAAATAAGGTTTCTGATCAGCTCGCATGATTATATAAGTGGCAATTGACGAAAATTTTAAACCAAATCGGTAGATATTAATACCAAAAATCAGATAAATGTTCCAGCAACCCTTTCAAGTGCATCTAGAACATTAATGATCAGTAAAGGGAAAAAATACCCAATTTTTCTAAAAAAAAAAAACTAAAGATGTGGAGACAATCATAATAAAGACTTTTTATAACTATCTTAATTAAGAAGTGTCCATAATTGTAAAGTTAGGTATTCTCAGAAGCAGTGTTTGCGAGTCATGTAACATAGAGGATAATGCTGATGACCTAACCTAAGCCTGCGATAATTATAAAAATAGAAAAGAGCTTTTAACTTAACTAATGTTTCAGTGGTATATGTTACATACATTTAGAACTAATTGTTAATCCAACTTCCCCGAATTTTACCCTATTTTCCATCATTAAGGCTAATAATACTAAAGTGGGTAAATAATTTATTTAAAACTAAATTGATCAAAAGGTGAAAACCGGCCAAAAAAAAAAGGAGGGCCCATCGAGTCGAATGTAGGCAAACGAAAATCAACTGAAACGCTCGTCATCCCAAAAGTTTATGGGCCAGTCAAACGATGAGTCACGAGCAAGTCAATACGAGGTGATTTGTTATTACCTTCCTTTTTTTAGCAAACTGAATATATATATATATATATATATATATATATATATATATATATATATATATATATATAAATATTTTATGTTGAACTGAAAATAAGTAACGAATATTTTACTATTACTTAAGAAAAAAAAAAGATTATTTAATTACTTATTAGATAGCGTAAAGTTATTTTCTTACGGGATTATAATTATATTTCCACCTATAAAGAATTTATTGTAATTTACTAATTATTTTTTTGGTAATTATATCGTACGATATATATCACATCATCGTATTTTTCCTTGCCGAATAAGTTCACTGTACGTTTAGCTGCAATTCCAAGGCACTAATTATATGCAAGTTAGACGTTATACGGAGTGGAATTCTACTGCCGCCCCCATGACACTAGTTTCCGTTATGATTAATAACAAGAAGACTGAACGAGTTGAAAAATTCAAATACTCGCGCTGTCACTGACCTTTCAGCTCCGGCACTGGAGAATTTATCTAGGCTGACGATACCGCAATGCCAGCTAAAAAGAAATAATTTCAAAGAAGTTGGAATAGGATTAATAGCCACCTTGCAGAAGACAGGAAAATACTATGATGAAAACCAATAGAGGCCAAACCGAAATAAAACACGAGTCTGCACTTTACAAGAATAGAAACGCGAGAAGGAAACTAGATATTACCTAAAAGGAACAAAGTTAGAACATTGCGATACATCGAAATATCTTGGCGCGTACCTAGATCGATCGCTAACGTTCAAACGAATAAAGAAAAAAATGGCAGCTAGAAATAATATAATCAGAAACTAATTGGATCTAGTCGGGGCGCGCAACTGCAGACGTTGAGGGTATCAGCGTCTTTTGTTTCTCTGCAGCCGAATTCGCAGTTCCAGTATGGAAGAACTCGTGTCATACGAAGCTAGTAGCTGGCGGAAATAGTGCCGCCTGAGATCAAACGTGATGTTGCAGGAGCAATACAGCGCACACCACAAATTATGGCTATTTGGCCCCACTATTTGGACATAATGGCCCCTTCCAATCGGCTAAAATCGAGGAATAGTTTCTTTAAGTCAGCTCAAACGATGTTGGCTCACTCCAAATTAGCAACAGCTGGGATATGGAACGAAGCTCCAACAAACGGTTCAGCCAAGTTACAGAAAGTTTTGCCATCTGGGGTCATAACTTACTAATGGAAAGTCTAGCGATCACTCAACGGACTAAGAATTCGAACTACGCGATGCAAAGTTAACCTCAGAAAATGGGGCATAGAATAAAACAATAAGTGCAACGCGGGGAATACAAAGTTTTGATCACCTGCTACAATTTTCACTGACGTATTAAAGCCTCGTCTACGTCGCTACATATTGTGCTGAAGCATTAAATGTCCGGGCGCGGAAAACGAGAAGAAAAACTAATTCTTCAAGGACAAGTAGTGAGGAAGAGAAGTCGATGATTAGACGACTTCAGCGAATGAACGAGTACATGGTCAACATAGAAACTAATGTAACATGTCAGAGTAAGAAATTTAGCTAATATACTCGATCGCCAATGCATTTCGTGAAACCGGCACTAGAAAAATAAGAAGAAAAACCTCTATGTGCATATATATCATAAAGTCTTATCAAGTTCGAATATTAGCAGATGACGCCGACACATATATATATATCACAGTCTTACAAGGGCGCATTACCAATTTTTAGACATGCATATTTTAAGTTAGGAAAACTTTAAACGGTTAAGCTGATTTCAGTGAATATTTTACAGATTAACTCGTCATCATTATTAAGTGCCGTATTGTAAAGTGTAAGGCAACCGTAATATGACGTTAGCGCAGATACACCCAGGACAATTGATTGTAATCGCTTCGTTTTCACGACACAATGCAGCTCCACGTGTTTTTGTAGTGTACTACATTGTTTATCAGCGCGCATATGGTGTTGTGCGTGGTGGTTTGCTATTCCACGCGATAGTAATATTTGGATTATTTGTACTTTACAGATTAACCAACAATTCGTTTTAACTCGGATTAGTATTATTCGCGTATAAAGATACCTCCGAACAATTATAGCTTTAAAAATAAATTTTTCAACTTTCACGTTCAATTACCACTTATCTCACTTTCAACCAAAAAACAAAAAAAGAAAAGAAACAATTGCGTCAAAATTATTATTTTTGAAAACGAATATTGGACAAATATTTCTACAGGATTTCATCTGAAAATCAAATACGTAATAGCGAATAAATATATTATATTGAATTTTAAATATGAATACAAATATATATATACATATTTTAAAACGTTGGACAATATAATTAAAGGTTATAAAGGAATTTTAATCCTTCTGACTATTACCATTTAGTACCGACGAAAGGATTAGTTGTTTTCAATTGCGCGCACGCGCTGGGGATTTATTCTATTACCTTGGTCATTAGCCTCTAGGGTATTAGAAGACCGTTCATATCGATATGCATTTTATGTATACATACATATGCGTATCTATTCAATGCTCTAATGATTTGCTTCGCATTACTAAGTAATGACATTTAAATATGCTTATCGGTTTGTATATTTCACGATGCTCATATAATATTCAAAACCTTCGTATAACGTGTGATTTCCTTACGATCTTTCGTATAATTTCAATTATTATTGTTATAAATAATAACCTTACTTCTTTCATATATATATATATATATATATATATATATATATATATATATATATATATATATATATATATATATATATGGCAGTTGATTTAGTAAATCGAAAAGTAATTCGAAAAAAAATGACGCATACAGTGTAAACGTAGTCTAAGTTCTATATAAACAAGAATTGAAATGACGAAACAAACATTTAATACGTCTAGAATTATTTTCGGTGAAAACCACGTCCTGATTATTCAAAAAACTTAACGTTTCGAATGGGCTTACACCACTCATCATCAGAAACGAACTAAACCACAAACCCTTGAGTTATTTCCTTTTATAGGCACTTCTCAATCGGAACTTAATATTTCCAGGGCTGTGATTGGTCCTACCGTCAGCTGATACATCACCTGATATTACTGTATGGTGATTGGTCAATTCTTCTGTAGTCATTATATTTCCAAGGCTATGATTGGTCCTACTATCAGATGATATTCCTGTATTGTGATTGGTTAATTTGTCAGTAGTAATTATATTTTCAGGGCTATGATTGGTCCTACCATCGGCTGATTCATCACCTGATATTCCTGTATTGTGATTGGTTGGTACTTCTGTAATCAATGGTTGGTTGGCCACTTCAGTAGGGTATTTTAATTTTTCTCTATTGTTAAGTAATACTGGTTTCCAAGCATCAGGTAGCCGAAATCCATCTTCTCTGTTGAAATTATTATGCTTTTCTATTTCAATAGCCTCTCGGACAATTCGCTTCCCATATTTTTGCTCCTTTACCAATACCTTCCTCTCCTCGAAGTCTATAGAGTGACCCGCTGTAATTAGATGTTCTGCTACTGCTGATTTACTTATGCGTTTATAGTGGAGAGAGTTCTGGAAAAAGGTCTGAATTATGCTATAGGTCCACGTAAGATTCCAGTTGAAGATATAGTGAGTAGTGTGGAAAGTGGTCTTAGAAATCTTTCACCACACAAGGCAGAAATTATAAGACAAGATTGCTCTATAATATTAAGACAGTGTAAACCACCCAGACTGAACATATCCCGGACTGAGTGTATGGCCTTGAAATCATTGAAAAATAATCCAGAAATAACTGTATGTAAGGCTGACAAAGGTAATGCTACTGTTATTATGAGGACAGATGAATATAAAGGTAAGATGCTAGAGCTATTAGAACAAGGTCCTTATGTGAAATTAGAAAAAAATCCACTTAATAGGATTACTGCTAAAGTATTAAGATTAATAAAAACATCACAGTTAAAGGCAAGCACTAAGAAGGAATTGATTTGCCAGGTACCTACCATGCCAAGGATTTATGGAGTACCAAAAATACACAAAGTTGGCTATCCATTAAGGCCTATAGTTTGTTCTATTAACAGTCCTATGTATAATCTGGAAGGTTTTATAGCTAAACAGCTGAAGCCCCTAGTAGGTTGTTTACCATCGTGTATACAGAATTCTGTGCAATTCATCGAAAAATTGAAGGAAATAAAAGTGGAACAAGATGATTTGGTAATTAGTTTTGATGTAGTTTCCTTGTTCACAAATGTCCCAGTATCAGAAACTACAGAAATCATTAAAAAGAAAGGCGTTTCAGGTGAAATTGTAGAATTTATAAAAACAGTAACTGCTGATAATGTGTTCTCGTTTGATGGAATATTTTACAAACAAATAGAAGGTATGGCAATGGGATCAAGACTAGCTCCGATATTTGCTAACATTTATATGGAAGAAATTGATAAATTTGTGCTTCATAACTGGAATCCCAAGTGTTGGTTCAGATATGTGGATGACACATTTGTAGTATGGCAACATGGGCGTAAGAAATTAGAAGAATTTCAAACAAGTTTAAATAATATCCATCCTAATATCAAGTTTACCATGGAAGAGGAGAATAATGGTGTTTTACCTTTCTTAGATGTTCTAGTAAAAAGAAACATAGATGGCACATGGTCAACTAGTGTGTATCGAAAAAGTACACACACTGGATTATACATACATAAAAATTCACACCACAACCCAAGTCAAAAATTGGGTGTTTTCAAAACTTTAACAGTGAGAGCCCAGCGTTTATGTGACAGCAGTAGTATTGAGAATGAACTGGTTAATCTTAAGCAGACTATGATCAACAATGGGTACAGTATAAAACAGTCTGAGAGATATATTAATAAATTTAGTACAACATCTAGAAAAAAACAGGCGGAAAACAAAGAAGAATATAGAGCAAGCATAAAGTTACCTTACATTATGGGAACAACAGATAAGATTGCCAGAGTGTTACAAAAAAACAGTATAAGAACAGTATTTGACACCTATAAAAAGATAAAGAACCTGTTAAATAATAATAAAGATAAAATTCCCGATGGTCATACTGCTGGCGTGTATAAAATTCCTTGTTCGTGTGGCAAAAACTACATTGGACAAACTGGAAGGTCTATTAATACACGCATTAAAGAGCATGCTGCAGATTGTAAATATAAACGCATAAGTAAATCAGCAGTAGCAGAACATCTAATTACAGCGGGTCACTCTATAGACTTCGAGGAGAGGAAGGTATTGGTAAAGGAGCAAAAATATGGGAAGCGAATTGTCCGAGAGGCTATTGAAATAGAAAAGCATAATAATTTCAACAGAGAAGATGGATTTCGGCTACCTGATGCTTGGAAACCAGTATTACTTAACAATAGAGAAAAATTAAAATACCCTACTGAAGTGGCCAACCAACCATTGATTACAGAAGTACCAACCAATCACAATACAGGAATATCAGGTGATGAATCAGCCGATGGTAGGACCAATCATAGCCCTGAAAATATAATTACTACTGACAAATTAACCAATCACAATACAGGAATATCATCTGATAGTAGGACCAATCATAGCCTTGGAAATATAATGACTACAGAAGAATTGACCAATCACCATACAGTAATATCAGGTGATGTATCAGCTGACGGTAGGACCAATCACAGCCCTGGAAATATTAAGTTCCGATTGAGAAGTGCCTATAAAAGGAAATAACTCAAGGGTTTGTGGTTTAGTTCGTTTCTGATGATGAGTGGTGTAAGCCCATTCGAAACGTTAAGTTTTTTGAATAATCAGGACGTGGTTTTCACCGAAAATAATTCTAGACGTATGGAAAACAACCACGAAAGTTTTAATAAATATAAAACATTTAATAGTTTAAGCGCAGTATACAAGAATACAAGTACTTAAATATGGCTGGGAAACGTGGATAATTAGCGCAGATAACGAAAAAAAAAATCAACCCGTTTGAAATTATCGCGGGATACTGAACATATCACTGACAAATCAAAACGATAATGAGAAGAAAATAAATTAAAGTAATTAAAGGAAACTAAAATAAATATCGCTCAATAAGACCATCGGAGAAGGCTGATTATTCATGACTGTCACAGAAGGAAAAATACCGTAGAAACCAATAAGAGGAAAGCGAACGCTGGAATTGATCACCTCGAATATGACGCCTCACGACATGGCTGAAATTATAAGAAAAGTCAGAGATCGGGACATATGAAATATAATATGATGTGTATGCAAACTCCTGAACAGGAGACGCGACTAATATTATCATGATACACATATATATATTATATTAGTGTTTTTTAATACACGTAAAATTATTCCACAATAAAGCAATATTAAAAAATAATAATAAAAATGAAAAAGCATTAAATGAAACTCGCTTCGAAAAAGAATGATTTTTTTACACGCATGGATACGTACAAATATATATATATATATATATGTGTGTGTGTATATTTATTGTAGGTTTCAATTCAAATAAAAATCATGAACTTTTGTGAAATTTATCTCTAGCAATGTTTGAAAATTTTCTACATACAACTTTATTACGAGAGAGTTTTATCTTTTGCGCGAGTTTATCAGTGTCATTTGTAACTTTCTACTCGCCCGATACTTCAAAAATTCGATTTAAAACGAAATACAATTTTTAGTACGATCGCATGTTTGCGAATTTTATACGTAAGGCGAATAATAAATAAATATTTAATGAAAATTATTTTACAACCGAGGAAAATAACAAATAATATCGGAATAAGTACGGTAAAAAATGATGATTAAATATGATCAACTACGATGAATTGAATTATGTTTATATATGCATATATGTATATATATATATATACAATATATATATATATACAATATATATATATATGTATGTATGTATGTATATTATGTATGTATGTATGTATGTATACATATATATAAAAGTTTTAGTAGCAGGAAAGTAAGAAAAGAAAATAAACATAATATTAGAAAACAAGACCTTATAGCAAATAAAACGGTTCGGAAGAAGCTCTATACAGAAATAAAAAGAAGAATCGCAATAGCCGCAAACGAGCGTTTGTGAAAAGAAGGCGTTTATTTAAGAAAAACATTAAAATATAAATACGAAAGAAACTTTTGAAATCATCCATACGGAATATATTAGTATATGGTTCAGAAACGCGAGTATTAACGCTAAAAGGACGCTTGGAAGCTTTCAAAATTATGTTGTTGGCCACGCATGATGAAGATATCATAGACGCAGAAGAAAAGGAATTCGGAGGTTTCGGAAATGGTAAATGGAAAAAGTAAGAAAAAATACAACGAAAACGAGAAAGGCTGCTAGGATACATACTGCGGCATAGACGGTTATAGTCGAAGGAAAATTGAAAAGAAGAAGAAAGAATGACCTAGGATAACATGGAGGAATCAAGTAATAGAAATACATGACCTTTAAAGAGATGAAAAACATAGCAGGCAACAGGAAGGAATAGAAGAACATGATTGGCTAGCTGCATAGCTGCACTGTGATAAGAGCTGAGCTCTTAAATATCGATTATGACGATATGTATATATATATATGTATTTATGTATGTGCGTGTACGGGCGTATGTATATTTTAAAATCATGATGCGTCTTCGTTATCTTACTTCTAGACAACGGCTGTTCTTGAAGAAAGAAATGAACAATCCACGATCATTAAAGGCACAGACAAGAAGGTATGTCATTACTTACAGAAAGAAAAAAAAAAGTCGTAGTATAAAAAGATGAATCCGTTAACAAAGAATATGCCATATGTAAAATCCATCGGCAGAATAAAATGGGCAGAATCTGACGAAAGGGCAAAGTTATAGACATTTGGTACTTGTGACAAAAAAAAAAAATTAAAACAATATTTGCATCGAGGATCAACTCCCCGAAGGACATATAAAATTCCTCACTCGTGCGAGCTCAGAGCTACATCGGACAGACCGGTAAAAGTGACAATCGGAGATTAAAAGAATACAAAGCGGATTGTTATCGAAAGAGGGAAAACGTACGTATTTGCGCATTATCGAAATCTTGTCCAAAATGAATAAATATAGCTGTTGAATTATTATTCGCGGAGAAATTGTAATTTTTTAAACGTCTAAATTTCTACAAAGAGGATCGAAGCTCTATCATTCAAGTCGGTTAATCGCGCCCAGAGGAAAAAAACCAACCCGCAATCTAGTATACAACTGGAATCTCAGTAATAATGATGACGAACGCATCGATAAACGTATATGCACACGGCGGGATACTTGTTTATTAGAAAATCTCGACAACGGTAAGTCCAGATTGGCTTCTATTGTATAAACGTATAATTAACGACTCTCAGTTGGAAAATGGCGTAATTATTAAAATCGAAAAATTGGCCTGTTAACGATAATTTAGCGAAATGAACAATTCGTAAAGTATAAATATGTTTCGTGTTTTACTCGTCGAGTATTTATTTTCGAATACTTATATCGTCGAGGAGCGGACTACTAAAATGAAAAACTAAATAGGAAAACAAAATCCGACACAATTAAATAATTCGCCGAGTATAAGCCTAAAATTTCGTTGAAATCTAATGTTCAACAGAAACAACCGTGTCAAACTCGAGATAATGCTACGATTGAGAAAAACCAAGAAATAATAATATAAGGTGACCCGGAAAAGACGGTTTCGCGTTTTTTTTTTTTTTTTAATAACTCAAAAACTACTCGACCAAAATTTTCGAATTAAATTTTATTTTGAAAAAAGGAAAATACGAGATATTAGCTTACAATCGTTCGATATCGTTCAGATAATTTGCAATAAATTCGTTTAGTGTTTACAAAATTTACGAAAAGACTTTTTCGAGCATAGGTCGCGGAATTGTTGAAATTTCTTCGGAAATCCGAGTTTTCAGGTCTTCCAGATTTCGCGGACGGTGTTTCTCTTAAGGTATCCCCGCAAACAACTGTCATGATACGCCAAAAATAACGTTCACGGCGAAACGCGCGTTTCTTCTCGTTATAGGATACCGTGATAAATGAAACTGAAAAACAAATCTCTCGCGTGTACACTAAACGTGGAGCACGCGGTTTGCGTTGTAGCAGTCTTACCAACTGCGCTATTCAAAAAACAAAAACGTCCTCCTTATTTAAAAGCACTCTTCGATCAAAGAGCACAGCGTATATTAACTTCGTAAGTCGATAAAGGTCTACTTAATATCTTAGCCATCGCCGTGAGGTATTGTAAACTAGAACTTTTATAATAATAATTATTATCAGAAAAAAAATGCGATTAATCCGACGCTTCCTACCAGGTAATTAGATTGTTATAGTGACAGATAGCGGCCTTGCGGTTGTTGAAACTCAGAATTAAGGAATTAAGGTTTAAGGAATTTGTCGATTCGTCACGAGCGTAAGTTTGTTACCGACATTTTAATCGATATTTCAAGTTATTAAATCGCCTTTGTAATTTAGACTATTCAAAGTCGAGAGTTATTAGAAGAATTGGAAGACAGTATCTACACACTCTTTCTTAATCGTCTTGTAGGTTTAACGCGTTCTTTCGAATTATATGGAACTGAAGCGACTTAACGACAACAGTTGAAAGTACGTTTCGCATTATCTGATTCTGCGCCGAAATATCTTTCGAATCTACCTCTAACGAGGTAACCAACGGCAAAAAAAAAAAAATATCAAACGGGACGATAAGTAACGGATTTGATGAAAAACTTAAAGAAAAAAATATCATTAACAAAAAATAAGATCGATGTAATTGCTTAATAATAATAATAATAATAATAACATAATTAACTCAGCCACGAAAAAAAAGACAACAAAAAGCTGAAGCTGAAATTAAAAGAAATATTCCTAACAGCGCGTTATAAAGGTGATTTCTCTGTAAGCTCTTTAATAAACAAAAAGCTGAATCCTGAAATTAAAAGAAATATTCCTAACAGCGCGTTATAAAGGTGATTTCTCGGTAAGCTCTTTAATAAACAAAAAGCTGAATCCTGAAATTAAAAGAAATATTCCTAACAGCACGTTATAAAGGTGATTTCTCTGTAAGCTCTTTAATAAACAAAAAAGCTGAATCCTGAAATTAAAAGAAATATTCCTAACAGCGCGTTATAAAGGTGATTTCTCTGTAAGCTCTTTAATAAACAAAAAGCTGAATCCTGAAATTAAAAGAAATATTCCTAACAGCGCGTTATAAAGGTGATTTCTCGGTAAGCTCTTTAATAATAATTGCGAACTAATCTCGTACGACCTTTGTCTTATTTTTAATAAGTATTACGATTTCGAGAGCGATAATTGAATTTCTAGAGGGAAAACCACGACAAATTTAAGGCTGACGTTTTCTGCACCAAAATGCAGATTTTCTGTTAAAAATTATATAACCTAATTAAAAAAGTGAATATTATTTCCGGTCATGTTATCGAATCGCACCCGTCTTAAAATATCTAGGAATTCCGGTTGATTATACATTTAGGCCACATCTCAACTATATTCATTCAAGATGTGATGTTCTTTTTAGTAGCAACATAACACAATCCTTACGGTGTTCGATATACACAGAGACCTCCTCTATATAAGAGATTAATTCAGTCA
The DNA here is from genome assembly GCA_032883995.1 of Coronaproctus castanopsis. Classification (NCBI taxonomy): domain Eukaryota; kingdom Metazoa; phylum Arthropoda; class Insecta; order Hemiptera; family Monophlebidae; genus Coronaproctus; species Coronaproctus castanopsis. Next base: position 273,688,165 of record CM065052.1, read on the forward strand.
CTCTATGATTGTGGGTTGCGATATACATCACGCCTAATCTTCTAAAACATTCTTCTTTAATTACAAAGTGAATTTCATATACTAGGCGATTACGAACAACTTTCAAATTATTGAATAATAACGCGCTACAAACACAATTCCGATTATTTAAAAAGCATCAAATATCGTTGACATAATGGCTGACGAGATGCTAACATCGAATGTTCCTTAATATTACTAACAGAATTAAATTGAAAATATTACATATTATCTTCTACAGTTCTCACGTCTTATCTGCAGGGTCATGGCGACAGCTTATTTATATAGGTTCCATCTAATGTTCTCAGATGTACTATTTTCGAGTGTCCTGCATTTGCCGATCAGCGTCTTAAGTACAAAATACTTGACGTGTTCGACATATTAGCAATATAGGCGTGAGGTGCACATAGCCATTGTTTATATGAACAATGTTACCAGGCGCGCGCGACGAGGACGTGATACTACATACGTTGTTATTGTCATCTCGACTAGCACTTTTAAATTATAAGCACACTTGCAGATGCCTTCATATCGTTATTCTTTTAATTTTTTGCTTCTAATGTACGTGTAACCTTCATACACATTATTCTATTTTTAAATCACTCGGTGGTGGTAAATTATGGGGACTAAATTATAATTCAAAATTAATACTATACAAAGGTTTGGTACAGAGTTTATACTCATATTCTACTATAACCGCTTAACCAAACAGCTAATTCATAAAGTAAATTCGAATTGCCGAAAATTTTTGATCGATTTAACATTCTCACATATAACTGCTTCAAATATTGCTGTTCAAACTATCGCACGAGTAAAATGTTCTTTATATTAAAAAACGATCGCTTATTTTTGAAATTAAAAGAGAACATAACGGAATTAATAAGAACATCTTAAAAAACTTGATTTGAAGATTTTTAACGAATTAAAATCAAGATACGATGCTCAAATGGTAAGTTAATTAATAGATTTTTTACAGATATAATTAAACGTTTTAAAAACCAAAGGATTAAAGTAAATTTTTATACGACACAGATACTTACTACGGTTCTATCGGATATTTTTTGAATAAATTACAAATCATCAATGATGGAAAATGTCGTAATTGCGTAATTAATAAAATAGAGGATGTGCAGCACATACGCGTATAGTAAATATAACCACCTGAGAAAATTCTATAATATCGATCAGCTTAATCCTAATGAAATTATTCTATTAGAAAAATTTCCTATTTTTTTCTCGGAATTATTTAAGATTAAACATAGATATGATAGTCACTACACTACCGGTAGCCATAAGTTACTTTCCCAGGCTACTCTATATATTTTTTTATAATATATGTATATATATAAATATATTATAAGAAAAAAAAACCTTCATACACAATTGTTTAAAAAAAACATTAACCAGATCTGTTTGTCCACGAAAAACAAACAAAAAAAATAACTATATAGTTACCTAAATATACTGTATTGAAGTATATACTTATATATATATATATAAGTATATATATATATATATATATATATATATATATATATACATATGTATATATATATATATATATATATATATATATATATATATATATATATGTATGTATATATAAAGTTCTTTGATAAATTTTAATTCGGTATAAACTAAAGCTATTAATTATTTTTTTTTTTAAAGTGCACTTACCGTTAGTCTCGTCGTATCCCCAATCTTTGGACATGTTCCGTCCGAATAGTAATGATTAATTAAAAATTAAAAACTAAATATTAAAAATTTTTAAGAATAAATTTAAAATTTAAGAAAAAAAAATGTTAAAAATGATAAAAATTAAAAATGTATTCGCCGCGAAAAGAAACCCGAAAAATATTTATTACACCCAGAGCATCGAAAAGTGTCGAATGTGAAAAAACACAATTGATCAGGAAGCAGCACGATCGTGTTAATTTAAATACTCGTATGAAAATCTTAATATTTTTTCACGATTATTTATAGATGACTCCCCTCCCACGGTTGCGGTATCTTCCCGTATAGGCGATTTTTTTTTTTTCGAGTTTGGTTATTTATTCCTTACTCCTTACCACCTCCCGGAGCCGCTACTTGGTCATCTTCGGTCGGCACGTCACTCCTCGTCGTATACGTATCGTATTCTTACCCGTTACCTCGTGTATAATTACGTACCGACGACTCGACGATGTATTTCGAAAACATAATAAACGTACACGATCATTACCAGATGTCGTAAGGCGAAACGCAGTAATGAACATGTGTACAAATTGTTACGTGTGTATTTATATATTATAAAACAAGTGATAACGTTTACAGAACAGAAGTGTGATAATGAATGATTTATACGGCTTAAGCGCGATGGGTAACGACGTATTTATTAATTTTCGTCGACCGTATTTAAACGCGAACGTATTTCCAAACGATAAGCCGATCGGTAGGTCGTGTTTATACTAAATAAATTTCGACAACCGGTCTCTCGAGTACAATCGAACACGACCGAACGGAATATAAAAACCAGATTAAAATTATTAAAGTGATAAACAAACAAAATGCGGCGACACCTGAGATAGGTGTAATATTATAAAATAGTTTCTCCGATTTTTCTAAATCGTTCAGGTTGTATTACCGGCTTGAAACACAAGTATAGATTATTTTTCGTTTTAATTTATATTTTATTTTATTAAATCATTTTTTTTTTCTGGAACCGGTATTCCAGCAGCGGGGAGCCGATCGTAAATAGAAGAACAATAATCAATAGTTGTATTTTCTTACGACGTAATAATAGACGGGCTTAGAATAATATTAATATTAATATATATATATGTGTATGTCTGTGTGCAAAATATTACGCGTGTATCAGATATGTACGTTTATCTTTAAGCAATAACCGGAGGATAGATCTTCGCGAGTGCTATTAATTATCCCGATGTATGTGTGCACCATCGTATTATAGGATAAATTAGAAACGACCGTGAAGAAATAAAAACATGACGCGAAATATTGCGAAGGAAAAAATAAAAAAAATCTTATAATGATCCAGCTAGGAGTAAAAGTTATATTCCGGTACATTTACGTGGAGTACGTGGTGCTTAAATGTCAAGCGCTATTAGAGACGTCTACAGGCAACAGAAATGTGGACACTCTAAGAATGCTTATTAAGAGTTTTGTGGTCGAAATAATAAAAAAAGTTTCAAATAAGAAAAATTGGAAAGAAACTAATAAAAAATATAATATACGTATAAAAAAGAAAATTGGTTTTAGGTCACATTATAAGAAGGTATTGTATTCATAACTCGTATATATAACCTACGCAACCAATATTTTCAAATGGGTTGGAAGTTTTCTCAGATAATTGTCGTACCGAAGACTGGTAAATCGTCCGAACTGGTTTAATCGTACAAATTTCGTCGCTTCCTGTTCTTAGAAAAGGTTCTGGAAAAACTAATTTTAAAACGATCGTTTTCAACATTATCTACGAATTCAATTATTCCGAATTTTCAATTTGGTTTTCGTAAACATCGCGACGCTATAGAACAGGTTCATCGATTAACGAAGATTATTAAGACAAAACAAAATAAAATCGAAGTTAATCACTAAAAAACAAAATATTTTTTTATTACGTATCGAAGCTTTTCGACTGTAAAGTCATTATCAAGCTATTGTCAAAAGCGTATTAACTTCGACTTTATTTCGTTTTGTTAATTCATAAAATCACTACTCTCCACTACGTCAACATTATTAAGAATGGCTTTGAAAATAAGAATATCTGCATTTCTAGATGTTAAACAGGCTTTTGATAATGACATCAGGGACTGCAGTTTAAACTCCTGCTTCTTTAACCTTTCTATCTACTATTTAAATCGTATATACAAGAGAGATACTCTATAAATAGTCGATGAATACTCAGATATTTCTCCATTAAGTGCTTGCGTACCGCGAGTAAGCGTTCTTCGTCAAATATTATACTTAATTTACACGTTCGACGTGAGCTTAGTAATGCTGAAGTAGCATTGTACATTGATGACGCAGCAATCCTAGATGTGGATAAGGGTGAAAGAAAAACTGCAAGAGTCACTCGGGCATGTAGAGACTTGGCTAAAACGATGGCGCCGAGTAGTCGATGAAAGTTATTCAACGCATATTTCTTTCACAAATCGAAGGATCGAACGCCTGTCAATCAAAATAAACAATGTTGTCATTCAAAATACCAATAGTGTAAAATATTTACGCGTGCATTTGGACACTGAGTTACTCACGTTCGGAAAATATTCGAGCATTTGAGGCTTAAAACCGGAACTATGTCACGGATACTAACTAATAAATCAGAGTTATCGTTGGAAAATAAAACTCTACTGTATAAAATACCCTTAAGACCGATCGAGGTGTATATATAACTATTGGGACTTTGTAAAAACATTTAACTTACAGAAAATACAGCGATATCAAAATAGGGTATTAAAAACAATCGATAAAGCTGCCTGATACGTTTCAAACCTTACCTTCCATTTAAACCTTATGTTTGTTGAGTATGAAATAAAACGACAAGAAAGCAAACGAATTAGCGTTCACATTGATCCACTTGCTATCGATTTGCTGATGAAATATGCAGGCTGTAGCGAAATAAGTCTTTAGACTTTGTCCAACCAGTACAAGTTTAGGGAAAATACTGCTGAGTATCGCCCCTCCGCAAAACATCACTCATCTCATTAACACAATCACTAAATGACCTCTAAATTTGGTCAGTTGTGATGTCTCTGTGAATCGTAAACCTCTTGTTTAGATATCGCGATTATGAAAGATCCATCTACTGTACACGATGTCGCTATGAATCCCTGTTGCGAGCCATCCGGACGCATTCTGCAAAACTTCCTCCTACTACCGTCCGTAACATGTCTGTGACGAGCAATATATATATATATATATATATATATATATAATATATATATATACAAAAACTGCGTGGAAGAATTCAAGGTAAAAAACCAGTTGGCAGGAGGAAGCAAGAAAAAATTAACGCGGTTAAAGACCAGTTGGTAGATGGGAAAAATTCGCGGATAAAATAAATCGAGGAATAACATGAAATATATCGGTGGAATCTTTAAGGGAGGTAGGGAGAGAAATTATTGAGAATAGACTACGCATTGCATTGTGTACGGTAGAAAATATGTATAAACATAACAGTATATCGCGATACGCCTTTATCTATTCACTTCTGAATGAAAACTTTGCTGAACATCTCTAATAACTTCTATTCTGGCTTTCCTGAACCAGTTTCCTCGTCTACCTCAACTACGTCATCGAACCACCGCGTTATTGTCACTCCTTGCCGTATAGCTGCCATCTGTTCTCATTTTTCACAATGTGATAATGTTATACCTAAAAGTTATCCTTTAAACAAAAACAAAAGACCCGAGGATAAAATGTCAAAATCTCCTTAAATTCTCTGCTCGTTACTATCTTCCGATGTTCATATACGCCTACGTCTAACTTTATCTTCTTGTTCTAGTGGCATCTCTTTGACATCGTGATCTAGTATTTTATATCCTAACGTCCTTTTATGATATCGGGTTGTTTTTTTCCGAAACCGTCGGTTAGTCCTTCCCCTTGGCACCTTTCCTTCGATCTTACCCTGTAAAGCCGGCAGCAGAAGGATACTATTTTCCCTGATCTTATGCGTCAGATATTTCCGTTTCGTAGCAGGGATATCTGAATTATTATCGGTATTTTAAGGGCGCATTTTTCCAATACATATTTATTCGTTCTTTTTCTGTCCATGCTATACGCCATATCCTTCTCAGGATTCGCCTTTCAAAGGCTTCTAGCCGTTTTAAACTTTGTGCGCTCATCGTCCATGTTTCAATATAGACCTGACAAAGCACTGCATCAGCAGAAGTTTTAATATTTAATTTCCTATCCTTAAATATATGCGCGAGATTTTCAAACGCTCGTTTGGTCATTAGTTCTTGTTTTAATTTTCACTGTATTTCTTCCATCATTAGATTTCAACGTTCCTAGATAATGAAACTGATCGACGTTTTCTACAATTTTCGAGACTTCAGTATTATTACTCGATCTCGTCAACTTCACCGGCTTAGTTTTATCAACGTTCATAATCATATCCCATTTTTTACCCGATTTATTTAGTTTATTTAACATTGTCATCATTTGCTTCGCAGATCATGCTAATAGAACTTTATCGTCGGCATGATGCAATTGATTATTTTGACATTTACTTTAAACCGTACATGATCTATATTGGTGTTTTTCGCCGTTTCTCCTGCATACATATTAAACAGTCTACGAGATAAAGGACAGAGAATACCTTTCATTATCTAACAACCAGTTTTATGGAATATTTCCTTTGTATCATTATATTGGCAGTTTGTTCCCAATATAATGTCTTCATCTAACTTAAAATTGATGGTAATAATAGCGTGGGTATTAGTGGTAGTAGTGGTAGTGGTATTAATGGTAATAAGCATAATAATCCGTGTAACATTAGAGATAAGAAATCAAATCTTAATATTTCTAACGAGGCTATTATAACAGATGTCGGTTCCGACGAAATTATTTCGATAAATAATATTCGCGTAGAACCGAGTTCTGAAATTGTTAAAGATACTTTATGTAATATTAACATAAATCCTCGTGTACAAGTTACGATATCCCCTACATCAATTAATATTTTTCCGAACGATTTTCAGGGACCAATTATAGTTTTGATAGAAGGAATAAATAATAATATTGGCAACCTTCATCCTATGTCGTTGGCCAAATTAATTCATAATAAAATTACGGGTCTTAAATGTATGACAAGGAGTGGTCGTAACCAAGTTAGACTAATATTTAATTCCGTGGTTCATGCTAATATGTTTCTCCTTGCAGAGGGTATCCACAAAGAGCTTAACATACGTTGTTTTATTCCTCAAACGTTACTCTTTCGTTTTGGCATTGTAAGGGACGTTCCGATCGACCTTACAATCGAGGAACTCACCGCATCCTGTACTGCAAGTGTTAAAATAGATCACATACGTAGACTCAATAAACGAAATCAGGATGGTTCCTTTTCTCCTATTCCACTTATTGAAATAAAGTTCTGCGGAAATTTATTACCCGATTGTGTTCATTTTTTCGATTATTATTCATGTAAAGTAGAACCTAGCATTAGGAGACCAAAAATGTGCAACAATTGCCTTAGATTCGGCCATATTAGTAAACTTTGCCGTAGCAAAACTATTTGCGGGTTTTGCTCTGGTAGTCATAAATCATCGGATTGCCAAATTAATCGTGAAACCTCGTCATCAGCTCTGTTTTGTTCCAGATGTAGGGGTAACCACTCCGCTTTCGATCGCGGCTGTCCAGTTTATCAGGAACAACTCAAGCTACAGAAAGTTATGGCAGTAGAAAATGTTTCGTTCTCTGAAGCTAAGTTGATTTGTAAGGGGGCTGTGGTCACTCCTGCATTTTCATTTGCTGAAGTGACAAATAACAAAAATTTCCCAGAGTTGCGTACAAGGACCAGTTCCTTTAAACGTAGAAGAAATAGCAGTGGCTCAGGTTCTTCCAGTCGCCACTACAATAATGGTAGCAGTAATAATAATAATAATAATATCAGTAATTATAATGGTAATAGTAATAGTAATAATAATAGGAATAAGAAAAATAACAAGAATATTGTTGATAGAAGTCAAATTTGGGGTAATCATTATTACTCTAATTTAGCCTTAAACGTTAAGTCAAGATCAGTGTATCCACCAGAAGGGGATGACGCTGTTATCTCATTAGCCGAGCCTATAATTAATAATGTATCCTTGTCTTCAAATCCTAAAGTTCCTCAACCTATTGATAACCAAAATAAATCATCTTTCGTTCTAACCCATCCTCCTTCCGATCTCTTGGTGCCCGCACTTTTGTCCACGCTACAAAAATTCCAGATTCCTCACTTGGAGAATAACCTCGAATCAATAATTCAAATGCTTCGTTCTCCTTAGACATGTGTGTAAATATGTGTATAAGTATGTATGTGTATATGTATGCGTGGGTATCTCTGTGTGTATGTGTATGTTTGTGTGATTGTAAATATGTATACGTACGCTTACGTGTATATAATCTTTCTTTCGCTGGTCAGCCATATTTTGCTCCGTTATCTCATAATCAGTATAATAATTTGTATATGCGAAAAGACCTATCCCTTATAACTACGGATGGTCGAGCATACAATTATGCGAATAGACCTATTCCTGTCATCCAGGGACGGTCGAGCATAAAATGAAACTTAATATTTTACAGTGGAACTGTCGCAGTGTGAAAAATAACTGTGACAGCCTTGATAGATTAATTGATGAATACGAAGCTGACGTAGTGTTATTATCGGAGACATGGCTTGAACCCATTGAACAATTCGAGTATAAAAATTTTACTACTTATAGAAACGATAGACAGGATGGATATGGTGGCGTGGCAATTTTAATGCGGGACCACATCACGTCCTTTCCTATTCCTTGCAGTTTATCGCAGGATAGCTCGAATTTCATACAATTGATAGGCACCAAGATCAATATAAATTCGTCTTTTTATATTCATATTTATAGTATATATGTTAAACCTTCCTCTCGTCCAAATATTTCTATTTTCTCAGATATTTTTAATTCATTGAAAACTCCATTCATTATCGGTGGCGACTTGAATGCGAATAATGTAGCCTGGGGTAGTTCCACAAATAATTATTTAGGGAATGTGTTATATGAAGCCTTTTTGAATGTTGACTGCTGCATCTTGAACGATGGCAGTCCAACTCATTTTGGTAGGCCCGGAACTGTTGCCAACCCGTTAGATTTGACATTTTGCTCGCCTACATTTGGTCTAATAGCTAGCTGGAAAATTATCCCAGACACTTCAGGGAGTGACCACTGCCCCATATTAATAGAAATAGGTATAAATGAGGTACAGGATAGTTACAGATTTTTTTATCAGTCCCTAGGAAAAAGGTGGAACTATATTCGTACGAATTGGCAATGGTTTTCTGCTCAGCTTCAGAAACATGATTTAAATATATGCAATGAGACTGACCCTAGGATCCAGTTCCAGTTGTTATATGAAGCTATCAGCGAAGCCCTATCAAAATCGTCACCAACTATAAAGGAGCGTGAATATAAGAAAACAAGGAAAAGTAACTCAAGCCTTTGGTGGTCAGTTTCCTGCCATCGCGCAGCTTGTGATAGAAGGAGAGCTTTTTTACAATATAAGGAAAATAGTTCTGTTGAAAATTATCTGCACTGGAGGAAAATTAATGCTTTAGCTAAGCGGGAATTTAAACTTACAAAAAGGAAGAAGTGGCAACAGTTTTGCATGCAATTCAATCGACAAACATCTATCTCTAAGGTATGGGAATTATCTAAATCGTTCAGGAGTTCTTCTTATAATAAAGTTAGACAGTTGTCAGAGGACAATTGTTATTCATTTGTTGAGTCACTGGCTCCACCTCATGTACCTGAACTAGAAGAAGTTATAATACCTGAAAGTAGCCCCTCGGATCACTTTTTAGATGCTCCTTTTACTGAAAAGGAGGTAGCTTACATTTTATCAACGAAGGATTCAACATCGCCAGGATACGATGGTGTTTCTTTCGAAGTATTAAAAAAGCTGCCGGAAAATTTTTTTACTATCTTCGTTCACATTTTAAATAAAGTTTGGCAAACTAAATCGATTCCAAGTTCTTGGATGATTTTTGTTATCGTCCCTGTGCCTAAGAAAAATGGATCACTTAGACCAATTGCATTAGCCTCTTGTTTTAGAAAAATTTGTGAATCCGTTATAGCTTCGCGTCTCAACTGGTGGTTAGAGCATAATGAAATCCTTCCAACTAATATGTATGGTTTTCGAAATAACACCAGTACATTGGACTGCGTGGGTGATTTAGTTGGTAATATATATAACAGTCTCATTAATAAAGAATACAATATTACTGTTTTCCTCGATATAATGAACGCCTTTAACAACGTACATTTGCCCACTTTACAGCAGAAACTGTTGTCCCTAGGCATTCCAGAGCATTGCTGCCACTTCATTAGTAGACTATTTTCGCAACGCCACATTTTAATAAGTTCATCGTCCACCAGATACCATCGAGTGGTATATAGGGGAATTCCTCAGGGTTCTTCCCTCAGTCCGTTGCTTTTTAATTTATATATTTCAGAACTGGCACACGTGCCTTTGTATTCCAAAACTCTCCTTTATGCCGATGACATTGCGGTATTTAGTTCCAATACATCATTTTCCGACGCCGTATGTAATATTAATATGGATATTGATTTAATCGAACGCGTTCTTTATAAGTTGGGGTTAACCTTAAGTCCCCAGAAAAGTGCGGCAGTGGTTTTTACTTACAGACATCTCACAGTCAATAACTTCTCTATCACAGCAGAAAATGGAGTTATTCCCTTTTGTAAGTCAATACGGTATTTGGGTATTACGTTGGATACGCGTTTAACATGGAGGCCACATATTGAACATCTTATAAAAACTATTAACCGCGCCGTTAACATTCTACGTAATTTATACAATACTCGTTGGGGTGGTGATCCTTTCATACTGTTGACTCTTTATAAGTCGCTAATTCGTTCTAAAATGGAGTATGGTTGTGTTTTTTATGAATCTGCAGCTGAATCATTGTTAAATAAGCTTGATCGTGTGCAAAATGAGTGTGTGAGGCTCTGTATTGGTGCAGTTAGAAGTACTCCGATACCGGCATTGTTGGCAGAGTGTAAGATTCCTCCGTTACAGCTGAGACGGAGTTATTTAGCATTAAAGCTCTTGATCGGTAGAATGTACATAGATCGCTTTCCGCTATACAATTTATTCTACCACATTTATTCCAACTGGCGGTTTTCAAACAGCAAAATGCCTCTGCTGGCTTCGGTTTTACCTAGGTTGGATGAATTTCAGGTGCAGACTATGCGAATTCATATACCCATCCAATTTATGTTACCTTATTCATACAATTTTGCCAATAAAATAACATTTTTCTTTCCAGAGAACTACGTCCATTGGCCTCCCCCACTGATCCGGGCTACATTTAATAATATTATCGCTGAAAATTTTCCTACGCATATCCTTGTTTATACAGATGGATCGAAGTCATCTCAGGGAACTGGTGCAGCAGTTTATATCCCTTCTCTTAATATTAGCAGTGCATACAAATTATCTGATCTCTGTTCCTCATTTACAGCTGAGTGTGTGGCAGTATTTCTTTCTTTGTCGTCCTTAATTGATGCGAATCTTCCAGGTAATTATCTCGTTGTTACCGACTCACAGAGTATTTTAAAGGCTATTGAATGCAAAGGGAAGGTGTCAGATTCATTGATTTCAGTCATCTTGTTGAAACTTAATCAGCTCGAAAACCTCAGTATATTTGTGTCATTCTTGTGGGTACCGGGACATCGAGGAGTCCCCGACAATGAAATGGTAGATGCAATAGCTAAAAGGGGTTCTTCTAGTGGTGTTTTATTCTCTTCAGTTTCTTCTCGTGACGTCATTCACTTTACACAGTCTGTTCATAAAAAGCACTGGGATCAGACATATATGGAGTGCATACAGCGGTCGCCTCTTACTGCGTATTATCAGCTGCAGCCGTCTCTCCCTAGGTTCCCATGGTTCTACGTTTTCAAAAACATCAAGCGGAGAGGAATTGTGCTTATCAGCAGATTGCGGTTTGGGCACTGCTTGTTGCCTGACCGCCTGTTCGTTATGCAGCTTAGAGATAATCCGTATTGTCCTCTACATGCTGGTCGTGTAGTCTGCAACCCCGATCACGTGTTCTTCGAATGTCCTTCATTAACAGCACTACGTTCTGAACTGTATCTCAAATTACTTTACGCATCTCGTGGTGGTCCTCCTTATAATGTAATGTCCCTTCTACATGTTGAGAATCTAGATTTATTCCCGGACATAGTGACTTTTCTCGAGAAGTTGTCCGAGTTCATAAGAATATGAGTTAGTGATTATTACGGCTCCACGTTGGGTAAGCTGTAAAGGCATCCCCATTAAAAAAAACAAAAAAAAAAAAAAAAAAAAAAAAAAACCTTATAAATGTCTCTTTGATTACTCTATGGGTAATGTTCCAGTTTGTAATGTAACCTGTGTTCGGGATTTGGGGGTTTATATTGACAACGAGCTTAAATTTGCACCCCATATTGGTAATGTTACCAAAAATGCTTACAGAACTATGGGTTTCATCATTGGAAATTCATGCGTATTTCGTGATCCTAAGACTCCGCTGTTACTATTTAACACTCTTGTAAGATCGCAATTAGAATACGCATCTGTGGTTTGGGATCTTTTCTACACTAAACACATTCATATGGTGGAAAATGTTCAATCTCAGTTTTTGAGGTATATTTATTATCGGTCAAACTGGTGTCTATCCAACATTTTTAAATTATCATATTTTATGCGATTTCCTAAATATTAAATCATCGAGTGCTAGAAGAAAGATAAGTAAGTTGAGGTTCCTGCATGATCCTTGTAACGCTCGCATAGATGACAATTATTTATTATCTACAATTTCATTTATGGTCCCCAGTGTTAATAATAGGTCAGATCGTATTTTCTATGAATCGCATGCTAGTACAAATCTAGGTTACAACTCACCACTTTTATCCACCTTACGTCTATATAATAACGTACTAAATATTCATCCACAGTTAGATATTCATTTCGATAGTAAATTTGTATATAATAAATTTTTTTAAGCTCTATTTTTCAGTTGTTACTTTTCAATAAGTTTGTTTTATTTTGGTCATATGACCCGATGGAGAGTTTGTTTACATGAGAGTATGGGTGTATGGTATATTTATGGTTTTTTTTTGTGTGCTTTTCGGATGGTGTGCTTGTATGTGGGTATTATATTTCGTTAGAATCATTTTTCGGGTTGTATTAGTAATTTTTTGTTTTAAATCTAAATATTATTTATATTAATTAGCGTGTTGTGTGAGTGTGGTTCAGTTTTATTTTTGTTCATACTTTTACTTTGTAATAATTCTGTAAGAGCGTACACTGTAATTGGCGTTATGCTGTTGTGTACGCCGTACCGTTTTGTAAATAAATTTTGTAAATAAATAAATATATTATATTAGATATGTTTATGTATGTCGTCGGAATATAGCCAAGTGGCTAGAGCACAGACTTCTATAGAGAAGATACCTTGAATACGATCGGGGACGCAAAAATTATCGTCGGAAAATAAAAATATAAATAATTCTAATATTATTAATGGCAAACCACCATTTACAACACCATGTGCATCGCTGGTAACAATATAGTACACTAAAAAAACAGGCGGGGCCGCATTATGTCCTGACAGCAAAGCGATTACAATTAATTCCTCCGCCGGATGTGCATAGTGTGTCAATCTACGCTAACGTCATATTATGATCACTCTACAACAAAATATGTATAGGTAGTAGTCGCCTACCACCGATACGGAGACGGCACTTAATGATGATGTTTATGCATGTATATTAGTAATTCATTCGATTAATGAATATTCAATCCATCGTCCCCGATTTCACCTCTCACCATTTACATCTCTTACCCGAGATTCGGCCTATGTTATGAGTAGATGCAAAAATTTGCGGTTAACTATAATTCTGTCGCGCTTCTCGTTGATTGGCTCATTTTTTTTCTTACCGTAGTTCTTGCAACCGTCTGCTAGTTGGTTTCAAATAAACTTGTCGACAAAGCTGAAGTAGTTTCATTTTATCGATAGATCACATTCGTCGTTTTGAGAAATTCAATGGGGGCGCTTGTCTGGTGGCTATTGACGTATTTTATAAGTCTTCCTCGAGAGATAGCGCGAATAATTCACGCGCGTTCTTTTACATAATGTTCTATAATTAACGATTATTTAACTTTGTTGGGAGTCATAATACATTTAATAATAATATCAATAATTGATGACGCAAAGTTATCCGCATTCTCACAAATTTATTTATTTTTTATTTGTAATCGATTATCGTATCTATCGAAGAAACTATATCATATTCTGCAAAGCCGGTTTTGCATTACCTAGTGCTTTTTGTAAGTACTAACGGGCACTGAACACCAGACCGGACAAGCATAAACTAGGTCTTATAATGGTAGTGTAAATTAATTTCTTGTTTACTGAAGAAAGATGAGAGGCATAACTGAAAATTGGTGCGCAAGTATTCGAATGGCTTTTTTCCATCACCGATAGATTTATTAACGTGCGCGTTAAATGAAAGACGAGAGTCTAGAGTAACTCCTAGATGGTTAACCTGCTTCTGCCAACTGATGCATTTACCATTAATACTAAATATCAGGCAGAGAAGGAGGAAATCTTCTAGTAAACAGTATAGCGTGCGATTTCTCGGTATTTAATTTTAGCCTCCAGCGTTTACAGTAGTTGTAAATAGTATTTGCGCTTTTTGTAACCTATTGTGTATCAGTTCTGAACGATGTGAGAAATAGCGCCAGATCGTCAGCATAAAAAACCGCATGGACGAAGGTTATATTAGGAAAATCGTTTAATAATGTTAAAAATAGGTAAGGACGCTTAAAATACTTCCTTGCGGAACACCAGCAAATAAGAGTAAACGTTCTATCACTTAAATAGGACCTAATTAATTTAACCAGATGAAGTGGATAACCGAATTTAATTAATTTGTACAAAATTCCATTATGCCAAGCTGAATCAAAGGCTTTCTCAATATCAATTAACAATTAACCAGTGTGTGCTTATTAAGGTTAAAATTATCGGTGATGAAATCAGTTATTCTGGCAACTTGATGCACTAACCTCTCTCTCTCTACCTATCTATCTATTTATCTATCATCTATATATATATATAAATTATTGTGTAACTCTGAAAGGATTGAATAATAAAATTCGTTCCGATAAAATTAAGTATTCCGTATGCGCGAACTCACCCTGTCGTAAATATAAATAGATAACATCTATCGCCTCGAATACTTTGCTCACGTCGTACGGAAAAAAATATACGTACAACGGGCTAGTCACGATATTCAACAACGAGATGATGATAATGATGATGATAATGATGATGATAATGATGATGGTAACGTAAGGAACTGAAGAATTAGACGCGTTGAGATGTACGATTAATAACATACGGTATGCAGACGACAATTTTATTATAGCAAATAGGTAGGACGAGTTAGAGAAAATGGTAGATAAACTTGCTACCCACATCAAAGCTTTCGGACTCTCAATCAACAAGCTTAAAACAATAGTGGTTTTCAAAGAAACCAAGAAAATGCTCTATATGGTTAAATGATACAGAGATGATGGAACAGTTTCAACTGTCAAATACTTAGGCACCGACCTTGAGGGTAACTGTAAATAAAGAGAATAGAGCAGGCAAGACAAATGGTCGCAAAAATAAAAAACGCGCTGGCTAGAAAAGACTTCAATTTATATCTACGATTAAGAACAGCAAAAGACTACGTCTTTTCAGTTTTGCTATATGGCTGCGAAAGTTGGATGTTGGAAAGCGCATTGAAGCTTTCGATATGTACCCGTATAGACGGATATTCGTAACGTGTAGAATAACGATTGACAGAATTTGACTGCAGAAAACAAATTACGCCTTATGAAACCGTCAACGAAGCCGTGGCGGTCTTCATATCAAATAAGCGGAAACCGAGAAGTAACGTTATGCATATCCGTCTTATCGTATCTACTAAACAACGAACAAGAACCGCGATGTTCCTTATGCAGTTGTCAATTATCGTTCGAGCACCTACTGATTAAATGTCCGGTTTATAACCGTTATCGGGAACATTATAGAATACATCGGTGCGACGATCAGTCAACAGAGTTAATAGATTATTTAATTTTTTGGAACATTACGATTTATTAAAATTATTTCAATGTATATGATTTTTACAACTTTCTCATTTCTGTATTAGCATTAGCTGCTGCACATGACACGTAAATAAATAAATAATAATAAAAAATTTCTCGTATAGAAAAAGTCAGTGATAAAGAAGTTCTAAATAAAGTGAATAAAAAGCGTCTAAATTCTAATAAAAAAAAGGAACATAAATCAGATGAACAAATTTATTTCAATATGCGACGTATATATTCTATTCACACATGTTTCCTGCTAAGCAAGATGATCAACACCCCGAACTTAAAACGTTCCATATAGAATCGCGCCCATATTTCCGTAATTATCAGGTGTTTACTAATTAAGCTTCGCGATAAACAACAGCCCTTGGAAAGTAATACTTACCGGACTGGCTTGGAAAATTCGGACGAGGGTAATTTTCGTATTAAGTCTGCGATATTCCAATCATTTTTCTTTCGATCCTTTTTTTACCTACTATTATTATAATCCTTCAATGCGGCCGTTGAAAGACGCGAAAGGAAATAAACGGATTAGATCGACAAGAATAAAAGCTATAATGATAAGCATAAAAAAAATCGAAACGGAAATAGGATGGTCATCATCCGGAATTAAAGACAATAACAATGTAGACAAACCCCTTAGAATAGGCAGTCCACTGACACGTTCAGTTTAAGATTAAAGTTCGAGAAAACTGGGTGAACGAAGCCGCAGACAAGGAAAAATGGAAATTCAGCGGGAGATTGAAAATAGCTGAAACGGAGAACTAACCGCTACTTTTAAATTTGAATACTCGATACTTTTTAAAGCCAACGATGAGTATTGAAAACATTATATAGCGGCTAGATAGAAAATCTGCTAACTGGACTAGACGTTAGAATAGTTTACCTCGACTTTAAGAACAAACAATGTAGATTCAAAGATTTGATTTTGTTTCGAATGGAGTAATGACGCTTTTCTTTTAACTTACCCCCCGGGGATCTGCCGTTCTAATTATTAATAAATATACGTACGTACGTGTGTGTAAAACTTTGCGAATTTAATACGTTCGAAAAGTTTAAAATAGTAATAAGATCTCGCGACTACAATACATTGTATGTCCTAATCGTTAACGAACAAACGCGAGTTAGCGGAATAATAATAAAAATAACAGTGAAAAAGTTAATGAATAAATAAATAACGTGAGATATTTAGGACGAAATTAAAACTGCCCCGTATAATTACAAAATACTACCATAGTCGCTCGACAGTATAATCATTGCACCACGTGTGTAACCTAATATACTTTAATTAAATTTTTAGCCCGATGATATTTCTTTAAAGTAAAAAAAAAAAAAAAAAAATCTCCGATTAACGAAATAAGTTTACGGTATTACTAAGTTCGAACGATAATTATCGGAGAATGTAGGCGACTTAAATTCAGTTTAAATTGTCAGCAGCCTCTAAATTTCGGATAATTAAATTTTTTTTTTTTTAAATAATCTAATCAAGTCGACGAATGTACTTCCAGAGAATAAGACGAGAATAATAAATTGTACCTATATGCATATGTATATATAATATTAAAATTAAGGCATAATGCACCAACGTAACGAATATACGTAATAAATAGTAGTTTGTGGGGTGAATTTCGTAAAGAAGAGGACATCTAACACATTAGACTAACGTGCCAAATGTATACAAAAAATAGAAATAATACGATATGTAAAGTACTCCAGCCTATAAGTATAGAACTAATTGAACCGAATAATGGGGAACCAGTTAAAACCGTATACATAAAAACCGTATACATAAAAACCGTATACATAAAAACCGTATACATAAAAACCGTATACATAAAAACCGTATACATAAAAACTGTATACATAAAAATCGTATACTTAAAAATCGTATACATAAAAACCGTATACATAAAAACCGTATATATAAAAACCGTATACATAAAAATAGTATACATAAAAACCGTATACATAAAAACCGTATACATAAAAACCGTATACATAAAAACCGTATACATAAAAACCGTATACATAAAAACCGTATACATAAAAACCGTATACATAAAAACCGTATACATAAAAACCGTATACATAAAAATTGTATACTTAAAAACCGTATACATATACATAGTTCCAAATAAAACAGACGTATCACAAGTTTTGTAAGAATTAAATTTGCGGAATCGGTGGTGCATAAAGTGATGAACCGTATAGGTCAAATATCTATAAAGTACACACATACATATATATATATATACATATATGCATATATATATATATATCATCATCATCATGTTGCATCTCCTTCAAAGGAGGTTGCGCATCAAGAACGTGGGTCTTTTCATATTTGAATCTTGCTGCAGCTACTACTTCTATATATATATATATATATATGTATATATATATATATATATATATATATATATATATATATATATATATATAATTAATAATAAACCTAACAAAATATAAGACAATCACTAAAAGTTTTTTTAATCGTGAAGCTTTTCGACAGTTACGTCATTTTCAAGCACGCCCCAAAATTATTACATCTTTTATATATATATATATATATATATTGAAGAGTGTGGAATTTAGTAATTTTTATTAAAATAAACAACAAAAATAAGTTCAAATCACTAAAAGTTTTTTCTTTTATTTTAAAAAAATATATATATAAAAATATAAAATGAAAAAATATACTATTCATAAAAAAAAACAGTAAAATGAAGAACAGTATTAAATAAAATAATGCAGCAAAACGAAGGACAGTATTAAATAAACAGACATTCACTGTCAGGTTGTTCTATTTAATTTTTGGCGAATTGTAATGTTAAATTAATATTTTTTCGTTTTATATATATTTATTTGAATATCCACTTGATCGAAAAGCTTTGTATTTTTTCATTAAAAAAAAAATTTAGTTATTTTAACTTATTTTTTGTGTTGTTTATTTTCATATATATACATATATATATATATATATATATATATATATATATATATATATATATATACATATATACATACATATATACATATATATATATATATATATATATACATATATATATATATATACATATATATATATATATATATATGTATGTATGTATGTATATATAAGAACAAGAAATATAATTTATTCATACATAAATAAATACATTAAATAGAGAGCATATAAACCGTCAAGTATCTATCATATAATAGTATCAGCTGTAAAATTTATCTAATTAAAGTAAATTTCTTTTTATATACACTAAAAAATTATAAAAATCCGCAACAGCAAATACAGAAGAATCGAATTAAAATTAACAGATAGAAGTGGATAAACTATGACATATATACACTTATTGTTTAGAATTTAATCACTTTATCTTATGTTTAAGTTTACCATGCCTATACTATGTATATATATATATATATATATATATATAAAATATATATAAAATATATATAAGACCAAGATAATGATTATAGATAATAACAACTAGTCACAGACTCCACGAAGTTTATATGGAAGTGATTTGCAAGTTGCTGTATTTAGGAGCATTGATTGACAAAAAAAAAGGAAGTTCAACAGAGGAAATTAAACGGATATTAGTAAAAATGGATCATACGCTACAAGTCGTAGTATAAGAACGGATTAAAAACCTTCCCCGGAAATATCATACGACAAAATAAATTGGGGGAAAATAATTAAATAAAAGGGGAAAATTTCATCGAGATATCTCGATAGAGTTAAAAACAAAATTCTAGAAGCTGAAACGATACGGCAAGTAATAGACCGAGCAATAGATCGAACCCAATGATGACGAAACATATTTTTTCGAGAAGACCAATAGTATCACGATGCTCGGAAAGAGCCAGATGATGACGATGATGATGATATGAAGATGGTTTGTATCTCTATCGTGTAGGTATGTATGTGTCGATGTATATAAGTGTCATATATATATATATATATATATATATATATATATATATATATATATATATATATATACTTATATGCGTATGTAGGCATTCACCTGCTAATTGAACGTTATTGGAGAAACGGTTTATTGTGATATAGAAATTAGAACGGTATGTTTACCCGGTTGTATACATTTGTAGATTTATATGTGTGTGTGTCATTAGATGCGTACTAATTAAAGGATTCATTTTTCAACGATGTACTTTATCAAAATAAACATATATATATATATATATATATATATATATATATATATATATATATATATATAATAATAATAATAATGTAAATAAATGCTGTCTAAAAGGATCACTAAACTCCCGATAACATTAATTTAACAAATTTTTTTCTAATTGTGAATAATTTAATAAATATACGTACGTTGTTTCTGACAGTTTCGTAATACACTACTCTAGCTATTCTACTTGTTAATAATTAATAATTTGATATTAAATATAAATAATAACCGCTATTATTCTAACTCGTGTTATTATTAGCCCGCGACGATGAAAACAGTAGTAAGGCTTCTTTTTAACGTTTTTCCCGGTAACAGTTCACGGTCGTCTAGCGATAAAGCTCTTACGTAATTATGACATTCTCGTCTACTATTGCAAATCGAAATGATAACGGTTGAATATCTTTTATTTAAACGTTATTATTTCCTGTATGCCGTTCAATTCGTTCCATCGCATTTACTCCAACTGGCGGTTTTCAAATAACAAGATTGCCCCTAACGGCTTCAGTTCTAGATTGGCAGAATTTCAATGATGTTCAAATCGTAATCTACTGATCAGTACAATAATTCCTCTGCGATTAATTTTCTTAAAGAAATAGAACCACGAAAATTTTGGGAGTTACAGTTGACATTTATAGGTCATAAGTGAGAGGTGATTAACTAATGATCTCAGTGTATATCAGTTCCCGATGATGCTTATACTCCAGCTGAATAAAGTGAATAATATGAGAGACTAATGAGAGTTCTACGCCATTAATACGACGCGTCTTTAGCTAATGAGTTAACAAATTCGTCGTTTGGAATACCTTTGTGACTCGGCACCCACAAGAAAGACGCAAATATTCCCACACGTTCCGAATTAATAATTTCATTTTTATTATCTAAAGCCTTCACGGTGCTTTTTGAACCGGTAATAATAAGGTAACTTCCGCGAAGATTTAAGTGTTGCTACACATTCTGAGGTAAATACTGAACATTATTGACGTTACTTGTACACGTTACTAGTATTGAAAGCTGTAATGAACACTGCTGCCCCCGTTCCTCGAATTGACTACGATCCATCTGTATAAATAAGGGTGTGTAATGGAAATGATAATATTAGTGAAAGTGGCAAGGATTAGTGTAGAAGGATACGCATTGTAGTTTCCGGTAAAAGGATTTAACAATATAACAATATATATATATATATATATATATATATATATATATATATATATATATATATATATATATATATATATATATATATAGTTAAATCCTTTTACCCTGGAAACTACAATCTGTATCCTTCTACACTAATTCTTGCCACTTTCACTAATATTATCATTATATATATATATATATAACGGGGCCCCTAATAGGCTTACCGCATACAGACTTCGTCCAATTTGTTCTAAGAACCTCGCACAAATTGTTATTTAAGATATGCAAATATATACATACACATATATACATATATATATATATATATATATATATATATATATATATATATATATATATATATATGTACAGGATACAAACAAACGTATTAATTATAATAATATTGTTTAATTATTTTTCTGTACATACACATTTTCCCATATATACATAAGATAAAAATTAATATATATATATATATATAAAATAATATATCTTTAAAATCTCTTAATGATCAACGAATTTTCTTTATTTTGACATTAATTAAGGATATTACTATTTCGAACTAACCTGGCGCGGGACTCCGTCTTCTGGTTCTGTCTAGCATCGCCACAACTTCTACTAACTTCTTCCCATCTTCAACTCTAACTACCTCACAATCTTCACATCTTCCACTGACTTCTTTCTAAATTCATTATTTTTTCAAAACCAAAACTCTCTTTCCTTTCATCTTTTAGAAATTCCCCTACTCTACCAACTTTTACTATGTCAACCGGTTACACGCGACCCCGTGACCATAGAGGCGCGCGTTGTTACTTTATTATTATTATTGCATGAATGCAACTAACGTGTCACAAACCAGGTTTTTTACAATAATAATAATAATAATAATAATACGTCTTTTTTTCGTTACTTTTAATTAAATGTAAATAATCATTTAATTATTTTCTTTATTTGCTTCAGCGCGACATACGACGATCGTCGTAATATATAATTGTCGTTTTATGTCATAGGACCTCGTGATCATGATAATCCGATTAACTCATGTATATATATATATATCGCTAATTATTTTTTGTTATGTTCATTATTATCGGGAGAAGGTTCTTACAAAAGAAAAAATTAAGAAAGTTGAACATCATAAAATTTAAGAAAATTTAACGACCGCATTAATTAACTTTTCTAATGTAACCTTATCGATACTTTTTTTGAACCTGTACTCTGAGTAGATATTTCAAAAGGCGCTATCCGAATATGTAGGTGGAGTAAATGCTAACTATTGACAATTTACGTTACGCCGGCGACACAGTTCTAATTTCAGACAACAAACGTGAACTTCAACCGACGGTGAATAGGGTTAATCAGCCAAAATGGTCATATTGACAATTTGTAAGAAAACCAAAGTCACAGCAGTTAGCAAACAGACTGAAACCCAGAAAATATTGATAAAAATTAATAGTAGAAAATTATTTAATTAACTAAAGTAGGCTGTAAGTGTTAATAGCGCGTGGAATTGAAATAAGGACCAGAATTGAGCAAACGAGGACCATATTTTTGAAAATTTGAAAAGTATTTACAAATAAAACGCTTAAATGCAAAATGGAGTCTGTTTAAACGCTATGTACGGTCCGTATATATGCCTGCACAATTAAAACATCGATGATAAATAAACTGAACGCCTTCGAGATGCGGCTTTACGGAAGGATGTTGGAGTTATAACGGACGGATGAGGTTTCAAATGCAACAATTTTTCGGCAATTAAATATAAAAACTAGAACCCAGACGGAAAGTAGCCTATGTCGGTCGTGTTCTGAAAAATGGAAGATATGATGCAAATGATCATCGAAGAAAACGTCACTGGAAAACGGGAATGCGGTAGAAGAAGGAAAAACTGGTTCGAAAATATGAAGAAACGGACAGGTCTCAACACAGAAGCCTTACTGCGAACACAATCTGACAAATCAGAAGCCAAACGAATAATCACCAACATCCACTGAAGATATGGTACAAGAAGAAGGTGCCATTTTAGTTGTTTAAATGTTTAACCGGTGAATATCTGCGAAAGATTTTGTCAAAGTCAAATTATTATTCTACAAATCGAGGCAACAACGCTGAAAGATCGACAAATCAGACGTTGTATAGCTTTCAGGTAAAACACGATCTAAGCGCGTGTCCAAATCACTATAAAACATTTTATTCAAACTTGTGAATGATTTATTCGCGAAGAGTTTGATTGACGGTACGAAAATTTTATTGGCTTCTATAACCCCGATAGCGTTGATTCGATACGTATGAAATCCGCCGTGGTAGGAAAGTAAACATTTAAAGCGAATAGAGCGAACCAAATGAAACGCTCGTTAGAACTCATTGAACAGGAGCACTTACAAGGCTGTGGCTACAGTCCTACTACTAAATATAAATTTTTAATCACTTTTATTTAAAATAGTAACCTATATAGTCTAATTAAATTTTCAAATTATTATTATAACAATTGTGACATGACACATATGTTTAAAATTTTAATTTCGTTTCATTTGGTTATTATCAATAGACAGGTCTGGAAATTTTTTTGTACATTTGTAAGATTGTAATCATGTTATTTGTTATAATTAATAGTTTAAAGTAATTTGAATTTTTAAAAAACCAATTCTTTACACGTTTTATATGATATACGTTCCGTCAGATTCTATGTACATTTACAATAGTAAATCTGTAATTTGCAAAAGGTACATACACACTCCCGACGTTTCTTTCACATATCCTAATACTCTCGCATTATCCAATTTTTATTTACCACATTTGCTAATACTAGTTATCTAAAAATCGGTATTATAAACCACATAATAATACTCCGTATGTTCACTTCCTCGGCGGCCCATTTTCTTTAATCATTTTTTTTCGACATAATGTGCAAAAAATTAACAATGCGTTTCTGAGACGGATTGATAATGAATGACTGAGATAGTTAAACGATTTTATTCGAAACACGACTCAGAGTACGCTTATTAGGTTTGTCGTATTTTTCGCGTTTCTGGAAATCCGCTATATACTCTAGAACAAGTTAGCCCTAAAACTGAACTGTTCTTCGGGGATGATATCGTGACAGCGGATTCCCTTAACCTTGTAAACGTTAACCCCTTCAGTTACGCATTACTAAATGTTGTTATTTTATACAAGTGTTTCATTTTATACAATATACTGTAAAATGTAACATTAAAAAGTAGGGTGGTATGCGGAAATTTCCAAATTAAGATCCGATATACGATATCTAGGTTCTAATATAAGATAGTAGTACCGATAGTGTAAACAAATCGTAAGAGTGTATTGTAATAGCATTTACTTTTATATTTTTAAGTTAAAGGCGTATCCGGTATGTGATATAATGGATACTGACAAATTATAAACTTAATGCTAAAATTGATACTGGCAAATTATAATGCTAAAATTGATACTGGCAAATTATAATGCTAAAATTGATACTGGCAAATTATAAACTTAATGCTAAAATGGATACTAGCAATTTATAAACTTAATACTGAGTGGTGCGTTGTTATCTGAATTTAAAATGTTCAGATTATCGTTTATAACTATCTATTGTATTCTAGATCAATTTAACGAAAAATTTAATGTAAATTTAAAATATGATAATACTGTTGATATTACGAATTTAAAAGTCTCATTGTAACAATAATTTTAAATGACATGTCAGGTGGAACAGCCAGAGTAATGAAAATTTAATATAAATTTAAAATATGATAATACTGTTGATATTACGAATTTAAAAGTCTCATTGTAACAATAATTTTAAATGACATGTCAGGTGGAACAGCCATAGTAATGGTAGATTAACGTGTAAATTATTAAAAGATATTAAGGAAATCATTAAATTAAATAAATTATTAAAGTTAAATGTTTATATTAGTCAAGTCTTAAACGGTAGCTTCGGGACATATCTGGAGTGTTTTAAAATTATGTCCTCGAGTATTTGTAAATTCTGCGCATTTTGAATGTCCTTATACTATTATAAGTTAAATGGTTATGGTATTGATAATGAATTAATCAATTAATGGTGGAACGGTTTGTCTAACTGCAGGTCGTTAACTATGTTAATCGTGCTATGAGAAAGCGTGTTGGAAATAATCTAAATTTAAAATTGTACTCCACGAATGACTAGATTCGTGTAATAAATAAATACAAGTCACTTCTGTCGTAGTGTAAATACCGATAAAATTTCATCTCAACATTCTGTATAGACACAATTCGTCTCAGTTAAACACGTATTCACTTTGATTTAGAGCATTGCGTGGTTTTCTTGTTTGTTAAAATGAATTCAATAAAACGTTCGCGTTCATTTACGGTTGGTGGAAAATTTATTCGCGTAGAAGTCGGTAATCTTGCGGCAGGCCGTCAATCCGGAATCATGGATACCACCATAACTTCCTTCTCGCCATCAAATCCAATGTAGGATTCTGGGAACCACCTGCCAATTTAACACGTTCCAATTACATAGCACTCAGCAGGCTCCGCCTTGTATCACTCTCTCAAGACCATCTTCTCCAATGTACCAACCCCCGGCTTTTTGCCCCATTTGTTTACTCCCAAACCCCTCTCTTGTCTGTCATATTTTACCGTACTGCCCTACACTCCTTCCTTACCGACCCAATATCGATCCGCGTACTCTAAAAAAAAAAAATGTCGGAGAAAGAAAAAACAGAAGCTCATGAATGGTAACAAAAGTAAAAGAGCATTTTGCGATAGAATTCCGAAGTTTACCCCAGTAGAAGAGAGATTTTATTCTTACATTCAAGTTAGACACGAACAAGGATTTGCTGTCAAAAGCCGCACAAATCGCGAGAGAACTTCAATTTTAAATCAAATTGAGGATAGATAAATCGTTTTACGAATAGGCACAAACTGTCAATAAGGAAACGTACATCTATTTTCCAATGATTATCGGATATCAATGAGGAAACATTAACGACCTTCCAAAGATACGTTATTCATTTACGAGAAAAAATAACTTTTTAACGGAGCAAATATGAAATGCAGGTCAGACATCAGTTTACTTCTATATGCCAGCAGATTTAACAATTAACACTGTCTCGGACAAAAAAACTGTTAATACGCGTACTTGTGGTTATGAAAAACACCGGTGTACGGTCACGTTGACGGTACTTGCAGATGGTAAAAAAACTTACGCTATAAGAAAAGCCGTACCAAAGGGCGAAACATTACCTGCTGGTGATATTGTTAGGTGACAAGAAAAAGTACGGATAGATAACTAGTTTTTAGAGTGGATCAAATGTGTGTTTGGGAGCGGCGACCCGGCGCTCGTTTAAAACCGAAAAGTACGTTAATGTTAGACAGTTTGCGCAACAAACAATGTAAAAAAACAGACATCGAGAAGGTAAAACAGTGTAAAACAGTGCAACTTTGTATTCTTAGAATGACATCATTACTCCAGCCACTCGATGTTTTTTTGTATTAATCCGTCATTCAATGCCCGTTTGAAACATTTTTATTCTGAGCGAATGGCGACTGTGACAGGAAAACTAAAAAAAAACTGAGTTTGACAATGCGAGTGGATCTTGGCTGCATGAGATCTTATTTCAAATAAGGTTGTGAAGATATACTTGTTTACTAAAAATAGTTTAAATCACTAAATTTATTTAATTATGCGAAGCTTTTCGGCAATTACGCCATTGTCAAGCTATATACAGTTAAAATTAATTAATATAAAATCATAAAATATTAATTTAAAACTAAGTTTACAATTTTACACAAAAAATGAATTATGAATACTTAAGACTATGTGACAATGACTGTGGTACACAAACTATTCATAATTCATTTTTGTGTAAAATTGTAAACTTAGTTTTAAATTAATATTTTATGATTTTATATTAATTAATTTTAATTGTATATAGCTTGACAATGGCGTAATTGCCGAAAAGCTTCGCATAATTAAATAAATTTAGTGATTTAAACTATTTTTAGTAATCAAGTATAAATAAAATCACTACATTCCACAATCAAAACTTTAAGGTTGTGAAGAGCTTCAAGAAATGATGCATTTCAAATAACTAAGATGGCAGCCGTAAATGATCATGCTCCATCAAAAATTGGAGAAGATTCAGGAGTTGGAAATTTACAAAAAAAAAAAAACGTAAGAAAAATTCATTGAAAATTATTATTTCTTTTCCAAAAAACTGAAGTTAAAATTTCGAATGCGTGCCTTACGCCAGTAAATACAGTGCACGGTTTTTGAGATGACTGCAGATTATTATTTTCTATATAAGTATATTTTTGAATTTGAGAATATAACAAATTTTGGTAGCGTTAAAATTTCATGTACCGTATACATGGTGAACAGTTAATTATAGGTAAATTTAACACGATCGGCGGTACGTTATTAATGAGCAGACAACA
Source organism: Coronaproctus castanopsis (assembly GCA_032883995.1). Classification (NCBI taxonomy): domain Eukaryota; kingdom Metazoa; phylum Arthropoda; class Insecta; order Hemiptera; family Monophlebidae; genus Coronaproctus; species Coronaproctus castanopsis. The sequence continues at coordinate 273,715,845 of CM065052.1, forward strand.
CGGTCGGGGTTACATTCGATGGTGACGGTGATTTCTTCGTCTAAAAGCGAATTAGTACGATCGATTTTTGTAATTATACCCAATTATCCGGACATATATCTAGATGCTAAATTAGTTAATTATTTATAAAATTTGTAAAATTACTATTTAAAAAAAAAACCTATTACGAAATTATTAAATAGCGAGGCTATTAACGATTATTTAATAATTAACATTTCTAGCGTACCTATTACGTAATATTCCACGGCCGGCATTTTAAACGAATTAAGTCGTTAAAATAAAAGTAAAGGACAATTAAATTATTAAAACATCGGAGTTAGATAATTGACGTTATTAATTTTAACTATCGGTTTGAACCTACGAGGTCGTATATGAAAATTTCGACACAAATCGACGATAGAAATATATATATGTAATTTGGTGGCCGAGTAAATTATTTAAAAAGTTTAAATTACAAAGAAACGGGAAAAAGACGATTTTAAAGGGAAAAAAGAGTAAAATACATAATTTTAATAAGGTAGGAATAAAATTTTAAGATGGGGAGAAATTAATTACGGCACCGAACAGGCGACAGTCGTTTTCGCGCAATCATTAGTATATGATAAAAGAGAAAATCAATAGGAAGTTGCGTCGTCTTTCTAGAAGCGATCGGTCCTGTTGGGAATAAGATTAAATACCAGTTACGAAGACACGTAACAAGACTGACCTCTGAAGTTAATCCGCCTAGCCCCATTGGAAATATGAAAAGATTATGAGATACAAGTACCTTAACTGTATAAAATTGCATTGAAATATTAAACAACGGCTGTTCCATCGGAGAAATTCCAGATAACGCAAGTATTAAATATAACAAAGAAATCGATTGATAGGCGAGGGATAGAGCAAAATTTTATTTTTGCAAAGCATCGACAAAAAATACTAGGATTTTTCAAGTTTTTCTAATATTATTTTTAACGAGTACTGCGTAATTTTATCGTGATTTTTTTTTTAAATGGCCATCTTTTAAAATTTTCATTGATTAACAATAAAAATTAACGAACCAAATATACTAGTGAATATATCGACTTTAATTTGAACGCGGAATGTATGACGATCTAAATAGTTTTTACACGTAGTATTAATGCAGGATCACAGTTCATTTACAACGCGTGCAATCACTGTATAATGATGGTTCGTAGATAAACTTAAATTTCGCCTATGTATCGTACAATAATATTGAAGAGCAAGCATTTCAGCTTTCTCACTAGCGGAGTGTGCTATACTAGTATCAGATGAACGGGGTTGAATGCTACTTTCTATTATATTTCCTAATACGTCGGCAAGATATATTTTATATTTATTTTTATTATTTATTACTACTATGCACTCCACAGACTCGTTTCTTCATGCACACAGGTAGTCGATGGGACTAGTTTTTCATCCCATCACTGCCCTTAGATTAAGTACACAAAATAGGGGACTATTACATTTACTTACTTTTCAGCTACACACTAACTTCTATAATTATTTAGCTTTAAGCACACTAGTTGTCCTTTATAATAACACCTACATTTTAAGCAATAAACTAGTCCCACCGGGTAAATCCGGATTGGGGAACAAACTAAAAAAAAAAAAAATATGTATCATCAACCTTTTTACCACATCCGTCGATTTATTCGACACCGAGAACAAACTCGATTTCCGTTTACCATAGTAGACTAGATTGTAAGCATAGAACATCTTATTACTATCTCACAAAGAGCATAAAATTTAATCAAACCCGCCGAGGGAGAGACAGTCGTAAGATTTATGCAGACTTTTATGGCCGGTTCCTCAAGCTGACCATTTGCATCCTCGTGTCTCTTATCACTACTGGAATCACTTGCCCGAAGCTTTCCACCAGTAACCGCTCTTGGTCAGCGACTGCTTACTTAACTAATGTCTTATTTGCAACTGACCTACATATATGTAGACCGTTCCATAATCCGCCACCTATGGTCGCTACCGGTTAGAGCTCCAGCTCCCAGAAGGTACAAAGTAGCCCCGGGGTTGAAGAAGTATTATACTAGCTCTCGATTGCGATATTTTTGTTTTTATTTATAGTAACGAATTTAAATGTAATGTCGCTAAAAACGTGTCTTCCGTCGTTTGGACGTACATTTTGTATTTTTAAATGTATTTTCCCGATTTCGTAAAATTACAAAAGTGGACTTATAAGAGTTGGTAAGCGGACTACTTACGAATAATTTTTGTAGCGCCGCCACTCCCAGCGCTTCTACGCCGACACAACGGATAACAGTATCATCGATACATAACTGCTGGAATCACTTTTTACATTTTCTATCCTACATCGTTAAAAACACCGCATGGACCGTATGACAATAGCAAATAATTCTCGATCAATTGATGTATCAAAAATTTCGGCAGAAATTACTGGATAAATTTCTTCGGGACGCATTTTTTCCTCGAGCTAACACGCTTTCGCAATTCAAATAGAATGCATCCCCTCAGTGAATCCGGGAACAGGAAAACATAATGGATATGGTCGATAGATTCAGATAAGAGTAAGAAAGGGGGATTCTGTTCTGGGTTCTTGACAAGATGTTAATATGTGAAACGGTGTTTTGCCAAAAATCAAATATTTAACAAACGAAATTGATCGGTAAATTTTAATTTTAAAATTATACCCAGAATTAAATATATATACATTTACATATAGTTAGTTAGAAGTTTGCAATATTTAATATAATAAATTATAGACAGAATTTGGCGTAATGTAATAGTTTTTTTATATTTAGAAAAAAACAAAATAATAGAAACTGAACACGCACGTTGTTTATAATGCGTTCGAAATACGCGGAATAAATTGGAGCACTCTAAGTCTTTTTAGGAGTGAGAAGATCAGCCGGACTTTTTTGTCCGTTTCTAGGGAACGCCCGAATATAATCTGTACCGTTGTTTATAAACATATGTCAGCAATATTGGTTTAGACTCTTCACGTGCCCACCGTTAAACAACACTGTGTTTATACAAGGAAAAGTCACCGCGAGGAATAGTATAATCAGAAAGCTAACCGAATCTGATTACCCAGCTGCACACGTTGAGAGTATCAGCAATGACCCTGTGTGTTTCAGTAGTTGAATATGCAACGTCGGTATGGAAATATTCATACATAAAACAGGTGGACATCGCGCTGAATGACAGAGTAAGAATAGTAGCAGACTATTTTAAGTCGATAAAAAGAAATCTTACAATATATTCTCAGCAATCGGCAATATTTTCCGACTTGCAGCTTTAACTTCAATCGCTAAATATTGGAACAATAATCAACATCCAATTGCTAAAGAAATTACTCAATCGTTGGAATCGATGGAACCCTCTCATCGACCAATGTTTGTCTCGATACCAGGTCATTCACAATTTCCTGGAAATGAATTAGCTGACCGAGCAGCAAAGGAGGCGTCCTCTATGTACCCTTACATAAATTTATCCATCCCTCGTGAAGATGCATACAATATCATCGCCATAATACTAAAAAGCAGATGGAAATCTATTTCCACGCCTAACTCGAACAAGTTAAAAAGTATTAAATCGGATACAAGCTGCTGGAAAACACCTTCTAATTTATCCAGAAAAAAGAAATTACTTCGAGACGGCTCCGACTCGGCCATACATTAATAACACATGGACATTTATTAAGGTGTGAATCTCCTGTCAGATGTTTACACTGGGAAATCACTGTTAAACATCTTTTGTTAGATTGTACTCCTTACAACTCTCAACGTTTCCAAATAGCATATTACCAAAAACAATTAAAGGCCTGCTAAACTCAAATGGCAACACACACCTTCAAGTTCTCCGCTTCTTGTACAATACTGGTCTCTTCAACATGATCTGAGATCTTCTCATCTGTGCTTCCAGCTTAGTAGCAGTGACACATTAATGGGAAAATAAATAAATGAATAAATAAATAGAAAATATATACGCACTCGTGGGAATAGCATCTCCTGAATAAAGAAGAGAAGTAGTATTAAACAAGGAACGAGCCTCGCAAATGCTGGAAGACAGACATTCGCTTTATGGTCACAATGTTCCGAGAAGTCAACTAAAATCCAGTAAGAGTTTCCTGAATACACCCGCTGTACCGACGTAACAACCAGGATCAATGAGAAAGCGATTACGAAAGACCGCAGTTGGATCTAACCCGCAGAGTGTTCAAGAGAACCCGACACCAGGTTATGATAAATCGTGGAAGATTTGTCGTTCTTTTAATCGATCGGGAACCGAGGTGTGTAAAGCTAATCTAAAACAATGGGGTATTATTGATGATGATAGATGTGATCGCGGCGATATTCAAACGCCCGCGCATATGCTGCCCACTAATGGATAAGCATTGTGATATAGCCGATTCTGTGTTACATACCGGGCAATGCTTCAGTTTTACGGATGCGGAAAGTAAGTAATTGGAGCAATACTTTGAAATAACTCTTTCACTATGAATTTTTTTTAAAAAAAAAAACAAGGCTGTTCATAATAAAAAAAAGAAAAAGTTATTCTATTTTTGTTTTTTAAAGTGTACTGAACAATACATATTTACAAAATTTTATTGAAAGTGGACGAATATTAGTCGACGCGATGTAATTATAAATAGCTAAATGTGTACGCGAATGCGTTTAATAGTAAGTAGGTAAGACATATTTAAGAGATGTAATTTGATTATATAATAAAGATTGTTGACAGCTGTAGTAAGATCCTTCCAAAAATACACGATCTGCTATTTTGTAAGGATCGGGGTTAAAAGGGGAATTTACGAGATTATGTCTGTGCAGAGACGATAACAGTAATCTACATATAGTAGTAATGAAAAATCGAAGTACGCTACTTGGTACTTTTATGTCACTAAACCACGATTTTATCGGTATTCGAATCGATCTGTAATGTAGATAAGGATTAGACCAAATATTATTCCGATATTCTTCACGAGCAAATTTAATGAGCCGCCGAAGGTGTATATGGAATAAGTACACCGCTATTCGAAGCGAATCTAGCTTCTGCATCGACAACAGTATTGCCAAATATACCGGAATGTCCAGAAGAATCCGGGAGAACCTACCGGAGATTCTAACAACGAAGAAATCGAAATTCGGATTTCATATATAAATAAGGCGATGCACTAGGGGATTAAAAGAGATTTTTTAAACAGCTTTTCGAATCGGTAAGAATAGGAACTGACGAAGCTGGACGATGTTGATCAACGTATTTTAACGTTCGGTATATATATTGCCATCAATTGTCGAAATCGAACAAATAGTAATAGAACGAATTTCTTAATAATGTTTAATAGAACGAATTTCTTAATAATGTTTAATAGAACGAATTTCTTAATAATGTTTAATAGAACGAATTTCTTAATAATGTTTAATAGAACGAATTTCTTAATAATGTTTAAGGAATTACGAAAGCAGCTTCAATTTTATTATTAAACTTGAAACCGTCTGTATAAATTTCAATATACACCTTTAACAGATCTTTTTAAACTAATTAGAATATCGGAATAATAATGCTTATTAGAACGAATTTCTTAATAATGTTTAAGGAATTACGAAAGCAGCTTCAATTTTATTATTAAACTTGAAACCGTCTGTATAAATTTCAATATACACCTTTAACAGATCTTTTTCAAACTAATTAGAATATCGGAATAATATTTTTGTTGACGGATAACGCCGAAATTATTAAAATGAAGAAAATTGTCACAAATTTTGTCTTAACAACAATTCTGACGAACGACTACGAAAATTTGTCTCCGCAGAACTTTCATTAAATCCGACCTTCTTTTATTGTTTTTTTTTTGGGGGGGGGGCAAAACATGAGGGTTTTGGCATATTTCAGTCACTTATCTCGTCTGCTACATAATCGAAACGGCTACTTTATATATATATATATATATATATATATCTATATATATGTATATATATATATATATATATATATATATATATATATATATATATATATATATATATATATATATATATATATATATATCAAAATATACATTTATCGCGAGTGGAAAAAATACGTCCATCGTACGTGTATACTAGAAAGATGAAGAAGAGGGGAAAAAACGTTGAAAAAAAGAAAGAGATAAAAAGATGTAATATAGAGAAAACGAAAAATTCTGATAAAATTCAAATACGGATTTTCATCCGATTTTATTTTACTTTTTTCCTATTTGCCAGCAATAAATCCCGTTTTCCCACATTGTCAGGCGAAGATGAACTATTGTAGTATGTACGCTCGCTTTGGTGTCAGTGTGTGTGTGTGTGTGTGAATTCGAAAAAAGAAAAATATAGCCTGTTTTTTTGAAATACTTGGAAACGATATAATAAAAAGTTTGTAAAGTTAAATCTCTTTCGCTTATCGAACGGAATTACGTTCTTTATTATTAAGGATAGAAAAAGGAAATAACTGAAAATATTGAAGATTTTTTTTAAGAAAACGAAGTATTCGAAATTTATCAACGTGTTCGATACGTTTTATATTTATAAATCCGTGCCTTTATTCTATTGTGAAATTTTGCTTCTTATCGCAGCGAATAGAAATGTATATATATTGTGTATTACATATATATATATATATGTTTGTATATGTGTTATATATATATCATATATATATTTATTATAATATATATATAAAGAAAATTTATATTCGATGTATATGTATGTATAAAGAGTATGTAGGTCAAAAGATTTAAAAATATGTATACATATCTACGAGGATGGCGGATGATGAGAAAAATTGCTACGTAATAATTTTATCTGACTATATTATATATATATATATATATATATATATATATATATATATATATATATAAATATATATATATATATATATATATATAAATGTGGTGTGTGTGTGTGTGTCCATGTTATACGCGAACAAAACTTCCAGATGAAATTTGTATTTTTCAATTTTTTCCATTTTCTGATGTGTCCCCTCGTATTTGATATCGTCTTACTTTTCATTTTTCATTTCTTTCACTTCATTTTTATCGCGAAAAATAGTAATTGTAATTAAAATCTTTTTTTAATGCTATTAGATAAACAGGTAGGTATGAAAATTCTATTAACTGTCCTAAAGTATCGAAATTCATATAATAGTTCTCACTACGTGTACTAAATTAGATATTCGCGTGCCCAGTAGCTTACTTAGATAAAATGAAAAGTATACGAAAAACCCATCAACAAAATCTGCGTACTGATGGTAAAGTTGGCTATTATGTCTATTACTCATAAAAGGTAAAAACAACCCCTTCAGCCCCACAAAGAGTACATTCATAAAAATAAAAACACTTATATCCTATATAGTAGCTTGCATATCGTGCTCGACATGATGAAAGGTTCACACACCAACAAATTGAAATCATAGAACAATTTACACCAAACCTCGACGGCATTGTAAACATGTTAATCGATATTAAACCCTTATTATTAACAACTCTCTCGAAGTAAGGGTAGGCAGTTTAATAAAAAAAAAACTCAACCAAAATTAACGAAAATAGTGATTCAATACCCAAGTAAACTTAATAACAAACTTTATTAATCAAAATAAATAAAATAATATCCTGGAACTTAAACAGCTACAAAAACAATTACCCATAATTACAAATACTAATTACACTAAATGACCCAATCGTTTTATGCTTGCAAGAGACTAAATTAAAACCTACAGATATAACTAGTTTAAAAACAAGACTACATAGGAGGGATTGCGGCTAGCAGAGGTGTTCTATTAGCGATATCAAATAAATTCTATTCTGAACAACAATCATTAGGTACAAATGTGGAAGCTATAGCCGTCTCGGTCTCTCTGGGCAAAAATTAACTGCGTTCATTACACAAAAATGATAACATCTCATTGCATGTTTTATCAAATTTATTCAGCCAATTACCTAAACTTTTCATAGTAACCGGCGATTTTAATACCCACAGCACGGTATGTATGGGGATCCAAATACACAGACCATCGAGGAAAAGTGATCGAAAAAGTGCTAGAGATCAGGCGAATATATGCCTACTTAACACGGGCACTTCGACTTATCTGAAATAGTGACTATATTGATTTAACTTTTTGCAGCCCAAATGTTGTCAACTTCACAAATTGGTAATTCGAAATTGTATGGTAGCGATCATTTTCCGCAGCATATAATCATAGATCTACCCACAAGAGTACCCCAATTGCTAACCACCAATCGCAAAACTGGAATGTTAAAAAAACGGACTGGATTTTGTATACAACTATGGTCAATATTTAAACATGTAAAATCTCGAGCAATGCTGACGAGTCCTATGAATACATCTTACCGACACTGTTCCGAGGCATAACATACATGCAAAGAACAAATCATGCGCTGTATGGTGGTCGGAAGAATGTCGATCATTAGTCAAAAATAAAAATAAATTGTTATCGAAATATAAACGTCAACCTACCATAGAAAATTTAATAAAATTCAAAAAAGCTAGGGCATCAGTACTGATGAGCATACACGAATCTAAAAAAAAATTATTGGATAAATTTTGTTAAGACAATCAACTCTTCAACAGCACCAGATAAACTATGGCAAAAAATTAGGAAAATCTCAAATAAACATACAGTCCAATCAATAACAGCAATAAAGGTAAACTCTCAGCTTAACGATAACAAACTGGAAATAGCTAATATCTTTGCCGACTATTTTTATGAAATGTCGTCGGACAGAAACTATCCCGAAACCTTTAAAAAAGTAAAATATGAAGTGGAAACTAACCGCGTTATTCAATCAGACATAAATCAAACTTACAATACGGACATAACGAAAGAAGAATTTGACACCGCCCTAGATGAAATGCGCCCAACAGCAGCAGGTCCGGATATTATTCGCATAAGTTTGATAAAACATCTTAACTCCAGTTCTAAAATGGCTATCCTATATTTCTATAATCTTTTATGCAAAACAAATACTTCCCCGAGTCGTGGAAGGAGGCTCATTTAATTCCGTTATTGAAACAAAACAAAAATTCCTTAGACCCTGCTATCTACAGACCCATCTCCCTCACAAATACTCTATGCAAATTACTCGAAAAAAACTGCTTTGACAACTAGAAAAACTTGAATTACTAGATCCATTACAATTCGGTTTTAGAAAGAAAAGCAGCACACAGGATCTGTTAACCAAACTAATAACCGATATACAGGATAACTTAATTCAAAACAAAACTACAACCCTAATCAGGCTTTGATTTGGAAAAAGCTTTCGACAAAGTGTGGAAACATGAAATATTAATAAACTCGCATCGATGGGGATTAAACCTACCCATCTTCATTAAAAACTTTTTACATAACAGAAAATTTCGGGTCAAACTAAATAATTACCCAAGAAAATGGCACTCCCCAAGGGTCAGTAATTAGTCCAACTTTATTTATAATAGCTGTTGCAAATATTAACACATATTCTCCAAAGTTAAATATTGTATCTACGCCGATGATCTTTCGATATACTATTCGTACATTGAAACAAAATATATAGAACTTCTGTTCCAAAATACTATAAATGAAATAAATAATTGGGCCATATCCAATGGCCTCACCTTTTCTATGACTAAAACTAAACAAATTACATTTAGCACAAAACATAATTTAAGTATTCCTTTCTTACAAATCGAATCAATATCGATTGAAAATACAGATACGTTACACCTAGTAGGACTAACATTAGACAGGTAATTAAACCGGGAAAAACACATAAATAATCTAAAAGCAAACTGCAATCGAAAGCTAAACATGTTAATGTTGCTAAATCATTCATCCTGGGGATCCAATAGAAAGACACTAATCCTGCTCTACAAATAATATATATCAAGCAGTCTAGATTATGGTAGTATACTGTATGATAGTGCGAATCAATACACATTGAAAAATATAAATGTAATACAAAATACAGCTATAAGAATAGCATTAAAAGCATTCCACACCAGCCCCACGTCAGCTCTACATGTGGAAGCTAATATTCTACAGCTAAAGTATAGAAGACAAACACTCTTGCTAAAATATTATATCAATCTACTGTCCACTCCATCCCACCCAGTCTACAATAACATAACAGAAAACAAAATTATACCACCTGTATCGAAAAAATAACTTTATAATATGCTCCGACTCAATATCCGCTCTACAAACAGATTCAGAAAGTGATTAAAAATACTAACTTATATATTGTAAACATAAAATTCATCATCCATAAATTCATACAGAAAAAAAATCAAATAGTGTTCCTTTGGACTCAATGAAATAGTTGATAAAGCCAACGGAACAAAATCAAAGTAAAAATGATACGATCTGCACTCACAAATGATCTCTACTCAATCATAATACAAAAATTCAACGCTTTATATCAGGAATACTGGGAAGCCCAGTGCGCTCACACACATCTTTTTCAAATCAAACCAATTTTAGGACACTGGAAAACCACAGAACAAAATAAAAGGCGCGACGAAGTAGCTATAACTAGATTACGAATAGGCCACACCCTACTTACATCACAATACCTACTGAACAATACACCTGATCCAAAAAGGCCCAACGTGTAATACTCCAATAAAAATACACCACATACTACTGGAATGTGCAAAATATGTAAACCATCAAAACCTTTACAATATATATCAACCACTTCATTAGGAGAAGTACTACAGGATGACCCTCAAAAAATAGATACATTATTAAAGTTTCTTGCAGAAACCGAATTAATTAATGTCATATAACCCTACATTTAGAGGCAAATGATCTTAATAAAAGAAATAAAAAAAAAAACTCTTATTTATACTACGATTTTTAAGGCCTGTATGGACATACGGAGTGCAGCTGTGGGGTTGCGCAAAGCCGACAAACATAAGAAGTATACAGACTGCCCAGAATAAAATCCTTCGGCTGATAACAAATGCGCCTTGGTATGTAGCATTTACCGTGATTTGAACATTCCTTATTTGTGCGAGTTCATTAGGCAATCTAGAAAATCATCCAAATACCCTGCCATTAGGACTGTTGCCGGCGATATCAGACGCTTAAGACGTAGAAAACCCCTGGACCTAATATAAGGTTGTGGTTGCAGGATGTGTACCAGTGAGTACTATACTCTTCCTGTTATGCTCTCCTCCCAAATACTGCTAAATGATCTTGTTGGTCAGCTCGCAGTAAATATTAATGAGAAAAAAAACATCTGTCCTCATCTTTCATTTTCCATAATTTCATGTTCTTTGTCATTCTTCTTCCTGTCATCGTTCTTATCCTATTTATAGTTTTCCATGTTCACCACCACGACAATTTATTAGGGAGTATGGACCGTAAACAGTCGGCTCCCTGACACATTGTTTGCCGGAACAAATCCGTAATATTCAATGGATGTTGTGTGTCGTTTTGTGTACGAAACAATTAATAACTAAATTCTTTTTTTTTTATTAAAAAAAAACACAGGAAGCATCTCATGTTGCAAATATAACTTAGTATCGTTAAAATCCTCACCATTGCCATTATTATTATTATTATTATTATTATTATTATTATTATTATTATTATTATTGTTATCATTATTATTGTTATTACTATTTATATACTCAACCAACATGAGCAGACATACTCATGAACAACAGTAAACAGGAATGCACTACCGACTAGATCTCATAAACAACCTTCCTTAGGAACATAAAATCAATTATAGAACCTTGAAATCCTCCAGATAGCACAAGCAGAAAAGAATATTGTACCCTAAATCGTCTACGTGTGGGTTATACAGCCATAACACACAATTATACCAAAATCCCTCCACAAACAAACTGCCCCTATGCGGACGTTTAACGGCACAAAAAGTCGTACACTTAATCTACAGCTGCCAAATACACCACACAGGTTAAAATACAAACTGGGCCCGATACACAAAATCCTCTCGAACAACCCTAAATTAATAGTTATAATCCTGGCTTTTGCAAGAGAAAGCGGAGGACTGCTAGCGTACATATAAATTAGACAAATGTCTCCTTACGCTGTAATAGCCCTGCTAGTTACGAACAGCCTTCAAGATGTAATAGACGAATATTAAAAGTGCCTGGGATACAAAAAGTCAGTAATAAATAAGTTCTTAATAAAGTGAATAAAAAGCATCGAGAATTATTCAACCGTATTCGAGAAAGGAAGCTGCGATACTTAGGGCACATTCTGAGAGGACTTGAGAATGAAATATTGCGGATTATTATAGAAGTCAAAATCGCCAGAAAAAGATCATTGGGCAGTTCACAAAATTCATGGACGAGAGACCTACGACATCGGTTCGGCTATTCGTCTATCCAATTATTCCGAACTGCTGTGTCGAAATATAATTGTAGCCATGTTGATTGCCGACCTTCCTAATGGAGATGACAGTTGAAAAAGAAATAATGTTGATCACTTTAATTTAATTTGAGAACCATTATTTAAATAATCTCCTTGGTCGTGCAATTATCCACGGGGGTGTTTCGTGTATAATTATTTTAACGCGTACGATGAAAAAGAAACTACAACAAAATATCGAATTAATAGAAGAATGGGCTTCGACAAAAAAATATCCGTTTCTCCTAGCAAAAGACATGCGTGGTACAATTCAGCAGGAAAACGTCGTATACTCGTCTTGTTCGACTAAAATTAAACAGTACAACTATACGACGCACCGATCAAACTAAATTCCTGCGATTAATCGTGGATAAAAAATTAAACTGGAAGGCGCAGGTTAAAATGGAGATGTAGATGTACTGTTAACAATACGGGTGAATGATCAGAGCAGTGGTCAAAATCGTTATTTATTTCGAAAGAATCTTTAAAGTGGCTTGAGGAAACAAATATATCTAGAATGTCCGGTTTCTTATTGAGATAGACGTAAGTATGTGCGTTGCATCGGGGATGTAATTATGTAATTATTTTGTAGCGCACAGTTGAGAAGTTGGACTCGTCGTTCGTGGGTTAGTAACTCTACACTTAAATTGTTGATGTTTTGAGTTAAAATCACCTCCTGCAATGAAGTGCGGAGAAAGTTGTTTAAAAAGTGACTGGAACTCATTGGATGAGATTTTGAACTTTGGAGGGCACTATATTGAAGCTATATGAAAGCTGAATTCTTCAGTAACAACGTTAACTATGGTAACATTGAAATATTATTTCGAATTGAGTATGCAGAAAACTCATCCGAACTATTACAAAACCTTTCGTTCGAACTTACAAAAACAAATACAGTAAAAATAACGAAGCATTTGGATTGTAAACATTTCATACGGTACCTTGATTTGATTATACCACACAAGCCTCCTCGTACCCACCATGGCAGAAACCAACTCCACGGACAATCCCGGATCACGGATAAGCAAACAATAATTTTCATTAATAATAGTAGGCGCTTCGCTATTATTCGTACTGGTCAGTGCGGTAACGTTTACATAGTACGTGTGCAATGGATACCGACTTTGATATGGTGCATTGATATTTCCTCGATGTTGAATGGTTTCTATTAGAAAAATTATTCTGTTACATGTATACCGAACAACCTTTATAAATCGCAGGATGAGCGCCATCGCACAGTGCACATTTTGCTGGTTCTGTTACACTTTTGTCGCAGGAAGTTTGCAGTAATTTGCAGTGTGGCCTAAAAGTTGTCATCTCCTACACTGTTTTAATCTGGAGTCGTTTTTTTAGGTTCCTCGAAAACGACAATTGTATTCGATAATTGAGTAATATTGAATATGTCCTCATTCTTTTCTGATGAACTCAGGCCGACAAAGAACACGGGAAGCGGTTCTTCGGTTTTATACCTTAATATATTATTGGTGATTCTCAGTTAAATCCGAGCGATTCTATAGATTCTTTTATTTCACCTAACTCGGTGGTAGAGTGAGTTTTTTAAAACTACTCTAAGTGGTTTGTCTTCTGTTAAGGAGTAAGTGCAATAGTAATATTTTTATTTCTTTTAAATTTCGAATAATGTTCCGATAACTAGCGGCGTTTCCTGCTTTAACGATAACGATAAGGTTGTTTTCAAAATGAATTGAGTGTCGAGAATTGCCGATAAAAATTTTCCGACAACGTTGTAATTATGAATATTTTTAACCGCGATTGATCAGGACATGTTGTTAAAATTTAAAATTTCTTAATTTCTCGGCAGTCTTCATTTGATTGTAGTGGGGTCAATGGTTTCTTAGTTATTCATATGTGCATAGGTCATGTTGTTAAAATTTAAAATTTCTTAATTTCTCGGCAGTCTTCATTTGATTGTAGTGGGGTCAATGGTTCTTGTTCTTAGTTATTCATATGTGCATCACTAATTATAAGTATGTAGTTAAATTTAATAATCTTTTTTTCCTTTTTTTCTTAGGTATAAGTTATACCTTTTAAGATAAGACTATTTTTTTAATATTTTTTCTTTTACTTTATGTTTTTATTTTTTTTTTTAATTTTTGTACAAATTCAATACTATTTACTTGATGGTAGAAGGGACTATGTATTCTCATCCCTTCTTCCATCACAATAAGTTAGTTTTAAGTGTGGAGGTCTCTTCGTTTGTGTCGTTAACTCCCTTTTTTTTATTAGAGGGAGGGGGTTTTTAGTGGGTAAAAATCCCACATGCTGATTTTGGTTCCCTTGTAGTGCATCTATATGCACTGCAGCAATAAAAACAAAATTCTTATATATCAGTGTCTTATGAAGATTTTAAAAAAAATAAAAAAAAAAAAAAAAAAAACGCGATTGATGGGGACTTATTGATTTTATTAGATTTGTCATTTGTATTTTGGATAGAATTTGGTGTGTTCGTTTGAATGTTCGCATTTATAACGGGCATATTATTTAGGTTATTTTTCGTGTCCATCTCCATGATAACATCTGTGTTATCATCTTTTAGAAATTCAAAGAACTCGCGTTTGGTGTAAGTATTAGGAGAAGTTGATTTCGTCGGCTTTTTACTCGTACGTTTAAACAAAGAAAATTTTTCCGAATATGTCAATGTGAAAGCTAGCAGTAGTATATCTGCCATATATCCACTAATCAACAGAAAATCATTTCTTAATGTTAATAATAAATTAATTTCGTATAAAACACTTATTCGTAAGCACGTACTGTTTTGTCAAGCTTGGAGTTTTGTTTCAATTACTACTTTTAATAAAATTACACAATTATTACAAAACAGATATCTCTTCAGATGTAAATGTCTCAAAATACTGCAGAATCGTTGACATACCTTAAATATGCCTTAAGGATTATATACTATAAATTTAACGCCTAAGTTCTGAGATAGGCCACGATAACTAATTTCTACCAATAGGTAATCACGATTCTAACTTCAATTTATGTCTATAGTAAATATAAACATAGCAAGCTCGAACATAATAGCCTTTTGTAAATATGACTTTTTTTTTTACGTTT
The DNA here is from genome assembly GCA_032883995.1 of Coronaproctus castanopsis. Classification (NCBI taxonomy): domain Eukaryota; kingdom Metazoa; phylum Arthropoda; class Insecta; order Hemiptera; family Monophlebidae; genus Coronaproctus; species Coronaproctus castanopsis. The sequence goes on from CM065052.1 coordinate 273,731,301, forward strand.
TACCTTTTTTTCGATATTTACTTACTGTTGTGTACTCATTCTTTCGTTTTATTATTATTATTATTATTATTATAACTTTTTATTTTTCGCTGTACAACTTTCATAATTCTTTTCACTGTCCTACGATTATAAGTTCTTTATATTAATTCTGTTGTACGGTGAGTGTTGTTCAGGTCATATAACGTGTACATCTTACTCGTGCTGTCATATAGGATGTTTCCATTGAGATGGCGAAATATACATTAAAAGTGCAGTACCTCTACAAAAAACAAATTATATTTCATTAAATAAATAGTCCCGTACATTTTTTAATATTTTCGGCACATTTTTAATCTTGCTTAGGAAATTTTTCTTAACTATTAAAAAACATCGAACGTCTTTCTAGATTGTTAATAAATGCCGATTGACGTTAAAAAATAAATTAAATTTATAAATTTTCAAATTTAAAAAAGAATCTTTGGGGTTTTTTTTTAGTGGAAAAATTAAAATTACAAACAACGTCGGAAGAATGGACGGTATAATTAACTCGATAATTGGGAAAAGGCGAATAGCGACGGGAAATTCGAAGGTCGGACCAGATATAAAGGCGAGAAGAAAAAAATCACGAAATTCGATAAAGGCCTCCGGCATTTTACACTCTACGTCGGATATAAAGCTCAAAGGCCCGAGGTCGTATTTAACGACCGGCTCGTAGGATACTTTGTCCGCATTAAACATGCATCGGGTAACTCTCCCGTCACGTCAAATATATACCGTCGAAAATATCTTACTAGTACATAGATTTATATGTGTGTGTGTGTTTAGTAGGCCGGGAAAATAATATTAACGTTAATTAGTCTCATCCTCGAGGACGACAAACAACGTACCAAATGTAGCAGTAGGACGATCGAGTGATTATTACTATTCGCTTATTTATTTACTACGAATTTATTAAAGCTCGACGTATAAATTACTCGCTTCGTGCCGGACTTCAAATGTCTCTCGACAATATCCTCGCGTTATTTCACTCTGTACTCTCCTAAAAAGAAACGACCCTTCATTTTGTATAAACAACTATCGCGCGAAAACTTTACAATCAATTCTGTTATATCGTTGTCGAAGTACTTTCGCAGTTCCTTCTTCGAAAATTAACAAGAAAGTCGTTCTATTGACAATTTTCTTCTATTTCAACAATTGATGGCTAAATATATACCTAAGCCTTTAAAATACGTTGATCAACATCGTCCAGCTTCGTCAGTTCCTATTCTTACCGATTCGAAAAGCCTGTTTAAAAAATCTCTTTTAATCCCCGTGCATCTCCTTATTTATATATAAAATCTGAATTTCGATTTCCACTCTGTTAGAATCTGGTATTTCTCCCGGATTCCCGGACATTCTGGTATATTTGGCACATCTGTTACTGATGCAGCAGTTTGATACACTCCCGAATAGCGGTGTGCTAGTTCCATATACAACTTTAACTTTTGCGACTCATTTATGTGGTTAATCCTTAATTACAGATCGATTCGACCGCTAATACCCATAAAATCGTGGTTTAGTCCACGTAAAATTACCAAATAACGTACTTCGATGTTTCATTACTACTATATGTAGATGGCTAAACAAAGCCGGGGATTTAAATGAAGAAATTAAATGCAGGATAGGACAGGCAAGAGTAGCATTTATAAAAATGAAAAAAAAATCTAACATCGCATGGAATATCTCTTGAAGTAAGACTCGGAGTTTTAAAATGCTACGTATATAGTCAGTGTTGCTGTATGGCTGCGAAACATGGACGCTGAAGGCTAAAATAATCGAAACTATAGAAGCCTTCGAAATGTGGTGTTACCGTCGTCGCATATCGTGGACGATAGAGAAGAAGAATAACGAAGTATCGGACATATTGAAAAAAGATAAAGAATTGTTGAATCAAGCGATGAAAACAGGGTAGACACATATTAAGAGGTCCGAAGTATGTACTAGACCATAATCACGGGAAAAGTAGCGGGAAAAAGAAAAGTAGGCAGAAGAACGATTGCATGGCTGGATGATATCCGAAAATGGTCGTCGATGAAGGTATATTGTTTCACAAGGCCAGAGACCGAAAATCAAGAAATTGTCGACATACTACCAACGACTGAGAACAGTCAATTGGACAAAGAAGATATGTAGATTATGATTTGGAAAAGATCGTACTCCATTGATACCGACAGAATCTTTTAATTTTTGCCCTCATCCTTCCGATGATAACAAAATGATCGTGTAATATTAATGACCATAATGTAGACGTAGCCCAGATGACATTACGTTCGAGGATTGGGATACTTCGTTTTGTAAACGCTACATTTACTCGTACGTGCACACGAACAAATCTATTTCTACGCTGCCAAACCTATTAAAGAATTTATTATCGTTAAGAATGTTTACTTTATTTCGAGACCTACTTCTTTAAGTAACCTCTGTTCAGACCACCAATCTGATTCTCTTCTGTTTAACGAGGAAAGTTACCAATATGAATAATAAATCATTATACAACTTGAATCTTTCTAACTGTTTGTGAACTTTTTGGTCAACAATCATTTAAATTGTAAGTATCCTATTGGTAATATATCCGGAAAATCTACAACCTGTATTACAATACGCTGCTTCCAAGTCAATTCCTATAAATTACTCTAACAGCGGATACAAGCGCTATACTCCATGTAGCTTCGGGCAACTTAAAAATCATTGTCGGAAAACCGCCTGAAACTATAAATCGTTTTACAATATCCTTACCCGCACAGTATGCACTACTGAAATATAAAAATAATACCTGGAATAGAATTTGGTTAAACTCAAACACGTGGCATCTGTGAATAACACGCACCGTAGCATTACACCGCTTAGATCTTGTACTCGTATAACCTACTCCAATAGTGAGAAAGCTGAAATGCTGCTTCAATATTATCGTGAGATACATAGGCAACATTTCGTTTTATCAACACCAACAGCGATTATGCGCGATGTAAAAAAAAAATCATAAATAATAATATATCGATGACGTCTATTCAATTATTATTATTATTATTATTATTATTAGGCCAGGCTGAAGTGAAAAACCACATTAAATCATTAAAAAATACTCTATCCAGTTGGGTGCTGATAATATTCCGACAGTCTGTTAGAAATCCGCGTAAAATTATCTTTTTAACTAATATTTTATAAACTCGATAATAAAACAGACGTTCGACCATACGGAAATGTTCTGTTATTACACCAGTTCCTAAAGCTAGAAGTGATATATCTCTTACTAATTAACCAAGCGATATGAGCAAAGTATTAGAAAAAAAAAAATAGTAAACAGACTCGTAACGACGTTCGGTAGACAACGATATTTTAAGTGATCGTCAATTTGGATGTAGAAAACATTTATCAACTGTTCATGCTGTAGCAACCTTATGTGGTGTTGTGTAATTTTAATTTTCGAGCTGGTCTCTTACTTATTGATAGGGAGAAGACTTCTGACATCGTTTGGCACAATGTTCATTAAATGATCCGAATGAATGATCCCGTATTAATGCTGCTTGTAAAAACTATTTAGATGTAAGTTCCGTGTTAAAATTAATAAAGTCGATGTATCCTCGCAAGTGTATCCCAGTTTTTGTTTAATTTAGCCGACATTCCTATAAATCTAGATGCGAATACGATACTCTAAGCTGATGATATAGCATCCTAAAGAATCAGTGCCATAGAAAATTGATTACGAAATACTTTTACCAATATTAAGATTTATAAATAGAAAATTACTGCGAATTAAAACTATAATTTTCCTAATTATTCGTGGAATTATGTTGGATAATTCTGTCGGCAAAATGAAGTTAAATATTTAAGTGTTATCTCGTAGACGAGAGAATCGATTCTGAAAATCGTATAAATTAGAATACAAAACAAGAGTAAAAAGGTTTTCCCGATTTATACACTTTTTTTTTTTTTTTTTTTATTTATTTACTATCAATCTATTGATTGCTTGCCGAAGTCCATTCCTCTCTTCTTCTGCTTAGGTTTTTTTGAATTCTTGATAGTCCCTTGCTCCCATATCCTCCATAACTTGTTCCATGAATCTTCTTCTCGGTCTTTCTCTCGTACGTTTGCCATCTAAAGTTTCCTTCTATTAATTCTGTCAATTACGCCGTAACACATGTTCAATTCGTTTATTTCTTCGTTGAGAGATAGTTTTCATAATATGTTTTTCTTCCTCAATCCGGTTATAAACTTCTTCATTTGTAATCTTGTCCGTCCGCTTTATTTTAATCACTCTTCGCTGACAATTCAATAAAAAATCTAAAAACTAAGCGTAAATAATAAACTAAATTCGCTTAAAACTTGTACATGCGTATCCTGTTTGGAATTACATATTTAAAATTTCATTACAGTCAACTTCAAATAGTCCGAAATTTAAAAAACCGCAACATGTAATTCATTCTGTATAAAAGTTAGTACGCATATATATATTCTACAAAAATTTCTGCTGCAAGTGCAATCCCCACTTATCGCTGACAGAACAATAGTAAACTATGAATCGTCATTATTACTATATAAAAAATACAAACATAGAAGCCTGAAACGCAATCTACGTTATTAAGGTATCTACTATATTTTACCTTAATTTCGCTGACTTTCTCGTTGATATTACGCCATTTACAATTTTATTTGTAACAATTTAATTTAGAACTTATATATATATATATATATATATATATATATATATATATATGTATGTGTGTGTGTGTGTACATATAAGCTTATGACCTTGTTATCAGGGTTTTTTTTGGTTACTTTTTACTTTAGTCAATTCTTAACTTTTACTTTTTGTTAATTACGTTTTTATATATAGTTCCGGTGTGAGAGGTAATACTTCTTCTTATCGTATCGGTCATGTTATATGCCTTTTTTCTCCAATATTTCACAATCTAAACCGCCTCGTCCGAGATTCCATTTATTCTGGATTAGCAACAATGAGCAAGTTAGTAAGTGCTCTGAATCTTGTACCATGCCACATTCACATCTGTCGTCAACTTTAATTTTCCATCGTTTCATGTTCTTTGCCGGTCTTCCTGTAATGGTTCTTATTCTATTTAGGGGTTTCCATGCATATTATTACCGGCAGGTAGATGTTCGTTCGGTTGTTCCCATAATTTTAGTCGATTTCCTTTCAGCCTTCTCTTCCATAATTCCATCCTAGTAATTTCAGGCGTTTGTTTCAAAGCGTTTGTTGTTTTAAGAAAACTTTTCATTGACTTCAGTCGACTTATTGCCGCATCTTCCGTATTCAATGGATGTCTTATGTCTCGTTCTTGTTTTGTTTTTTCTTTTCTAGCCATCACTTCCCGCCTTATAAACTAATCGCTTAATCTTCATTTATTATATATATAATATATATATATATATATATAAGTATACTTAATTATTCGATTTATACCTACTACGGCCTAGTTCTTGTGTTCTTTTAAACTTTCACGGTTGATATCTATACTCGGCTTTTTTTTCCGATGGTTCAAAAATCGCGAATGTACCTTTTTTGTTGTTTAGTTCTATTGAAATATTCGCCTGAAAAGCTATTCGAAATATAAATTCAAGAATATTATTATTTTATCTATGGTCGGTATGTTTAATAATCTTAAAAATTACTTCGACCTAAGTAAACCTTTTAATTAAAAAGGATGATGGAAAAAAAGATAATTATATAAAAATTATATAGTGAAAGGCGATTGTTGTTAGTAGTAATTTGAAATACTACAAATCACCTAGTTAATACTCATTTTACGTTCAATACGCTAGACTCTTCGAGCATTTAATAAAAACCTATTTGCATATATATTAATTCTAAATGACCGTATAACCTTCTACATAATCGAGGATACTGAAGGAAAGAGTTGCTCAGTAACGAACATCGACCCAGTCAACTTTCGGTTCAGTTGTTCTACTTGATTACTTGTCAGATGAACTTGTTGGGAAAACATTTAACTAACAAAGATTCTGCGAACTGTTTTAATTTATGCGGGTCGCCGGAAAATTCGGATTTGTCGTTTGCAGTGACGAAGAAAAAAAATATATTAAACGGAAAGATATAGACGAACGTTACAAGATATATATATATATATATTTTAATGTAGCTCCAAGAAAGGACAGCTACTTCCTTTCTGCAATCTTAAACTTTAGCTTAAATAATCATCATGATTTCATATATATATATATATATATACGAGTGTTTGGACACCATATTTGTAAAATTGTTAAAATAAGTTTGAAGCTATTAAGTCAACGATACGTTTACAAATCAAGAAATACCTATTTTAAATAATCGTTAATATATTTAAAAAGATACGACTTCAATTTCGCCTAATAGGAGCCATTGTCGGTTTACATCGATTGCTAGAATTTATTAATATTTCAGAAGATTATTTATACGATGAATCGCTCGGAAATGATTGGATTTATAAATAAAAACGATCGTTTGAATAATTATAGAATAAATAGAATATTTATATATGAAAGTAAACAAATCAATGTTAAACAGTTTAAGACTAAATCAATATGATATCGAAAACTGTGAAACCAATATGATGGATTAGCTTACAAATATTTTCCAGATTTAAGTGTAAGACTTAAAAATAAACAGTTAACCCCCTAACTACTATAATGTACAATTTATCACTGTGGTAGTTTTAAAACATGTTTAAAAAGATTCGACATAGCGGAAACAGAAAATTATATTACATGTAATTTTACCGATACCTTTTTTTCAGGTATTACAAGGGTGTAATGTCAATGGGATGGATTGTAGTACGGAAGATTTAGTAGGAGGCAAATTTAACGAGTTCAATAATTTAGCTATAGAAGAAATAAACATCAGAAAAACATATAATTCGTTATATTAGTAATAAGAATAGCGTTTGTTTAGAACTTTAATGAAAATATTAAATTTAAGGTACAATTATGGTAATTAGGAATTGACAAATTTGAATTAAAATTTTCTATTACAATATATTAACTTTTTTAATATTATCGTATTATTGTTATCATTAATGTGGGTGGAGTTTGAAGTGTCATAAGACTCTTTTTCTAGGAGAATAAACACTAAAGTAAATTTCAAAGTTATTAAAACAAATATGATTATAAAATAATGCGATACGTTGTTTATTTAAAATGTTTACAACAATATTATATTTTCGCTATTACTATGTTCTAAAATAGGAATCTGCTATTTCGTTCATTAGGTAGCGGTTAAGACTGGACGTATTTCGCTGTATTTTTTGGACTCCAGTTGGTAAAAACGATGGGGGTTAGTATATTGTTTTGAAGAAGCACAAATAGAGTAGAAATAACAGATTGTCCTATGTCCAATCAAATTTATGGAACTCTGAACAAGCTGTTGTACAATAATATAAGATTAAATTAATTTTTATACATACACTCAGGCTAGGTGCGCATTTATTCTACGGTGATGATTTATTTTTGCAACGGTGAAAGTATTAAACATTTTAAATAGTTTAATTACTAAAATTAATCCGCTCTATTATCGATAAGATTTCACGCTTAGATATCGTCATTTTTTTTCTCCATTTATTGACCTTTAATTTCAACTGAATTTGTTTATTATTAACACTTTTTTCTCGTCGGCTGTGTATATTGGTCTACATTTAACGATACACTCAATTTTGAAAAATGAAATCATTTATTGGTGTGTAAATTTTGCAAGAATCGATCGTCAATGATATGGCAAAAGAAATTATAATTATACAGACTGGAAAATAAATTTACTGAAAAGCAAATTATAAATTCGTTCATTTTCGCTATTCGTCGTATAGAAAGAAAAAGCCAAAAAATTCACATACGAATAAAAATCTTTATTTTTCGAAAAATTAACCAAACAATATTATAAAAATTTTACATACAGAGAAATATTATAAAAACAGAAAACTGGCGCTTAAAAATAAAATAATAAACGAAAAAAAATTTTAAATAAATATCGGCGAAGAATTAATTTTAAAAGGTATATTATAAATTCAACCAATTTTTATATTAGACGGAAAGTATTTATGTTTTTTGGCTGTTTAACGTAATTGATTGCGTATAAATTTTATAGCGTCGATTTAATTATTTTATCACGTTCGATACTTCGCTATATAAATAACTACTTTATCATATTGCTATTTTCTGTTATCGTATATTTAAATTAAATATTTTTTTGAATTTTATTTTTTCCTTTTATAATATTTTTAATCAATCATAAATATTTATTTATCTTTATCCGCTTGATAATGACTAAATAGCAGAAAAGTTTTGTGACCCTTTTATCTGTAAACATTTAGGGATTTTCACAATTTTTTTTGTTGATTGCAAATATATACATGGCAGGGGCGGCTCCTCCAGGGGGGCTCAAGGGCGCGAGCCTCCCTGTTCGAGTTTTTAAGAAATGCGTATTATTTAATGACATAAAAAAATCAGTATACGGAATAAAACTTTTAATTTTAAAATAATTTTTTTGTAAGAATCCATTTTAATATGCGTTTTTTGCGCGGATTCCTTAAACGAACAGCTAAAACACCGGCTAACAATCGTCCGATTTTTTTAACTGTACTGGAACTACGCAATCGACTCGCGTCAACGTCGTCGATAGCTGATTTTCCGGTCACGTGATAATAACAACAACCAATAATACAGTATGTGGGCTATTCAGAATTGAGCCCTCACACGGTATATAGAATACATGCGAAAAACGAAGAGAACCGAAGTTTCCCGAGCGTAACTTAAAGGCGTCTGAGGGTTCTAGATAAGTGAGCCCTCGACTATTCACACACGATTATAACCAGTTTTAACAATATATTTGCATAATGAAGAAGTCGCTAAAAATGGTATATATTAAAAAGAATAATTAACTGCATAAAGTTTTGTGGTAAGTTAGAAATAATAAATCTGAAGGTTCTCAAAATCGTGGTGTTTTCAGGGAATTAATTGACTTTTCAGCAGAATTAGATACCATTTTAAAAGAACATTTAAATACTGCCACTATTTTCAACGGTACTTCTGAAACAATACAAAATGATATCCTAGAAAGTATGCTGGAAGTGTGTCAAGAAGAGATTAAAAAAGAGATTAAGGAAAATGAATTTTTAGCTATTCAGTGCGACGTATATCGAATCAGTGCCAAATGGTAATAATACTAAGATATTTACATCATGAAAATATACATGAACGGTTTTGGAGTTTTTGAAAGAAATTGTAAATAGGAAATTACCTAGAACTGTCACTACACGTTGGAATTATAATACGCGTACGGTAAATAACTGTTTTCGAAAATCGGGAAAAATTAATAGAATGTTTCGAAGAACTAGAAGAAAAATCTAACAAAAATATTACTCGCAAGAAAGCATATAGTTTACGAAGAACCTTACAAGACCCAGATTTTATATTTTGGCTTACCTTATTCCATAAAATTATGCCACATGTAGATGTATTGTTTAATCAATTTCAGTCTAAAAATAAAGACAGCACCCAGCTTTTAAGAGATAAAAAAGACTTCGAAAAAATTGTATCCACTATTCGATGCTCAAATGTAACGCAGTTCAAAATAACCGATAATGAAACTAAACGACGAAAAGTGGATCAAGAAAATAAAAATTCGGCTAAAGAAGTATGCGACACCATAACTAAGTGAAAGACAGACTGTCTTATAGGGGCCACTTAGAAGCTGCATTATTAGTTTCCACTGATAATTTTTCAAAATAATTCTAAACAGTTTCCCACATCAATTTTTGAATCCGTAATTAAATTTTATCCCATGTTGGAAAAAAATAAGTTAAAGACTGAACTCAAAGTAATTTATTCAAGATCAGATTTGCAAGGTATTATATTAGTTATTTAAATATGATGTCTTGGATATTTCAAAATGAATTATACGAAACATTCAGCGAAACAGTAAAACTGATCAAAATTATTCTGGTTACTCCAATGTCAACTGCCGAAGCAGAGCGATGTTTTTCCACTCTTAAAAGAATAAAGACGTTTTTGAGAAATTCAATGAGTGAAGATCGCCTTAATGGCTTGGCAATGATATCTGTAAATAAAAGTTTGATTCGCAATATATCAGAATTTGATGAAAAAGTCACTGAAAATGTTGTTTCCAAGAAAGATAGAAGGTTAAACTTTTTATATAAAAATTAATTCTTTTAAAAACTGATTTTAGTTATCATATTTATCTTCTTTTTTTACGCTTTGCTATTTATTGAATTCGCGTATATTTTTTCCGATTAAATATTCGTTATCGTCGTTATTTCTGCTCGACAGAGGATTTTAATACATTTCGTACTTTGGACTATACAAGTCATTACGAGCAGTCTTCATTTTCAACTTTGCCTCTTTTGCCAAATTTATTATCGTCCTTATACATCAGCATAAGCAATCCTTCTTTAATTGTACACTATAAATATTATTCCTTCCTTGACTTTATGACTGTTGTTTTTTTCCACATTTTGTAAAATTTCATTAGTTATACAGTGCATTCAACAGATTATCATCTTTTTTTAATTAAATAGAACGTGAACGTATTAAACCAGTTCTATTTAGTTTAAAACATGGACAAAAAAGCGAGGTAAGTTTATGTCATTACATTTTATAAATTATTATAGTTTTATATTAGAGCCTCCCAAATTAACTTGTAACGAGCCGCCACTGATACATAGGGTGACCCAGGCGGACGGTTTTGTTTTTTGAATAGCGCAGTTGGTAACACTGCTACGACGCAAACCGCGTGCTCCACGTTTGTTGGTTTTGTTCAGTTTTAGTTATCACGGCATCCTATAACGAGAAGGAGCGCGCGTTTCGCGTAGATCATTTTCGGCGTGAATCGATCACGACAGTGCAACAAGAGTTTTGAAAAGAGTTCAAAGTTACGAGATGTAAACCTGAATCATCTCGCAATTCAATTTTAAGGTGTGGGTCGAAAACTTTCGCGTGATAGCTTCTGCAACGGATAAAAAAACGTCCTGGACAAAAAAAAAACGGTTCGTACCCCCAAAAACCCCAAAAACATCGATCGAATTCGGAGTCCCGGACGATCTGAAAACAATGTCGGAAGAATTTGTTCGCCGTATACTGCTGGAAGACTTGACATTGTTCATCTTTATAAACTGGTAAAAAGTCAGAAATTAAAAAGTACCGACCATGCAAAATAAAAACTTTTTGCCGAAGCGATGTTGAAAAAAATCGAAGAAGTAAATAATCTTTTGACGAGCTATGAAGCTCATTTTCAGTTATCCGAATAAACAAATAAAAAAAATTACCAATCCGAATCTATTCCGAATTCAATCGAGCAGAATTCGTCACACAACGAGCGAGTAACCGTCTGGACTGGAGTTGCAAAGTAGAGAAGAGTGGGGCCTTACGACTGGGCCCCGTACGTAGTTTCAACAGGATGACTGTACGGCAGAAATGCTCGCAGTACTGAAAGAAGCGTTTGATAACCACATATTGTCTGCTCGAACAGATTTGATCGCTCCAAATTTTTTTGTAGGGATACCTTAAGAGCGGCGTTTACGAAACACGTTCACGAAATTTAAGAAACTCTGAATACTCGGATTTTCGAAGAAATTTCAAAAATTCAGCGACCGAAGTCTTCGAAAGTTTTGTATGAATATATTGTTCGAAATGGCGGTCGTATGGACGATATTTCTAAAAATGATTAAAAGCTAATGCCTCGTTTTCGCTGTTTTTATATAAAATTTCATTCGAAAATTTTTATCGAGTAGTTTTCGAGTTATTAAAAAAAAAAAAATCTGGATCGCCCTTTATGTAGCGTGCTTAAAAAGTCTCATCTCGTATGAAATCGAGAAGACGATAAAAGTTATTCATTCGCGCGTCTTTGCTATCGGCGTAGAAGTCAGCCAAGGGTACGTGTATGTGGTAAATATTTAATACGATACGCGCTATATGATGGGAAACAATTAAACGGCGCCACATAAATAATTAATAACCGCCGTATGAAAAGTTAATACAGCTTTCCATCAATTCGCAGAACGTGTAAGTTGAAATTACAGTTTTAACCAAACCATGTCTGAATAATAATAATAATAATATTACCCGATACGAGCTAGTAAATGAATTTAAAACTATATGACTAGTCAACGCGTACAAAAGAAGAATATAAAATGGGGAAAAAGTACTTCGCATTTTGTGAAAATTATGGAAAGAGGCGAGTAGAGAGAAACGCTGATAATAAGACAACTAATAGCAGACGAATGCATTCTAGATTAGAGTCTGTAGGACGCATCATCGCCAACCTTAAAGTAGAGACAAGATTACGGAACAGATGCAAATAAATACAAAATAAAATATTTGGAGCATGTAGAAAGATAAAGAGAAAAGGTGTAATATGAAAAAATTGCGTTTTTACAGTAATTACTATATCACAGTAGGGGTCCCTTGGACCGAAATCTGATGGCACGTTACGACTTTGTATTGATTATAAAGTTGTTGTAAAGAAATGTCAGAACGATATACGCTATCAATTCCGCCTCTTAAAGATGTAATTAATAAGCTTCAAAATGAATCGAATTTTTTTTAGCATACTGCAGTATAGTACATTTACATTTATTTCGATAGAAAATTTTATAAATCATAAAGAATTTATATGTACATAATACACATATGCCAAGTCTTAGCAGTTAAATACAACCAAATTACTTGACAAGACTAAAAGAAAAGAAAATTAAATATATATATATATATATATATATATATATATATATATATATATATAATATATATATAATCTGGTATATTAAATTTAGTTTAACTTGTATATAAATAAATAAAAATAAAAAATCGTAACACAGATCGGATCGTATACATCAGAAATCGGTGCTTACTACGGTAATGCTTATATCTAGTGTAATGTATGCTGAGATCACGCATATTATAATCCCCGATTACCTACATTTATCATAAAATTTCTTTGATAATTTATTATAAATATGATCGTAAATATGAGGAATATTTATCGCGGAATGCGAGTACTGTATTTTAGTCCATCGAGGAGCACTTAATGATATAACACTGGTTTTGCATTAGCTGGAGTTTTTTGCAAGTACTAACGCACACTGAGCATCGTGCGAGCATAAACTAGGTCTTATAATGGTTAAATTAATTTCTTGTTTACTGAAGAAAGATGAGAACGGTAACTGAAAATTGGTGCGCAAGTATTCGAATGACTTTTTTCACTTCACCCGATAGATTTATTAATGTGCGCGTTAAATGAAAGACGAGAGTCTAGTGTAACTCCGAGATAGTTAACCTGCTTCTGCCAACTGATGCATTTATAATATCAGGCAGAGAAAGAGAAAATCTTTTAGTAAATAATATAGCGTGCGATATCTCGGTATTTAATTTTAGCCTCTTATTTGTAAATAGTATTTGCCGCTTTTTGTAACCTATTGTGTATCAGCTCTGAACGATGTGCGAAATAACGATCTTCACAAACATCACCGCCGCATCGAAGCGAATAAGGCGAATGCGTGTAAAAATTCCCTTTCTAATAACTCCCAATATCAAGTAAATCATTTTGCGTATAGAATAAAAATAACTCCCTCCAAATTCCATTGGATCAAATTTTAACCAAAATTACACGAAATAATTTCTCATATTTCGATAATATTGTAATATTTAGAAATAGCCGTGCAAAGTGTAGGATAAATTCGATAGCGTGTCTTTAGAATTTTTATTTAAATAAGTGCGTATTGGGTTTTTTTCCCCGAATAAATCGAATACTTTATCACATTCGAGAAAATCATATTTCGAAATAAACATAAAAAAAGTTCAAGAAATAATATCTAAAAATGTCGATGATCATAAAACAAAAATCTTGCTTCTAATAACTTATATTACGAATATTGGAACAACATTTATTCGGAAAATTAATAAATCGCGCGAATCGAGCGCATAGAAACGGATAGGTTTTTCTACGGCATTACTGAGGGAGAACCGAAAAATAATTTTAATATAATATTTTCCGGCAATTGTAGATACCGAAAACTAAAAATTGAAATATTTCAACGGACATCAAATCGTGAAATCACAATTGAAATGCTCCAATCTATATTCATCACTAGCGGAATTCCCCCAGGTTGATTGTCACTGACAATGCTAGTGTTTTCGAGCGGAATTTTAAAAATGTTCGAGAATACAAGGGGATATTAGTAAAATTCTTAGCTCAGGGTAACCCGTCGTCGATAACACAACGAAAACAGAAATATCAATCGCACACTCCGTAAAAAAATTCCATCTACATTTCAATTCAACCAGCGGAAACAATTTCTCACATTACCAGCAAATAATGACAATTTCTAATATAATTTCACCACAATTAATCTTCCATATAGCGGCAGTAATTTTACCGTGTAATCAGAATCCGATGAAATTGGATTTGGACCTGCTAAATCATGAAGAAATAGCTAAACAGAAGATATCTTCGTGTGCCTACAATTCATCGATCTTTTTCACTAATGCATAGGTTCTTAACTCTTTCGTGTAGTAAAAGACGGCTCGGTTATAACACAGTATTCACTACCTGAAACATTCTCAATTTTATCTGCTGACCTCCAGGCGATATACCCAACAGTCTAGTATATTAGAGATCAGGAAAACATCGACCAAGCACTAATTTTCTCAGATTCGGTTGTGGCACTAAAAGACATCTCCGATTGTCACCTATTGCTAAGGGAATAGTCAAACTTCAAAAATATTACCAAATAACGTTCATCTGGATTCCTTTTATGTAAAAAGACTACAAAACGGCTATTAAGCTATTATCAAATTGACATAAAAATATACATATACAAAAATATGTAAAATTTATACATATATAAAAATATGAAAAATTTATATATATATATATATATATATATATATATATACATACATATATACATATATATATAAGGAAAAAACTAAAATAAAATTCTGAATTTGGATATACGACATTACAAAACATAGCAGAATGATAAAAATAATCCGATAGTGAATATGGTAAACAACACACAATCAACAAATCAGCAATATAAAAATTTATACAAAAATTTTCGTAAAGAAAAACGTTTAAATATTTCGAACGGAAAGAAGCTTAACTAAAGCTAGCTTTTTCTTTTATGAACGATGTATCCTCGTTGAAATAATATTGGGCTACACACATATAAATATTATCATTATTATTATTATTATTATTAAATTAGACTATGCCGTGTGCAACTATTATAGACTAGAAGTTCGAGAGGAAAAATATATTAGATCGAGCGGTAGAGTGCTGTTGTCAGTGTGGACAAGTGGAAGGGAAGTTGGAAGGTTCAATAAGGATCTCTGGTAGAAATATTGGGGACAAACGACGAGGATATGACAAAAAAAATAGAATGACACCGCAGTTGAATCATTCCGGTGCAAGAGTTGAACATGTATCATCTTCGTACGGTCCAGTCACAATCAGGTGATGTCACGTCGTCTTTGCAGCACTGTATAGGGTTACATTCCGCAGTCGTGTTGTTTAACTTGACCGAACGCAGAAAGCAATTTTTCTTTCCATAGATGTAATAATTCCGTTTTGATGTGTCGCGTAAAATCTGATGGACGAACTGCGATGTTTGAAGTAAGGAAGAGCAAACGCTGCACCTTAGACTTCAGTCCATGGAGTTCAATATGAGTTGGGACTGAAAGAAATGTAAATGCATCGTATATCGATTTTAATACTAAAATAGCTACTCCGAACAGACAACAACTGATGAACACGTGTCGCGCGGATAAATCCTCGACTGCATATTATAATAAAGCGAGTAAAGTGTATTCCATTTTAACGACTAAGCTATTGTTGGACACCTCTGTATATAAAAAAAAAAAAAACAGTAGTCGAACAAGAGGTGCGCGCTAAAATACTCCGCTAATTTTATCCGAAGAAGCGACAGTCTAAGGTGCAGCGTTTGCTCTTCCTTACTTCAAACATCGCAGTTCGTCCATCAGATTTTACGCGACACATCGAAACGGAATTATTACATCTATGGAAAGAAAAATTGCTTTCTGCGTTCGGTCAAGTTAAACAACACGACTGCGGAATGTAACCCCATACAGTGTTGCAAAGACGACGTGACATCACCTGATTTTGACCGGACCGTACGAAGATGATACATATTCAACTCTTGCAGCGGAATGATTCAACTGCGGTGTCATTCTATTTCTTTAGATTATAAAGATGAAGGTCTGTGATCGGATTGAGTTACCACACCGCGGTATTACCGCTGTAGAGTGACGGATTAATCGCTGGTAGTGCGTCTGTATAACTTCTAAGATATTTCTAAAGCGTGATTTTCTAAGCAGGAATGAAGTCAGAGGCGCTGGATTGTATAAAGAAATTATTATATTAGTCGAGAATTTTGGTGACCAACTCTCGGTATGTGTTACTCGCGGTGGGTATACTATGAGATAAAAGTTTACCTACGAATTATTAGTGTACCCCGTGGTGAAATTTATTTCGATCGATTCGGATTTGATAAATTTTCAAAGAGAGGACGTTTAAAGTTTAAAAGTTTCGTTTAATAACCGAATTAATTAAAATCCGCTCCCAACGATCCTCCGTCGATATACCGGGATTTTCCTTTGTTGTTATATAATTTCATTTTAAATTCGGACAAATTCAACCCCCGAAACTGTCTAGACTCCTCGAAAAAAAAAAAAAAGACGAATATTATTTTGGCGGAGTTATAATCTAATTAAAAAGTTATTTTTTCCTGTTCTTTTTTTTTTTTTTTTTTTTAAACCTTTCGGTCGTGCGTTATGAAATTTGGACGTATATACATTAGATACATGCGTTTATTACACAATTTAGGTGAATTGTAGATAATTTTTAATGTATTTATATATAAATATTTTCAAAATTGCGACATTTCGCGTCAACCATAATTCGAAAAAAAATTTGTTAACATAAAAATTTCACGTACCATATACATCGTGACTGGACGCGTTAATATCGATTTAATTATCCATCGGAGGTATGATGACTTTCGATAGACCGTTTTAAACGCACGACATGTACAAAACTGTCTCCGAAAGCTTCGACGTAAAATCTAATTTAATATATCCGGATAAGACGAAGGGAATATAAAAATCCAGTCCTAAACCTTTTTACTTTTAAAACCCAAATTTTACGTTAAAATTTTAATTAAAGAATTCTGCTAATTACTTACTATTCTCGAAAAACTACTTATTTACATTCTCGGTGACTTTATCTATTTTTGTACGTCAACTATCTCCAACGATCGATATCTCATAATATCATCATCATCATCATTATTATTATCATCTTCTTCCCCTTTACAGGAGTTTGCGTACATCCTTTCTCATATGATTTCTGGCGTCTTTAATGATCTCCGTCAGAGTTCTGTTTGGTGAGTCATCCGGTGGATTTGCCGTCATCAACTCCATCCGCTTTCTTCCTCTGGCTGGCTTTCCCCGTATTTTTCCTTGTACTGCCAGCAGAAAGGCTCCACCTTCACGGATTTTATGGTGTTTCCTTTTTCCGTTCTTAACATCATCTACCGTGTTTTTTTCCGTCGTTTTTCTCCTATTTTTGATAAAACTGCCACATCGGTTAATCTTTCCATGAAATCCGGAGCAGTCTTCGGTAACACCGCATCTCAAAAGCAGCAAGTTTCTCTTCGCACTATGTGTATACATATGTATTAATATATTTTAATACTGGAAAAGATAGTCATTTTATTTCTGCAATCTTAGATCTAAACTAAATAAACGGTACTAATAAATGACGTAACACGCGTAGAAGTATAAATGGCTAAACTCTGCTGATTGTATTAATTGGTAGACCAATCGATCAGGTGTGATGCGTTTCAGCCTTCTGAGCTTCAGAAAAGTAAGTGCCGATGCCTCCGGATTCGGATGGTAAGCCGTTCCAGATGCTGTCTAGCGTAATCGTATAATACTTATCGACCCACTTGATTTGCCGATCTGCGTGAAGTGCGTTATTTCGTTGAAATCAACGAGTGATCAGCCGAAGAAATTTTTTTTGAGCTGTTTTGATTACTTTTGGATTCGATTCTTTAGCACATCGCCATATTTGTATTCCTGAAGTTCATATTGGACGTATAACGGTTTCGTATATAAGAAGCTTGTTCTCTAGCTTCATTTTAGAGCGATATGAGTCAGTTTACTTCTTATTTGAGCAGCTTTATGATCGATACGTGTTCTCCAAATTAATTTTCCATCCGTACGCATATATACATGCAATCATAATTATTATTATTATTTATGGTTCGTTCACCTCGAGCAACGTTATATACCATAATATACCTATAATAATAATAATACTTATTATTATTATTATTATTATACGCATGCGGTTTTAGGGGGGAACATATATCGATGATTTAGTTCGTATATAACAAGTAGAAGGTACGTTACAAAAGAAAATCGGGGTTAATAAGTGAAAATACTGTTCAAGAATTTGGTGTACCTCGAAGTAGTATATTAAGTCCTTTTTATTCTTAATATTAATGATTTTTGTAAGGTATCTGGTGAATTGCTTAATACGATTAAAACAAAATACAATACGTATATACAAATCAATACCATTCATGTAAAAGATGGTAGTGAGATAAACGGGGTGTTCCATATACTTAGAATCAGACTGTAAACTTGACTGGAATGCACATTTAGATTATTTGACAAAAAAAAAAAAAACGAATATTAAATTATCTTTTTTAATATTTAACCGAACATTTCTCAAAAGTCCATCTTCGCCGACTGTATTTGGAATTCTATCAACACGTTATGGTATCGTGCATTAAAGATTCGATATAAATATTCACGCAAGTATAACAAGATTATCAGCTGATGAGAGAGCGAAGATTCCAAAATTCGATAAATTCCATTCCAGAATACAGACTATGCAGGAGCCATGCTAATTCGCTACCCTTATGTTGTAAAGGAATCGATTAAAAATTATAAAGGACGACGAAAATATTTGGTAGCGTATGGTTGTGTGTGTGTGTGTATATGTGGTTAAAGTATAGTGCGAGCCTATATGTGTTTATATACGTATCGAATATTGGGATATGTAATGTACATGGTGTGTGTGAGAGAGAGTGAATAGGGATGAATGGATGTAAATGGTTTGGAGTTATTAAAGGAAGTTTTAAGTGAATACTCACATGTTATATGTCAAAATTAAAACCTAGGTTCCTAGGAAACAATATGATGTTCCTCAGTGCAAACGATGTCAGACTATTAGCCATTCTAAAAATTATTGCTCCAAGACGCCAAAATGCGTTAAATATGCCGAGAATCATTTAACGTCTACATGTGTGAAACTTACATTATCCAAATGAAAATGTGCTAATTGCGGCGGTGAGCGTACAGCTAACTACAGAGGCTGCCCCGTTTTCGAAAGTAAACTCCAGGTCGCAGATCCGCAGCGTCAAAAAGACCTATTCAGTTCACACCAAGAAACTCGTCGGCCACTGGATCTTTATCTCTCACCAGAAAAGGAACACTCTGCTACGGCCTCACAACCTGCTATTTCTACACTTGAAAATAATGAAGACACAGTTGCTCCGCCGATCCGCCAAGAGGGAAAAAGCGCTCTCCCTGAGCTGGTAGCTTTAGTGCAGAGTTCTCGATTGTAATCAAAGCTTAGAGAAATTGATAGATAATATGTTCAAGAGGATTGACTCTCTAGAAAATTCGGCTAGCTCCTCGCCTACAAGTATCGAAAACCTAAATGACAGCTCTTATTGTTATTAAGATATGGAACGCTAACGGACTTTTTTCGAAGTTAGACGAATTTATAAATTTGCTTTCTCACAGTGCCATCTTTATAAAAAATTCTATTACATTCTCAGATGAAATTAATATATAACGCTTTCAGGTTACATGCATCAGCATTCAGCTACACCATACAAAAACTGTAGTCGCCTCGATCTACTGTCCTCCTAATCAATCAATCGATGCTGCTGATTTTAGTGATTATTTGCTAAACTGGGTGCAAAATGGATTACTGGAGGAGACATCAATGCAAAAAAAATGTACAATGGGGATCCAGAGCAACTAATCCAAGGGGAAAAGATCTTCTCAAATCTGTAAATAAAATCAACGGTTCGTTTTTTATCTCCTCGGAACCTACTTACTGGCCTTCAAAACATCCGCATAATATCAACACGCCCATTCGCAATAGTACGGGTGACTGGATCAGTGGGAATGATGAAAAAACAAGGGCCTTCGCTTCATACTTTTAAGAGGTATTCAAGCCCAATTTAGTTCCAACATAGTGATTAACAAGTCAAATAGTCGGTAAATATTCCTCACATTACTACGAAGGAAGTAGCTAAAGCTGTTAGCAATTTAAAAATCAAGAAATTCCCAAGTATGGATAATATCTCATCTAAAATTCTTCAAGAGCTCCTCCCAAAAAAAGCAATCTTATTTCTTACATACACTTTCAATGACATTCTAAAATTTCTTCACTTTTCTGATCAATGAAAGCTAGCCAAAATTATTGTAATTCCTAAACCTGGAAAACCTCAAAAGTTACTGCAGTCCTACAGACCAATATCCTTTCAATTGTAGCAAAAGTCTCTGAAAAACTCTTTTTACTTCGGCTTAAACCTATTATTTATCGTGCTGCAGTCATTCCTAACTTGAAATTTGGATTTCAGAATCAGCACTCTATTTTACAAGTTCATAGAGTCACTCAAATAATTGAACGATCTTTCAAAGACAGGAAATTCTCTCCCTCGGTATTCCTAGACGTCTAAAAAGTCTTCGACCACGTATGACACGAAGGTCTCATTCACAAGTTGAGCAATATTCTACCGTATAACTTTTGTGAAATACTAAAGTCATACTTGTATAAGAGAAGCTTCATAGTTGAATATAACGGACCAAATCGTTATATAATACAAGCTGGAGTTCCGCAAGGGAGTGTACTGGGTCCCCGATGTTGTACCTAGTCTACTTTGCTGACGCTCCTACGGTTCCTTCGGTAGCAATCTGTATGTTTGCATACGGTACCGCTCTTCTTTCAGTCAGTAGCTATTACGAGATTGCAGTCAAAAACCTACAGTTAGCCATCGACAACATTTGTGTCTGGGCCAAAAACTGAAACATCAAATTGAATGAAAACAAATCAGTCATAGTCGATTTTTCTCTGCGTCCTGCCAGTTATATTCCGTCAACCGTGAATGGAATGTTTATTTCGACTCGTGAGTCCGTTAAGTACTTTGGGATGCACCTCGATCGCCGCTTGAACTGGAATCATCATGACAAAACTAAATGACAGGAACTTCGCCTTAGATTACGTAAGCTGTACTGGCTGCTTGGATACCACTCACCTGTTAGTTTAGCTAATAAACGATTTATTTACCGATCTATTTTAATGCCTATTTGGAGTTATGGTATACAACTCCAAGAGATCGAACAGGCTTATTATTCGGAGATTTTAAAATAAAGTACTTCGCCTGATAACTAAAGCCCATTGTTACGTCCCCAACGCTTTGCTACATTCCGATTTGAAAATTTTGGACGTCGATGCAGCTGCTAGTCCCCACGTCAGGAAATACGAGTTAAAACTTTATGGTCATCCGAAGATAATCGTAGCTGAACTACTCAATACTAAAGGAGACACTCGTAGATGAAGGCGGACTAAACCGCGTGAATTATTGTTACTTTTACTTATATATATTTCTAATAAAATTTAGACTTATCTAAAGCGTTAATTATATAATCTTAGTTTCGTGATAAGGCATCAATCCGTACCTTCGTTTAATTATTTTATTTTTCTTATGTTCAAATTTATTACGTGTATACCTTTGAGCAGTTTAATATAACAAGTGAACGGAAAAAGAAAAAACTAGTATAGATCATCCGTTGTTAATGTGATTTCGGTATTAGCATCTGATAGCAGCGAGATTTAACTGTTTTGCTAACACATCGGCAATTTCATTGTCTTTTATTCCTTTACGGCTCAGGTTCTATATGAGCTGAATATCTTTTCCGGTGGATTATAATCGTGCTAAGATTTTACGGGTTCTTTGCACAATTGGGTTGGTGTTGAATGTTCTTCGGATGTTTGCGATGGCGTTAATCGAGCCTATTAATATGATGAATTAATGAGCTGCACGCGATTTTCATATCTCCTGCAATGCTAGGTATTACAGCCCAGCAGTTGAAATTGAGCTTCCGGGTGGTAGTTTTTCGTCTTTGCTCGTTGTGTCTGAAATGAAGAAAGATCTTACCTTCAATCCACCATTTATATCCGATGATTTCTTCTTAATCTTCGGCTTCTTTGAGCTTCGTGCGCAGTTTGTCAATTTAGATTAATTATTTAAATTATAATTCACGGTTCTATTAACGTATAATATATATTAAAAATTAAGCGCGATTTATATAAAATCCTACGATTTTTATTAAGAAAAACACCTTCCTGTAGATGTTCACGACAAGTAGACTCGGTTTCGAGGATGATGTTCGTCGGATATTTAATTTAACCCTTCTAGCTTATGGGTTACGTCACGAATCATCGCAAAAAACCCAGTCTGGTTTAATTTATGAAAATTATTACGATAAAACGAATCCCAGATTAACTTTTTTCATTTCTTGTTACGATCCCAACATATTTGCAAACGACATTCGCCAAATTTAAGTAAAGTACGTCCGTCTTTAAGTAAGCTTTATCAATTTAATTTCGATATAAATTATTTATTTATTAAATGTATTTTAGGTGAGTTAGTAAGAAAGTAGTCCAAGCGTCAGTACGAAATCGTGTTGGTATTTCTCGCCTATAAATTTTTTCACAATAGTTTTATCATCTATAATGTGGAAGAAAAACTGCTCAAACTATAAACTATTACCGGTGATCGCATAATTTACACGAAACTTTACGCAGCATTATGAGATATACATACATACACACATATAATATATATATATATATATATATATATATATATATATATATATATGACGGGGTGTCAGCCCGTTTGAATGGTGCCTTGTGATGAGTCTACTGATAGTCGTTAATCCATTTGTGTACATTCATTGAAACTTCAACTAAAATATTTCCCAGTCTCGTTAAAGTTACTGTAATAGAATTTCCTGCTCGTCCAATCTTGACGCATGCGCCTTGTTGTACTCAGTCAAAAGTTTCCTTCTCTTGACCCGATTAGACTATTAACCACCCGTCGTATAAAACTTATATATATATATATATATATATATATATATATATATATATATATATAAAGTAGTGACATGTGTATTATGTATACACGTCATTATATATAATATATAAGTGTATACAATCAACTTTTACGGGATAAACTGTAAAACGGTTCTGCATTGGGTTTGACTTGTAAAATCGACGCAGAAAACTAGGATAAAGTAAAGGTTGTCGACAATTTTGTTTCGCAGCTTCACCAGATGAACAAGAAAAGAGGGTTAGTAACGGACTGGTCTATTGGTGCCGTCGGAGCAGATAGAGAATGAAATCTTTCCCGGTTAAAGTTTGGCGTTGTTGTAAAAAGTTGCTGCCTGCGTAATTTTCCGACGAAGTAAAACTCTATACAAGTTTGTAAACTCAACCGAGCACGACACGTGTTATGCGCGCGATATCCTAGAAAATTGCGAAACATTTAAATTTTACGTTTAATAGACAGTTACAATTTTTTTTATTTCCGCCGATTTAAAATTTGTTGTAAAATTTACCAAAGTACTGTAATCGTTATCGGCATATCCAGGTAAAATTATAAATTTATTATATTCACAGAAGTGCATATTTCAATATATATATAAAAATTACAATAGCTGTATTTCCCATTTTAAATTAAAATTTACAAATATTATTTTCTTAATGTTAAACTAGTATTAATATGTATAACTTTCTTAATGCGAAACTAATTATTATTATTATCGTGTCCCAGACGCATGAGGACCAATATATAAAATTAAAATTAAATATAATATAATGAGTAAAATAGTTATTGCTAGTTAAGTTTATACAATATTAATCCATGTATCGACCATTTTTGGCATCGTCATTCAGCTTTGTGCTCCAAAGGTCTTTTTCCGTAATGCCAGAAGGCACCAAGTTACACCGGAACAAGTGTCCATGGCTCTGCCGTTCTCCACACTTGTATTTATCATTTTCAGCCAGGCCCCAGTTGAATAAATTCACTGAGGTTCTGGCGCAACCAGAGCGAAGTTGATTTAAGGTTTTCCATCTTTGCCAACTTAACCGGGTTCAGTTCTTCTTTCAGTCTACTTCCGTTCCCCACTTTTTCTGTCCACCTCTGTGCGTAAACTTTTAGCGGTGGTCCATCTAATCGTCTTGAGCACTGTAGAAATCTTCTTCTTGATTTAAGACGTGATGTAACCGCCTTCTGACCAAACATTGCGTGTCTATAATCTGTCTCTAGTCTAGTTCTTTCAGCATCAGTAGTGACGGATCGGCGAATATCTGGTGGACAGGCAAGATACAATTCGTTCACTTTAGTAGGTTTTAGAAATCCAGTGACTATTCGACACGTTTCATTGAATGAGGTATCAATCTTTTTAGTATGTGCCGATCTTCCCCATACAGTGGGATCCGTTAGCAGCCGAGAAACACAGCGCTAAGGCTGAGGTGCGTAAAACCATTGGCTTTGCTCCCCATTTAGATGATTCCAATTTTCGCTGTATGTTGTTTCTAGCTTCAACTTTCATTTTAAGATTCTCACAATGTTTCCAGAAGAACCGTCCAGGGTGATTCCAAGGTATTGGTTGCCAAAATAATTTCAGTTTATGCTTTGCTTTTACGTTTTTAAGGTGAAAAACCGCCAGGTGGGTTTCGTCGAAGTGCATTTTCAGTATAATATTTATCTAGCCCATCGAGTGTTTTTTGTAGCTTCTTCTGCACTTCTTCGAACGTTTCGCCCTGTGCAGTTACCGCGAGATCATCCGCGTATAAAAACCGTCGCGTCTCCTCGTCGACAGGTTGACCGTTGCTGTAGATGTTAAATAGCATTTGGGGCCAACACACTTCCCTGTGGAAGCCCGTTTCGTTGCATTCGCCATCTACTCTTCTATCCATTGTGTATAACGCAGAATCTTCCAAACAAAATGTTCTGCAACATTTTCATTTATATGTATTCCCTTTTTTCTCCAATTCAGGTTTTTAAATATTTCTTCCAGCGCAGTATTAAATAAAACTGGTAATTACCAACACAGAAGTAACGTTTAAGGAAGTAAAAAGGCGAACGTTCCCCTCGTTGATAGCATTTCGAATGTTTCTGCAAGGATAAACAAAACGCATTAACGTCCTTCCGGTACTTATATACGGAGCGGAAAAACGGATGCTGACGAAATATATAGTTAAGAAACTAGCCGTAACTCAAAGAACTCTTGAAAGTGTAATGTTAGGAATTAAGATGTTAGACAGGAAAGCCAATGTACGAATAAGACAGCAGATTAAACTGTCGGTGCGGTATAACCTACACAGCAACTACTGAAAAAGGTCTATGAAGGCCATGTGGTAAGAAGAAACGATGATAGGTGGACGAAACAAATAGAATGGCTACTAAGGGAAGGATACAGAAGTCGCGGTCGGCCGAACACAAGATGGCAGGATGATATAAAAAGTTCAGCCGATGTAAAGTGAATTGTGTCGCCGTTGTGATCGCGGTGATTACGTCTACGTACATAATGTTATCACCTAACACGTACGCATGCGAATGTAGCTACATAGAATATTGCACAAGCAACAACCATGTCTTCAAGTAATCCTGCTATACATAATGTTATCACCTAACACGTACACATGCGAATTTAGCTACATAGAATATTGCACAAGCAACAACCATGTCTTCAAGTAATCCTGCTATACCACACCACAAGGTTGTTTTTTACCTGATTAATTTTATCATATAAATCACATTATTTCTCTACTCAGTGTTCAACATTGACCATATCAACGAGCCAATTTTTCTACCGAACATAACGTGAAACTGAAACGTATATTCCGAAAAGAAAAACGACATCGATTTAAAGGGTTAAAAAGTGTACTGGTCCTAATTTCCAGCGTACCACGGACGCCCAACCTGAAAAAAAAGGAAACCGCTTTTTAAACAGCGAGCATGATGATACTAATGATTCTCCTACTTTAGTTTCAATACCTCCTCCATTATTTGCCCGCGATGATGTCACCAATTTCCCTACCGCTGTTAAGAAAATAGTTACACAAGTTTAGAAATGCGTAAGTTTACAGCCAAACAAAATATTTTTCTAATCTTACAACTTGGCTTGGAGTTCTATCTGCAAGTATGTAATGAATATAAAACATAAGGGAATCAGCGAAAAATAATCTCGAATGAAATTCTTCAGGCAGAGTATTGCGAGTTTTATTCGGGCGGTGATATTAGAAGTCTCTACATTTATCGAGGTAAGTCGCGAAGACGTTTCCTCCTTGTAAACGTCTAATTTCTTCCAAATTGCCTGTGGGCATAAGTCCACAAGAGAATTATCACATCGTTCGAGTCTACGTAGGTACCCACACCTTGTAGCTTCGTCCGACATTACTTCTATTGTGTACTCGATATCCTCAGACCGATATGTAGCGTTTTATTCGGAATATTCAATAGGGCGTTATTGTGCATAGTATTTTATTTTGAACGCGTTGGATTATCGATATGTTGCTCCTTTTAGCTCATTTCCGAAGTTGGTAAGACCAAATTGGTTTCAGCATCATCCGCTATAGAAAAATTTTGTTATTAATAGATAACTAGGATTTCCTATGTATCGGGCGATACATATTTCATCTCTATGTGAATTTATTATCGAGATTGATGGCGAGTTGGGATACCGTTTTTAAGATATTTCTTTATTACCAAAATGAAGGATGTGCCTGAATTTTTTTTCAGGCTAATTGTAAACACTATGTGCGATGATTCTTTCGAACAAAATATAATAAAAATGAATAGAAAGAAACTGGAGCACTCCTAAAAACTTGTTACCGTGTTCAAAAGGGAGAATTTAAATCACCTCACGTAGCAATTGAAACAAGAAAGACTGTATAAAATTGTTATATATATATATATATATATATATATATATTCTTTCAAGCAGGATAAAGTTAAAATGAGCTTGAAGAAAAAGTGTTCACCGTCTAAAATATGTGTTAAACGATCCGGATTAAAAATTACGAAAGAACCTTCGCCATCTGCTGTTTTCAGACGTTGAAACCGCCGAGAATGTTAAACGTATCTTTAATCCGAATTGTTTATCATATTCGAAAATACCAGTAGAAACTGGACATTCAAAACACAAAATTATATCTCAATATTTCGATGCCGTCAATCGATACGCTCATTAATCGTTCGTTTTAAGGAGAACAATTCCAACCAACTGGTCCCACCTATAATTCAACAAACGAGTGTGGTGATTTTACAGACATTTCTCGTCATTTAAGTATTATATCTGCGAAAAAAAAATGCGTACAAACGTATTTCAAATTTGAAAATAACGAAAAAATATTAAAAATTATCTTCCACTATTATTTAGGTGCAATTTCTGTTTGATTTTGTCTTTTAATGTTGTATTAATCATGTAATACGCGGCATCTCTCCATTAACTTCGTTAAACCATTTTCATTCTTATATATATATATATATATAAATGTGTGTGTATTGCAATTTTTTTAATGTTTATTTAATATATACACGACTAATTAGTAACGTGTGTAATTAGTTCATTAACTAATTACTATTATTTTTATACATACGTATTGTTTACATCACTAAATCTTTTAACTTTAATCGCTGCCTCTAATACATGCTAGTGTGTCGAGAAAATAGATTGCCTCGGTATTCGAATGTTTATAGAGTCGTTTTTCGCGCTTGGCGGCGATGAGGCAAATTACCCCGTCCGCCAACTTCGGATTCAGATCTGCATGCAACTCCTTATTTTTCCCATACCAACCTGCATTGTCGCTCTTAATTGCACGAATTTAATTTGACTACTCCGAATATCCATTCGGTTAGCAGGCTTTGCGCATCTCAAAATTCATATCCCATACGTCCGGATGGGTTTGATTATCGACTGGTAGAGTAGTCGTTTATTGTAGTGACCGAGTTGAGAATTTCTTCGTAACAGTCGTCATATTTGAATGGATTTCAAGTCGTATTTGGAGCACGTTTTGTCAAAGTGTTCTCAAGGTGAGAACGTGTACTTTATTAAAAAAAATTTTATCCCATGAAATTTTTCCTAGGGCGTCACTTAATCTCACACGTTGACCTTGTGTGTTATGTTGAAAGATGATGAGTTGATTAGTGTAGTCTGTTGAAAATTTCACATTGTATCGGTCGCATCTAGTGTCGATCGTGTTCACTATTTCTGAACGCTTGTTAAAACGCGATATTAATTATTACGACTGTCTATTATTTTTCGTTATAATGTCTATAAAGATTTATCATTCGATTTTTACTTATAAGTAATAGGTTGTAAATTAATTATGAACAAGTAAAAGAAAAATGGAATTTTGGAAGATATTTCCTTTCGAAAAAGAATTATTTGTAAAATATAAGATAGATCGGAATAGATTATATTAAAAAAAATATGAAGAAAATATTGGAAACGATGGTATAGATTCAAACGTTTACCGGTGAATACTCGAAAGTAAAGAATATCCGAATGCAATGCGTTTAATATCGTTGACGTCTAGCCGGTTATATTCGGTTCTATCTCAGGATAACAGTTTTGATGAGCTTAAAACAGTTCATGGTCCAAAAATTATGAAATAACCTTTTTGCCTTTGCATTTTTTACCATTTCTTAAACCTGTGGAGAATGTTATCTTTAAACTCAGTTATTTACTGTATTTGAAAACAAATAAAGGAGACTAAATTATGAAAGAATCTTTTTTACACGCTCAACACCTTAAACCTGTCGCGAATGGTAATCCTTTCGTGTCCGATGTATAATTTTGAATACACTATTTTCTCGCTCGAATATCTCATAAACTATTGTCGATTAAATTCCTAAATAATTTCTTAAATAACATATGTCCATTGTGTATACTTTTCAATACACTATAATTATATTTTTATGTATTAAGTCGATTTAAAATATATATATATATATATATATATATATATATATATGAAAAATATTTTTAATTTGATATTTTAGAGTACCAAAAAAATTGTTATCGTTGCGTGGTCTTAGGCATTGAAAGGAAAGATGTCTTTAATCTAAACTATTTAATGTACTCGAAAGTATATAATCGGACGCAAAATTACGAAAGGACCTTTACATTTTTTGAACCTCTGCCAACAATGATAAAGATGTGTATATGATTGCATTTTGTAGACGTTGAACTCGTCTAGAATGTTAAACGCGTCTTTAATCTGAATTTTTTATCGCGCTGGACAAGAATAATTGGACACACTATTACGAAAGGATCTTTACATTTCAAACCTTGAATCTGTCGCCGAGAATGTTTGTCTTTAATCCGAATTATTTATTGTACTCGAAAATAAAAAGTGTAACACACATTTTGTCGATCTGCTTCGTTTATTTTAACATACGTATAAAATGCCTCAATTTCCGATGGAACATATGACACGTGCCATATTGACGGCAGTATTCGACCGAAATTTCTAAAACATAGAAATCAACTGTTATCGAACATTTTACAAAAGTTGCACACATTCCTCGTGAGTATTTGATGACCCATTGTCTTCTGTTAAAATCAGTTTATACAAAGTTTTATCGAGAGCAGTATCATCGACATTTGCTAACTAGATAAAGGTTTTTTAAACTGGGCAAATGACGCGAGCTGGGTAAAATAAAAAAACAAAAAAAAGTTTTATCGTTTTTTAATGACTTCGATCGTCCTAATCTTTACGCTATTTTCCTACGACCACGTTTTATCTTTATTCTATTTTTCATTCATTTGTAAATGCGACGCTATTATTTTACATTACAACGTATGCTCGTAAAATTTTAAATTTTTTTCCGATTGTTCCTCCTAAAATATTTTATGCTTGGCAAAAACTTCATATTGATATTGTAATATATTAAATTACTGAATAACATATATTTAGATTTTGATATATTTAAACTATAACTATTTGTTTAAATCATAAAATATTATTAAATCGGTTCGACGAGGTTTTTTTTAATATTATAAATACGAAATTTATTTACGTATACACGTTTTATAATAATTCTGAACGGTTAATTCGAATGTCGGAGATGGATAGGAATGTACGAATCAACAGGTTTATCGATAATATATTTGCGCCGGTCTCATTGTATCTTACATTTGAGATACTTCTTCTTTGACAGTATTTATATTATTAATCTTTAAATATATCACCGTTTACGAATATAAGTACGACTTTTCGTTGCATCTTTTCTATTTTTAATCTATATTATAATTTTATATCTAAATAGGTTTTATATCTGTTTCATAAAGCAACGCTTTACGAAAGAAAATAATTACGATTAATCCTTAATCTGACCTGCGAGCGTTTAAGCATTTCTTCCGGGTCAGTCTTCAGTCGAAATGCAGACTGAAATATTCGACATTGGAATGGGTTTTCTGTTGAAGTGCGTGGGATTTAAAGTTCCAAATTTCAGACATTAAAACGTTTTGATTCGATTATTTTAATTCTTAATTGACTGAACCAACGTTCTCTGTTGGTTTAGATGTGACTTTTTTTTTAATTTATTTAAAATTGTGACGACATTATTATTGTAATTTAAATGAAAATAAAGAGAGCATTTAACAACCGATTAATTCTTCTGGACAATCACTTTTTTTCTCGCTGTAGCTCAATTCCTAATTATACATTTATGTAGATAGAGGTGGTGCTTTATGTTTCATATTAAAAGAAGTTTATTGTATTTCGTGTCTTGTTTTTATCTTTTGAACCATCTTCCATATTCATCCATTATCTGGAATTTACTTCCTGTTTGTTTGAAAGATTTTAAAAAAAAAAAAAAAAAAAAAAAGGTTTATCAGGCGAATCTGTTTTAGTTCAACATGTTGTAATCGCTGTTTGTAATTTTTTGAATCTTTTAAGGTACATCTTAAAATTCTCATAGTTATGAATTGTTTTAAAACAAAAAAAAATCCGGCACTAAATGTTTAATAGATAATCGTCCTTCTATTTAAGAAATTATTTTGTAAGTTTGGCGTCCTACTCGATCATTATCGTTCCTGCCACTTATATGATGATGATGAATTGTCGTTATTAGGACGTCGTGATCGTGATGATTAACTCGTGAATCATTTTTTTCCACTGGCGTCTGTCCATTACCAAAACCTGCCGCATGTCGTTGATGTTGTTATTTTTAGACACGCTAAATCCAATATTTGATCCGACCATCTTTTAGCTTTTATAATTACAGAGCGTTTCGTCTAGTAATATGACCAAAGTAGAGCAAAATTCGTATCCGTATTGCAAACAATAAACCGCATTTAACACCCTATACTCTGCAAGACTATCTCATTCGTGATCTTTTCGATCCACGATATTCTTAAAAGCCTAACACCATAGCTTGTATTTTCTTTTCTTCTTCCCTATTGATAGTCGAAATTTCGCAACCATATGTGAAAATTAACGACTTCGTAATCCCGGAATAGATGCGAACCTTTCCATACTTTAGTTTATGAACTGCAACGCGACTCGTATTAATTCCTTTTTTAATTTCACTTATACAATAGCCGTCGCTGGATATTAAAGAACCCGAATAATATATGAAATCTTTCACCATTTGGAATCCATTTATATCTGAATAAACTTCCATATTAATGATAATTTTTGTTTTTCGAATGTTTAAAGCCCGAAGGTACTGCTCGCAGTCTGTAATTTAACCAGAAATTTCGACTATCTTTCGAAGTTGTCATTAACACTGTGGCATCCGGATATCTCAAATTGTAAATTCTTTTCCATCCGATAGGAAAACCCTTTCTTGACTGCCACTTTTATATACTTAACACTAATTTTACCAATTCCGTCTTTTACTTCCCTACGCAGTAAGAGATTGTTTTGTAAGCCGATATATTATTTTCATATTTTCCCTCGTTTCGATTCTATTTTTTTTTTTTTTTTTGAGCGCGGCCAGCAAATTTAAATTTTGTTAAACAGGTTTACCGACCTAAGCTTAACAAGAAAGGATGAAACGGATGGGGAATCTTGGGCCAGAATTGATGAAATATTTAAGGAAGAATGTTTTGGGATTTTTGGACATTCTGTTAGGAGGTGGTGAATTGTAATCGGAACGTCGCATCTATCACAGGTTAGTGGGACTAATTTTTGGAATATGTGTCCATGTGTAAGTTGCGTATGACCGATCCGGAGTCGACACAGCACCACCTGATCCCTTCGGTCTTCAGGTTGAAACTTCCATTCGCGAACTGACGGTTTTATTGTGTGCAGGTGTGATGTACTTTGTTGTTCCGTCCATCTTTTTTGCCACAACCTATAAAATAGGCCCTTGGTTTCTTCCTTGATATCACTGAGTGGAATCTTAATACGCAGTGCTGGGCGCATTTTGGAAGCTTCTTTTGCTGCTAGATCGGCCATATGATTTCCTGGTATGTTTGCGTGGCCCGGAATCCATACGAAGGTTATCGCCGTTTGACAGTTCTGTACGATTGTATTTATGGAGTTTGCGATCGGATGATTTGATTTCCGTTGAATGTGATGTAAAGCTGCCATGGAGTCCGTAGCTATCGTTATAATGTGATGGTAGGATTTTACCGCGTGTTCCAACGCTAGTAGGATTCCGTATAGTTCTGCGGACAGAGCGGAGAATAACGGTGGAAGTGAAGTTGAAAAGATCACATTTCGATTAAAGACCACTGCGCAACCAGCGGATTCTGCGGAACTTGTACCGTCGGAGTAGTATATCTTTTTCCTTTGGGGAGATAATAAATTGTGGATGATGGCAAAGTGAGAGTGCTTTTTTGGGAGCAGTGTAAAATCGAATGCGGCGTCTTTCGAAGTCCATGGGGGAAGGATTTTTGTAGGGTTGCTTTCTATGTTGTATAGCTCATCAGCTTCTGATAGATCGGTATGAATTGATTTCGTAGTATCGGATATAATTCTTTTTACTCTTGAACCTAATAATCTGGTTTCAGATGTACTCTGAAGAGATCGTTTTATACTGTTAGTTGCTGGGAGCTCTGGATTTGCAATCGTGCGTAACAGAAGATTTACCGTAAGATGATCTCGTCGAAGCGATGGAGGCCATTCTGAGACTTCGCAGTAGATGCTTGATATTGGGGATGTTCTGAGCGCGCCTGTAATTAATCGAAGCGAGGAATTGTGGATAGTATCTAGTTTTGAGAAGTCTCTCTTGGATGCTATGGAAAAGAGGGGGATTCCATAGTCGCATTTTGAGCGAATTTGAGAGCGGTATATCATTAACAGTGAAGAACGGTGAGCTCCATACGATGTGTGTGCCAATTTTTTTAGTAAATTTAATTTGGTTGTGCATGACTTCGTCAGTTGATTTATGTGCTCTCTCCATGTTAATTTGTTGTCGAAGAAAAGGCCCAAGTAGCGAATATGAGATGTAGTTTGAATGGGTGTGTTGTTTAGTAGGATATGTATGTTACTTTTACAGGATTTGATTCTACAGAAGTGAACAGCTTTTGTTTTTTCCGAAGAAAACGTCCAACCACTGTTTTGCGCTCTTGCTGTAATTTTATTGATTCCTTCCTGAATGATGTGTTCGCCGTGTTCTATGTTTGCACATGTTAGGAAGACTACTAAGTCATCGGCAAAAAGTCCCGTTTTAATTGGGAGTTTAATGTCTTCGATGATATCGTTGATGGCTATATTGAATAGAGTCGGACTAAGAACTGAGCCTTGCGGAACTCCATTTTGCAGTTGTTTAGCTTCCGACACTCTATTTTTAATCTTCACTTTAAAGAGACGATCTGCTAAGAAATTTGCGACGAAAAGTGGAAGTCGACCCTTGAAGCCCCAGTTGTACATGGTAGTCAGTATTTTTGCTTCGTTGTGGTGTCAAATGCTTTGGAGAGATCGAAAATTTCTATTCGTTTTATTTAATTTAGAATAATCAATAAGACCGCCATATTATTCATCGGAATAAGGCCGAATATAAAACCATTCTCTTATTAAGCCCGAAATTATTTTATCTAAAGAGCGATAATTTTGCATTTTTTTACTTTGATATATTCGATGCGATTATTAAAATTAAAATCAATTCCTAATTATATATACATTGAACAGTAAGTAGGTTCGTATATAATAATTTGTTCGTATTATTGTAAAATCGTATTATTCCGTTATTTAAATAAGTTTTCGATTAAGACCAGTCTGAACTTTGCCCACTTTTAAACATTTTAAAATGGACGACCACCACTTATATCTTCTCCAAAGTTCGACTTATGTCGAAGCTTATTAATAAAATTATTTCGTAATCTTCGTTGATTATGTTTCTATAATATCCGTAAAACGGTTTTATAGCCTGTTCGCTAGATTTGAACAT
Organism: Coronaproctus castanopsis; assembly: GCA_032883995.1. Lineage (NCBI taxonomy): Eukaryota > Metazoa > Arthropoda > Insecta > Hemiptera > Monophlebidae > Coronaproctus > Coronaproctus castanopsis. The sequence continues at coordinate 273,765,863 of CM065052.1, forward strand.
ATTTAAAAATTGGTAATTTTGTGTAGCCGCTTCTTTTCTCTCTTCTTTAATTTTGTTTCCGATCATTTTTTTCACATACACACTTTGCCAAAGTTCGGTAATATACAAAATTATAAAGAACATTTATAGGTCTGCTACGATGCGGATAAATTTACGGAATAAAACTAAAAAAATCCGAATAAAAAAAAGTGTTAGACAAAGAGATACCGTCTCGCCGAAATTATTTATCCTCAGATTCTCGCGGACGATATAGTTTTCTAGCGGGGTGCAGAAGAACCTACAGATGATGATAACAGATTTAAATGTACACACTCGAACGAAATAGGACTGAAAATAAATTTACATGAAACAAAAATAATGTCAAACACTGGAAAAAGTGTGTACTAATAGCAGTAAAATCGGAACAGAAGATAGAGTTACATGTATACCTAGGTCAAAAATCGCAACAAATAAATGATAATGAAAGCAGAAGTGGCCAGAAGAATATCACTATGGTGGGTTGTAAAATTATGCGTAGTATTCCGCAATAATACCGATTAATCTGAAACGTAAACTATATAATCAATGTGTACTTCCGATTGTTATATGGTTCGGAAAGATGGCCATATGCAAAAACAAATTCGAAAAGGATAAGAAAAGCTCAGACGGCACGTGAGAGGATTATCAGATCATAAAATGAATGCAGGAATACGTGAACAAACACGGTTGGATCATGCGGCGAAGCGGAAGGACAAAATGAAATTGAGCTGGTCACATGGCTCGAAGAGAAGATAATAAAATCGAATCTTACACAATGAACAGAAAAAGGAAACAGGGCAATCACGCGGTTGGACAATAATATAGCAAGTTGGTTGAGAAAAGCGCAGGACAGAAGTGGGTGGAAGGGAATTCCTTCATCCAGGAGTGAATAGACAAAGGCTTATCGTGATATATATATATGTATAAACATTTTTTACGCGTTCGTATTCTCTTGACGGCTACTACGTTATTTCGTTCAACTCTTCTCAAAGCGACTTAGATTTGAGAATGAAAACATTTGAGTCCACGTCATGTTAAATACGGTAGACAGTACTGTTCTTTGTTGCGCAAAATCATGAGTTTATTAAATAAGTGTCTTTTTTGGGGGGGAAAACGTCTTTAAACGGAGTTTTTTTTATTTATATAAAAAAATAATATTTCTTATTATTTCAGTTTTATCCGATATTATCTAATGAACGATATGCCCGATAATTTGTTCCTGGGGTAAAATTTCTCTACGCCACAATATAATATGTAGAAAATGTTTACATTCACTTTCTCAAAAACACACGCACACATACATAATTTCTCTTTTCAGTTGTTTATCTCTAACCTTCCGTCCTCTTTTATTTTCTTTATATACGTATTCGTTTATTACGTTTATAAATAAACCGGAAAAAGAAAGTTTGTTAAAATCATTACTATATACAACAAAACAACACCGATATATTTGCGTTAAAAGAATAAAACACACGCTATTATAATGTATCACCTGCTTTTTAATCGTATGTAATTTATATATTTAATTTTATGAACTTTATTAATATGTAATATATATAAATAGCTGAGCAGTCATATTATTTTGTTTATATTTGTTATTACCGCCTTAAAATTCTTCATAGAGTTGTCCTGAAATTGCATACACAGGTTTTGGTTTCCCCCCCCCCTGTAATCTAGTATTACTGTATTTATTATTTCTTTTTGTTTTCATTTTGTATATAAGAATTTGTTCGGTATACGCAATAATAATATTGTTTTTGTAATTTATATAAATATACTTTTTATTTATTTATTTATTTATTTATATTTGCGTAAATTATAAACATAAAAGAAAATATAACGCACGATGTTACAAACATCGCGTAAACAGCTTATCAGAATTTTAACTCAGTAAGAAAATACAGAATATTAATTATTTTCCGAAAAAAAAAAAAAAAAAATCTTATTAAGGTTATAAATTAAACATTTCGATTTTTAATAACATTTCGTAATATATAGAGATGAAGTTCGGAATTATTATTAACGATTCATCGTACGAGATTAATCCTTTTGTGCTATTCAGTTTATTCATGAATACGGGCGAAAAAAAAATGTTATTATTTACGTTACAACGGTCGTAAAATTTTAATTTCAATAAACATTTTAAGACTAATAATGTTCATATTTATTAACTATGGGGGTTTTTTAGGCGAACACTCTAAATACCTCTTAATCTTGGAATTTTTGTATTCGTTCGAGGTATATAATAACTTTTGAAATTAAATAATTTTGACGCTGATATAATTTAAGTAAAAAAAAAAAAATTAGGAGTTGATTCACTCGGGTCGGCAAAAAAATAAAAAACAGAACGTATTAATCCTCGTTTTAAGCGAGTTGCGATGTTAAAAAATGTGTCCGACAACTCTATATTAGGCCAATTTGATTTTTTTTTAACATCATAAAATTTCGTCTCGAAATATTAAAATTTTTTCTTCTTCTTGTTACTACTCTACGACGAGCGTATACGAAAAGTTTCTTTCTCTGGCTTCTTGTATGACTTTTTCTTGTGTGTTGACCACGTGTTTGCCCATTCTTCCATGTTATCCGACCAGCATGTTTTTCGCCTTCCTTCGGATAAATATAATTACACGGTCTGAAGTACTTTATTTCTAAAAATAACCCCGATTTTAGATATTAGATGGAAGGATGTTGAAAATTTAAACAACACATCAAATCGAAAAGTTCTACCGAGGGCTAAAACTGAGAGAAGTTTATTATTATTATTATTATTATTTATTTATTTACGTGTCATGAGCAGCAACTAAGGCTAGAGACATGGAGAAATGGGATTACAAAGTTGTAAAAGGGAGGAACAAAAATTATATACATTAAAATAATGTCAATAAATCGTAATGCTCCAAAGAATTAAATAATCTATTAAATGTTGACTGATCATCGCACAGCGGATCGCTTAAATTCGATGGTATTCTATAATGTTCCCGATACTGATTATAAGTCGGACATTTAATCATTCGATCGATAATTGACAACTGCATAAGGAACACCGCGGTTCTTGTTCGTTGTTTAGTAGATACGAGTGTGTAAAACGGGTATAGTCGCAGTCCGGTTTCTGCTTATTTGGTGTGAAGATCGCCACGGCTTACTGTTTTATACGGCGTAATTTGTTTTCTGTCGTCAAATTCTGCCAACCGTTATTTCACACGTTATTGAAATGGCGATTGAGCTGATGTTTCAATAAACCGCATCGCTGCATTAGGTGACGTCGATTCTTTAGTGGGGATGTATCGATCGCTCTTTCGGAGCCCTGTAGTCGGACTGCATTAAGACCATGACAGCAGAGTTCGAGCTCCCGACCAATGTTGGTATTTCGATATTTAATTGTTGCGAAATAGACATCATGGCTCGGTGATTCGTCGTCCTCTCCGAACGTCTTATTTGTACATTTTAGGTTAAGATGGTCAAATAATTCCGCCGTAAATCTAATGGCCACTCAACTGCATCTCATAATAAGCTCGGTATTGGAGTTCGAAAAGCACCAAGTTGATAGTCTTAAAGCTGTATGATGGATTGAGTTTAAACTTTTCAGCAACGATTTACTAGCGCAAAAGCTGGTAAACCGTAGTCAATTTTAGATCGTACAAGTGTGCGGTATAAGCAGATTACGTCTGCTCGCACCGTAGATTGTATGCGATAGTGTTCCGCAGCAAATTTAACTTTTTGCAGCAACTACTCTTCAGCGAGTCAATGTGCGCTTTCCAAGTAAGTTTGTTATCGAACAAAAATCCTAAATGTCTTACTTCATTTGTATTATCCGATTGTTGTTAAGCGCTAGACTTACTTTGCGATCACAATTTTTCCGTTTACAGAAGTGGATTGCAGTTGTTTTCGTTGCTGAGGAACAAAGACCATTCTCACGGGATCATTGTTGAAGTCTCTGTTTATTGTACTTTGGAAGATATCCTCTGCTAGTTTCACATTAGTGCATGGAAGAAATATACATAAGTCATCCGCAAAGAGGATCGACCGGTTTTCGCACTTGCTTTACGATATCATTTATTGCAATGTTGAACAGAGTTGGGCTTAGGACGGATCCCTGTGGAATTCCTGTCAACAATGTATATCGGGATAAAGTCGATCCTAGTGTCACTTGAAAATGACGGTCTGAAAGAAAATTTGCAATGAACGTGCAAAGACGGCCTTTGAAGTTCCAGGAGTGTAGAGTTGAAAGGGTATACCTCCAGATGTTGTCGAAAGCCTTCTTGAAATCAAAAAGGACGGCTAGTAAATGGTGCTTATTTGAAAAATGCTTCAGTTACGGATCGTTGTAGTATAAGAATTGGATCGATTGTGGATCGTCCTGGCCGAAAACGATATTGCAGATTAGTAAATAATCCACGTGATTCAATTTCCCATAGTAGCCTATTGTTGATAATTTTTTCCAATACTTTACAAAGAATTGACGTAAGGGATATACTATAACTGTCGAGGAGTGTCGGATTGTTATTAGTCTTCAGTAAAAGGGTTTACAATGGCGTTTTTCCATTTTAATGGCAGGTTACCCGAAAACCATATTTTATTGAAAATTACCAGCAGAGTATAAAATCGGGTGCGTATTTCAGGAGATAAATGTGGAAGGAATCTGGACCGACTGCTTTCGGTTTATTTTATGGCCGTATACAGTTCATTCATTGCGATTGGCTGATTATAAGCTTCTCGGTTGTTGCTGACAACAGCAAGGTTGTAGGTAGCATTTGAATTTACATTACATAGGTTCATATTAGTCAATAATTGGTTTGCATCTCCAGAAGACAGCGTGAAAAATTCAGCAAACAAAGTCTTTATTTCATCAATATTATCGTATACGTTATTATCAATTCTTATACACGTTGGCATAGAGTAAATTTCTCGATGGATTTAATTTTCTTCCACACAACGTCGGTTGATGAGCTCGAGTTTAAAGTCGCTACAAAATTTTTCCGGCAGTTTAATTTTGCTTGTTTGAGGATGTACCTGGTTTTTGCGCGTAGTCTTCTAAAATTCAAATGATTTTCCATATTTCGATTCGATTTTAATTTTTTCAGTGCGTTTCGTCTAATTCTGATTGCAGTTGCACACTCTTTAGACCACCCCGGGCACTTTTAATTTTTAAAAACTTTGGTAGATGGTGAACACGCTCTTGCATGCTAGATAAGCGCATCTGTAAATGTCTGCACCTGACAATGTCGTTTAATAAATTGATATTACTTTGCAACGAACATTGGGCTCTTTAATTCGACCAGTTTGTTCTTTCGTAATTCGGTGGGAGATTTATATTGACAATGTGCGTATTTATTTCCGATTTTAATTGGGTTTTTATAATTACCTGGAAGTGGTTGCTTCCACCTAGATCGTGATGTAAAGAAAATTTTAGTTTATTGATTTACGTGGGAGAACACAGCGCTAGATCAATATTGGACCATGTTCGGTACGAAAAATTGTAGTGGGTTGCTTCCCTCGAATTAAGTAATCCGAGATTAAAAAAATTTTCTATACCGACGTTTTACTATAGCGTTTCTTGTAGATAATTTTCTAATAAGTACGTTTAAAATTAAAAGACATTTCGAGTCTAAAATTCCACGTACCACATAGTGGACATCCCGCGACTGAAATGAACGCATCGAAAAGAGGAAATTAATTTTTGTCCGTCTCTAATAAAACCGTTTGTTAGATTATTATTTTTTTATTCATATTACGTAAACTCTATATAGATTATACGATAAAACGGGAAATGTCACTCCGAATTCCGAGCGGATAATTATCGAACGATATAAAATCACAAAATGAAAATCAACAACCGCTGAATCCCCAACTTTTCGACGTAAATAATTTTCTCCCACTTTATACTAAACAGGCAGTCAGGCAACGCCCCAGCATCATTGTTGGCCGACAGAAGGAACCGGGGGGGAAATTAAATTAAATATAATAATAACGCCGTAAAGGAAAATAAGTTTTATAATAGCGAACAAAAATTATAAATAAACAGTTTAATGTGTAAAATTTTTATATATAACACTATATATATATATATATATATATATATATATATATATGTATATACGCTGTTAGTGTATTCGTATGTTCTTATCATAAGCGTCGTTGTAAAATGCGAGTTAAGAAATCTGTATTAAAATTCGTGTATAATCCCCATAATTCCAAGACTTACCGTCCGAAATGTTTCTTAGCGAGCCGCTGTAAAGCGATCGTAATAAATTATGACAATTTTTCTTTCTTGACTCGCGGAAAATCCGAAACGCGTTTTAAAAATTTCTTTATGCCCGACGATTCGAAAAAGTTTGATGCTGATCTTCGTAATCCTAAAAAATTAAAAAAAACAAAAAAAACATTAATCGAGATAAAGACGTTCGAATTATTTTTTTTATTTATATACTTTTGTAAGTTTATAGATTTATTTATTGCGACGAAGCCCGCGCGGCAAATAAGAAGTAAATTATTGCGTAGATTTATAATAATTATAAAATAGTACGATAAATAATTTAAAAATTACGAAGAACGAGAAAAGAAAAAACTACATACATTCAAGTGTCCAGCACCCGTTAAACTCGCAAGAAAAACTACTCGCATTCGCAAGCCTCGCGCCAGTTAAAACGCACGTTTTCTATACCTCATTCGCATAAATAAATAAATAAATGAATGAATAAATAAAGCCTGTATTTCGCCAAATGTCTGCCGAACACCTCCCACCCAAGAATATAATAACAAAATTATATGATATATAAACATAAATAACACCTATATAATTAAACATAGTTATAAATTATTCCTTCCATTTCTTTCTATCGGAGCTTAATCGCAACTAAGTAGAATGCACACCTTAGCGGTTGCCTGCCTATACTTCTTTTATCGCAGATTGGAACCCACTCGGTTACGTCTGGGGTCAAACGTAATCTTACACAAAATTAAAACGCGCATATTCCTCGACAGATTAATAAATACTATGTAAACTTTTACTTACATACCGCGCGTGTACATCGTCGAAGGAACGCGCACACATGCCAAACAATTATCGTAATAATAAAAATCTATTATAAAAACTCGATATCGCAAAATATGTTCGGAAAACTTATTAAAGAAATATCTGTTATCAAAATATACCATCCATAGAAATGTGTTTAAACGAGAATTATAGAAAAACTGACGGCAACGCATAAACCTCTAGGTTCGTTCGTAGGTTCGCTAAAAAATCTATTTGATCGCCCATTCGGTCTCGGTACTATGTAGGAGATGGTTTTTTAAATACTCTACCGCTACTTATATCCTGAAGAAACCTTAATTTGGTTATTTTCCTTATATATTATAATAAGGAGTTCACATCCATTACCTTTCATATTATGGTATAATATAGATGTTTTAAAAATGTACACTGAATACTAACGGTTAACTTTATGTATTTATTATTACTATTATACGGATCCGGGACAATTTAACAGTGTTCTAACACGCACTATAGTGCATTATAAATAAAGCGACATTAGCGTCCACGGATCTTTAAACACTTACGAATTTCTCATAATAAAACCCAGCATTTTATAAGAACGACTAACAACATCGCTTACGTGTATAGAAAATTTTAAGTATGTGAACTCCCACATCTCGCACCGCAGATTTGTTAATTATCTACTCACCATTCATAGCATAAATGAAAGGGGGTGCCTATTCCTATTTTGACAGAAATACGCATTTATCATTATCTCCTCAATTGGCAACATGGCTGTCTGGTAATATTCTATTCTGGACTAACTTTTTTCACTTCTAGCTTCTTTTCTTTAATATATTTTCCAAAAACTTAATTCGCGGTCTTTCTTTTGGTCTGGGACGCATTTATCATGCTAGTGAAGATATCATCATCATCATCATTATCTCCTGAACCATTAGGTTGGTAACATGACTGTCTAGTAATATTCTATTCTGGGCTAACTTTTTTCACTTCTAGCTTCTTTTCTTTAATATATTTACCAAAAACTTGATTCGCGGTCTTTCTTTTGGTCTGGGACGCATTTATCATGCTAGTGAAGATATCATCATCATCATCATCATTATCTCCTGAACCATTAGGTTGGTAACATGGCTGTCTAGTAATATTCTGTTCTGGGCTAACTTTTTTCACTTCTAGCTTCTTTTCTTTAATATATTTTCCAAAAACTTGATTCGCGGTCTTTCTTTTGGTCTGGGACGCATTTATCATTCTAGTGAAGATATCATCATCATCATTATCTCCTGAACCATTAGGTTGGTAACATGGCTGTCTAGTAATATTCTATTCTGGGCTAACTTTTTAGACTTCTAGCTTCTTTTCTTTAATATGTTTTCCAAAAACTTGATTCGCGGTTTTGGTCTATTACCGTTTAAACTTCCTTCAATTAAATTAGCGATCCGAGGAGTGTGTCCGCGATCATGCTGTTTCTTCGATTTTTTATTGTTGTCATTATTCTTCTTCCAATTTTTGTAGTATACTTCCTTATTTCTGATTTTCCCGATACAACATATTTTCGGCATCTATAGCACTACAGTTCAAACCGCGTGTAGTTTGAATTTATCTCTTTTCAACATGGTCCAAGATTTGCAACCGTATAATAACTGCAGACACATAGAACCGTTTTTTTCGTATGCAACGAAACGTTTTCTGGAACAGAGCAAGGTCCTCTTTTTATTAAACGAATTTTTAACCTGTGCTATTGTTACTTTTTTTTCGCTTCTTCCATTAGTTGTGATTACGCTTCCTAGATGGAAAATCCCTGTATTTGTGGCGATTTACATATTCATATCCGCTAATTCCTGTCTTGAACATTCCATTATTTTGTTTTTATTTGCGTTTATTTTCATATTGCATCTTTCGATTAGTAGTATGTGCAGATCGTTAATAGCTTCTTGTAATTTTGTTTCACTTTCCGCTTATCAACGCTATGTCATCTGCCTACCGTATAGAATTATACCATACATCAACGTTTATGCCAGTTTTTATATTTTCTTTTTTTTTTTTTAAATAAAATATTTTTTTTTTATAATGATATATACACTCATAATCACGCCTCATATATACACACAACAACAACACTCGTACGACATAATACAATTATTTTAATACTACTTATCCCGTCAAGCTTTCGCTTGTCGACGGGTAATTACATTTCTTACGATTTAATATTATACATTTACGCTTAATATAAATTTTTATTTTGATTACATTTATTATATTGATTTCTTTCATTACCGTTTATTAATATAATTATAACACATTTACACTCTCACATACTCTCTAACTTAACTCCCAAAGTGAGTTTAAGTACTGATCAGCACCACGCTCACACACACAAACACACATAGAATACATTTATACATCTGTTAGAGTAGTTTTAATTCATATTACCTTTCAATTTGCAAACAACATATTTCCACTCTAATCATCCACATAGCTCCCATTTACACCAAAATTTTAATTTTCCAATCGGTAATAGAACCCTGGCATCCGCATTGTATCATACTATATTTGTATAATCCTCATTTCATTATTCTTATAGTATTTTATCCACATTTTCCTTATTTTCTAACCATTTCTTTAATTCTTAGTTTCCTCTCCACCCTTTCGTTCAATATTTCTTCTGGTATCACGTTCATCATACGCGGCAATATGTACACATGTGTCTGATTTCCATTTCGGTACTTGAGTATGATATTTTTGTATCTTCCTTAGATCATATGCTATTTCTTTTCTTTCCCTAACTTTTACAGGTTTCCGATTTCTAATATAATCCAACATTCTAACCATTAAGCGCAATCCTTTTATATCCAGATTTTCATCGCTTCTTCTAATATATATATATTGAAACGAATTGGTAATAGGTAGTATCCTTGTCTAACTCCCTTTTTTGACGTTAGCTGTGATGTTGCTATTTATTATTACTTTCCGGGTTTTTGTATAATTGCAAAATTAATCATTCCTCTCTATAGTCTATGCGCAGATCTTTTAAAATCTTTAGTCTTTCAATATCTATGAAAAACGAATGACAAACTGAGGATATTTTTTAAACTAGTATACGTATAGTAAGAACTGTGTACGCGTTATATTATTAATTTTAATTTCTTTTTTTTTTTTTGTATAACCTATATTTATTTTGTAGATACACACTTTTTATCTGTCTATATCTGTTTATATCTGTATTAAATGTCCCGATTTCTGGCAGCCGGAACTAGTCCACCTGTTTAAGATATTTCCGGGAATCGTTTACGACTAATTCTGTTTGTTACTCAAATTTACCTCTAATTCGTATTATCGCTCGTATCTTCCTGATTAATAAACGGTTTTTAATCTTACGTGTCACAAGAATCTCTCGGGCATACGGAGGCGACCCGTGCTTCGAAATAGTTTCTCTGATAGAGTACGTTATCAGATTTTCTCCGGCACTTCTTTCTTATAAAGTTCGATCCTTTAACCTTTTTCATCCGACGCAAAAAACCTTTTCAACGATAATGTTTATTTTTTTTCTTTATATATATTTTTTTAAATTCATCCTAGTAACGTTTCGCACCGATTTAAAAGTAGTCCGCGTTACATCTACCGCGTATTGTTTTTAGTGACGCTGGTTGATTGCGCGCAAGATATTTGAAGAAGAAACAAACTAGAAGAAATAAACCAGATAATGAGCGCAGATAACCGAAATAGCCCTTTTCAGGGCTGCCCTACGTCGAAAATTGGACCTCGCCTCCAAATCCTACAACTTAATATAGAAGGTATCAGCAGAGCCAAATGCGAATTTCTCGCGAGGAAATACAGCAATAAGGTAGATGTCATACTCTTACAAGAAACGCATGCTGTTTCAAATAGCGAACTGTCTCAAAGAGGGAAAATTACTGATTTCATTCCGATCGCCGCAGTACACCATAAACAGTATGGAATAGCTACCTACATCAAAAACTCAATCATCTCGTACAAGGTGAAGTACAAGGCGTCTGAAAATAATGTATTCGTAATCGCTATCGAAGTTGAAGGATGCTCCATCATAAACGTGTACAAACCCCCAAGCGTCCAGTGGCCAATTACTCCGCTTCCAGTCTTCGAAAGCAGAATGTCCATATACCTCGGAGATTTCAACAGTCATTCCCAGCGCTGGGGATATAACGCAGAAGACGAAAATGGTCGTAAATTAACTGAATGGATGGAAGCAAACGATTTTGTGCTTGTATATAACGCCAAAGATCCGGGCACGTTTTACTCGGCAAGATGGAACAGATCGTATACCACAGAACAACAGATATATACAACATAAATAGACAGGTCGAATCCAGATTCCCGAATAGTCAACATGTTCCAGTGTTAGTAACTACGGGAGTGAAGATTCCCTTTGTGAAGTCCATAAATAAACCAAGATGGAATTTTGCTAAAGCTAACTGGGAAAACTTCTCCGATGAGCTAGAGAAGGAGATAATACACATTAAACCAGAAGTAACAAATTACGGCCAGTTTACAAAAACCGTAATTCGGTGTGCCAAGAAAAATATTCCAAGAGGTTTCAGAAAGAAGTACGTTCCAGGCTGGAACAAGTTATGTGAAGACCTATATAACAATTTCGAAAAGACAGGCAATCTAGATATCGCAAGCGAACTTATGCACCAACTGAATAGTCAACGTCACAAGAAATGGGTAGCTACAGTCGAAGGCATAAATTTCACGCATTCGAGCAGGAAAGCGTGGCAGCTACTGAGAAGACTTGGCACAGACAGTGCAGAAATCGATAAAAGCGACAAAATCAAACCAGACAAAATAGCAGAAAGACTCCTAAAAATAAGCAAAGTTAAATCCGATAAACAAGTGTCATTAGAAATAAAACGCAAGCTACGAAAAACGAATTACAGAACGATGTATCATCAAGTCCGTTCGATACGTCCGAATTAATAAGCGCGATTAAATCAATCAAAAATAGAAAATCCGCAGGACTAGACAATATATATCCGGAATTTATCAAACATTTTGGAACAAACACTAGGACTTTCGTACTAAAACTGTTTAACCAAATAGACTGGCCAACTGCCTGCGATCTTCAAAAAATCTAAGGTTATCGCCATCAAGAAGCCTGGTAAGGAAGGAACAGATCCAGCAGACTATAGACCAATATCGCTACTAAGTACAATGTACAAGCTACTCGAACGACTAATACATCAAAGAATCGCCCCTTTAATAGATAAAGTACTTCCACAATTTCAATCAGGCTTTCGTCCAGGAAGATCATGCTGCGATCAGGTCATGGCTTTAACTTCGTACATTGAATCTGGTTTCCAAAAATGCTTGAAGACATCAGCAGTCTTTATCGATCTTACTGCTGCCTACGGCACAGTCTGGCACGATGGCTTGCTCCTAAAAATAGCCCAGGCAGTTCCTAGTCGTAAAATCATGACTCTACTTGGAAATATGTTGGTTGACAGAAGATTCGCGGTATATACGGGAGCAGACCATAGCCGGTGGCGCACCATAAATAATGGGCTTCCACAAGGTTCAGTGTTGGCGCCAATTTTATTTAACTTATATATACATGATATATACCGGTCCTCCAAGCGGAGAATTTCCAGTATGCAGACGACATTGTACTTGCAACTCAAAGCAAGCACTTAAAAAATGGCGAGGACGTACTCACAAAAGATTTACACAGCTTGGATGAATATTGTGCTAAATGGAGACTCAGGTTAAACCCGGTAAAAACAGAAACTTCGGTGTTTCACCTCAACTCACAGATGGCAAAAGCTAGAATACATGTTAAACTCAACGGTAAAGATTTACCTTTTAACCCAACGCCAAAATATCTAGGCGTCGTTCTTGATCGAACTCTCACATACAAAGAGAACTCCGAAAAAATAGCTCAAAAAGTGAAGACAAGAGTAAACCCCTTATCGCTCGCCTTGCAGGTACAGCTTGGGGAGCAGAGACAAAACTCATCAGGATGGCCAGCTCGCATGCTAAGAACATCGATACACAACTGTACGCAGCACTACGCTTAGTAACTAACCGGTACGCTAAAATCTACTCCTACTATGTGGCTTCCCGTGCTGGCAAATATATTTCCACCGCACATCCGCAGAGAAGAAACATTCAAACGAGAATGGGCTAAATACAACAGTATGCACTCTCACGTAGAAAAATTTATCAAAGATCCCCCACCTACACGTCTCAGCAGCAGGAAACCAGCATGGCTGACGGCTAACGAGCTACAGAGCAGTGTCGACGCAACTACGAAATGGAAGGAAATATGGGTTAAGCAGACTCCAACAAACGGACAATTAATATCAAATCCGGCTAGCAGGGTGCCAGGATTTGGTCTCAACAGAAAAACATGGTGCAATTTAAATCGCGTCAGAACCAACCAGGGTCGTTGCAAATATTTAATGAACAAATGGAAACTGTCGGAAACGGAGCTGTGCAGCTGTGGCGAGATCCAAACGAGGTCACACTTTATAAATTCGTGTAAAGTAAATAGTTTTACTAAAGGACTGATTGGGCTACATTCACTAGAAGAAGGTGCAGAAGACTGGCTGTCGAACGTGAATTTATAATGCAGAATATCTCTAAATAAGCGCGTAATTGATACGATAATAAAATAAATCTCGCCTAAAAATTTAACGCTTTCATTCGACGCATTATTTTTCCTATTAACATAATTCCCTTCACCCTGGAGGGATTTTGGCGTCTTTTAATTGTCGCGTAGTCGAACGTGTTAAATTATTAATCGTTTTTAATCGAGGGAAGCATATTTAATTATATAATAATAATAATAATAATAGCAACTCGTTTATCCATCCGTCATTCCGCGGATTAATCCGTCCGTCACACGTACGCCGAACTTTCAGATGATTAAAGAGATCCTAGCGTTTAGCGACCGAGAATAAATTAACGAGAATTCGGACGAAAGTAACCCATCGAAAGATCATATAATAACGGGGGCACGTTATTCGTTAGACATCGACGAGCGAACGAGGTAAAAGCCGATTAACCTTTTCAGTCGGGACATTATATGGTACGTTTTTATTTTCTGGTGGAACACGTCTGCATGATTAAAATATTTATACTTCCTAAGAACCCGGTATCGTATTAATAAACACGCGCCCGTGTAAAATTTATAATTTTGCGTCGAGATTTTATAAGACTGAAAATACGTCCGCAGCCTTTACCTAATCTGAGTGGCGTAACCAGGGGGCTTTTGGGGGTCTTGGAATCAATCTGATAATATGATAATATACAGTCGTTAAATGCAGCTTTGCATTTATTAAACCTATTTTGTTTTTTTATTTTCATTTATTTATTTAAATTTCGTTGTTTTTGACGTAAATAAATTGTAATAAAGGGAGGTACTAGAAGAATTTTGTAGAAAAAAAGGCGAAGAATAGATTTTAGATTTTAAATTTTAAATTTTAAATTTAGTTAAGTATATTACTGTGAATTAATCCTTCGAAAAATATAAAATCATTATTTATCGTTTATTTTTTCGCGGAAACTTTGTAACCATCTCCCTCTGTCCTCAATAGCATAACTAATTAGTGTGTTCCAGTGACGTTAAATATTTCTGCCATCTATATCGCTTCTAATAGAATTACATATTCGACGTCTAATAAGTATAAAAATAAACTCCGGTGAGTTAGATTGCTTATTGGGTTTAACCTACTTGAGTTTTGGTTATTTACTTAAAGTTCAATTTAACTTTGGTTTACTGTTAGAATTTAGTTTTGTTTGAAACCCTTCTTCAACCAAGTCTGCTTACGCCACTGCAATCAAGGATAAAAACTAATTTCTCTCGTGAGACGTAACTGTGTGACCCCGAACCAAACTATCCGCTGTATATCCTCGTTAGTATAATAATTATTATTTTTCTATCTAGTCGGTGTTTTTTTATGATTTTTTAATAAATTTAGTTTATTGACACATTATTGTGATTTTAATCGCATCAAATAACATATACGTAAAAAATATCAATTACCACTTACCTTAATTAATTCCTCTTTTTCTCCAGTTTTCTGTTCAAATGTATCTGTCGCGTTTGATTTAAATATCGTATTCTAATAAAAGTCATTTGCTTTATATAGGCGTGTTAATTTTTTCTGGAATTGTAGGAATTTCATTTTGCTTAACGAGGCTATTTATTACACCCTCTTCCTTTATTAATGTCGTGGCAATTTAAAAATTTACCTTCTAATAATTTTCACCATTTTATCCAATTATTAGATGGTTCATATAAACCTCCGCATGATAAGTTTTAAACTAACGAGGGTGATGGCTTCGTTGACGTAATCGTTCCCAATTCGGGAAAATCTTCTCCTAACAATTTAGCCACCCATCCGAAGAGGTAATTTAATGTTTTAATATTTTCATCGGCTTCATCAGTTGGCGAAAAATCCATAAGGATTTCATTATTATGTTCTTCATTTCTCGCATAATTAACAATACCAATTTTTTTTTTAAAGACCGGTTGTACTACAAACGATTCATCAATATCACTAGCGGTATCAGTATTTGTACTATTCCGGGGTTTTTAATTATCAAACGAATTCTGTACAATGCGTTCATACGAGATGGATGGTCATTTAATCCCCTCTTTATTCTTATTTGCGAGAAATAGTTTTCCAACGCGTCCTGATTCGGACGATGAGTTAATCTTCCATCATATTTTTCTGCTAATTCCATCAGTACATATGGAAACGATTTAATCGATATGGCAATTCCTTTTTGAAACACTTGTAAAGTGCGTTTATTTATACATCTCGTCGTCGCTACTGTATTATACGTTTCATCCAGTATGTTATTCTGCTCTTCTAAAGCTAAACCATAACCAGATTTATGTGATATGTTTGAAAATGGTACATAGGAATTTATAACGTCGAACTAATCTCGTTAATTATTTGTATAAACTCGACTGTCTTTTGATTCATATTGTTTTCAAGTTTGAAACAAGCCTAACATTTTGTCGTTGATCATTCTGGCAACATGTAGATCCTATATTTTTTATTGCATATATTTATCTCAGTTTAAAGAAATAAGTTCACACACTGGTTCTTTATTTATGATTGCACAACTCTAATAAAAAATAAAAAAAACACAGTCCAAAAACCAATTTCTTAATAATTTAAGTAAATGCGGGCCATCAGAAAAAAAAATTATATATTTTCTCCATCAATATAGTATGTTTTCTCAATCGATGTTCCTAAAATTTTCCATAGTGATAGATTACCTCCGCCGCAGTCTGAGACGTAATATATCCTGCAGCGTTTAATTTACTTATTACCGGGTTCAATATTTCTACGCGTTTATTCCACATATACGGGTTGTTTCCATTTACCAAACAAATCAGTTGCCATGATAACTTGCATTTGTGAATGAGGACCAACAACTGCATCTTTTAGTTGTATTCGTATTCATTAACCTTCATTTCATCAAAGAAAAATACTGTCAAACGATCTCTTTCCGCGATTCTATTACCTCCAATTTTCATCGTGTTGATGACATGACATCAGTCATTATACCAGATTTGATATTTATTCTAGACGCCCATCGCTGCAATGACGAAATTCCCGCTAAAGGAAAATTCAAAATGTAGCATTTTCCGCACAGATATAAAATCGTAAAAGTGGTAGAAATTTCTTCTGTACTCCAGTTTACACGTCTATTTTTTTTCTTCTTATAAAGTAAATTCTGCCGAGATTTCTTGTTAGAAATTTTCGATTTTTGTTAATGAAGTTAAATTTTCGGGGTTTTTTTAACGGAGTTTTTACCTTTTTCTGTCATGTATAGATTTGATCGAAGTAAATCGAGGTTTATTCGATATTATTCGAGGGCGATGGTTTTGCGGATAAGACCAGACTAGGCAAAAGTAATTTCGGTAAATTTTGTTTTTTATACATATATTAAAAATTTGTTTTTTTACGTTGATAGCGCTAATTTTTTTTATTAAATATAGAAAATAGGCAACCAATTTTTCGTATTGTTCTATTTACACAATCATTAATACGTTTGGTTAAGTCGTCTATGACACCTAAATGCTTAAACATGTTCTTTCCAAACGTTTTTAATTTTAACGAAATGATTTAACGAAGGCCTAAATTTATTGACTCAATTTTCTCGTCATTAACTTTGATTCTTCTTTCAAAGAAAAATTTGGATATTCTATTACTTTTGATGATCCGTTGCTATTATGTTTACTCTATAAGATGACACCGTTAAAAAGATATCATCGGCATAGAGTTTTATATCTATATCCGTTATTGTCGGTATATCATTAATATATATATATATATATATATAATAAAATGATCACCAGAGCGATAGTAATTATATTTCGGGCAAGAAATAAATTCGATAACGAAGAAATGAATTTGACAACCGAAAACTCGGCAAGATTAAATTCCGCCCATCATCAACGAAACACATTATCAGCGGATAATATTCTTGAATACTAGATTCGAATGTTACGAATAAAAGTTTAATTATAATATATTAATAATAAATATTTTCTAACCTTTTCGTATCATTTTCAATGTAAAAACATCAAAACAATTCGACGCCGTTCGACTTGAAATCTTACATTTGTAAGAGTCCGAAGATAATATCCCAAATTGCAGGTCTTTTTTCTAACTCGTCAATTAATTTATTTTCACATTCCATAATATTGCATTATTATTGTTTAAATTTTTAAATTTACAATTAGTACATGCACATTTACATAGTACACAAACACCCTTTATAATTAACATTTCTCAATTGTTCCGTCAAGCATTTGCTTGTTGACAGATTTACTTATATACAATTTACATCCTCCTAATATAATTATGTAATAATTTGTATAACCTAGAGACACTTGTTCCCACTTACACATCATTTGCTCACATTCACTTCCACATTTTCACTCACACTTATTATTTTTAATTTTCTTATTATGTAATTATTCTAATTTCTCATATATATATATATATATATATATATATATATATATATATATATATATATATATATATATATATATATATATATTACAAGATACCTCGAAATTATACAAGATACTCCGTATATACTATTATAAAAAAAAAATAAAGTATTTATAAAGAAAAATTTTATTATATTTTTATTAAAAACTATTATATATTTATTATACAGAAATATTTTACTTTATATTTTACAATAATTAATATATATATTTAATGAATTAGTTAAAAAATAATAATTTAATTTACTTGAAAAATAATAAATAACTAACCCGACCGGATTTGTAATTACTGCGTGGCTATCCTTCTTCATTTAACTGTAACTGTTTTGATCAAGTAACTAACAACTGAACTATTTGACGGAAAAATTCGAACTCTCACGAAAATGAACAACCATCCCTTTTTAGATGATCTTCTCATCAGACAGTTCTTTTTTTTATAGCCGATCCCTTTTCACGATTGCATTATCTGGCTGGATTGCCCTTCCATGTGTCACGCTTTATTAATTCTATAACTGTTACGGAACGTTTTTTCATTTACAAATATTTCAGCCTTTCCGCAAACTTCATCCTATCTTAATTTTACGAATGCGACATCAGGATAGTATACTAGTATAGATTAATTTCATTTAGTATTTATATGTATGTTAATACATTCTTTTATATAATTGACACGTATACATATTCTAATTCTCACTCACATATTCTGTCATTTTCAAACATAACATATATACGAAAAATAAAATATATATAAAAGTAGATACAATCAACACTTAGAGCATTTCTTGATTCTGGTTTTTATTTATTCTTCTTGTGTCGATCCTGAGAAGTATACATCTTCATTTTCGAATTTGATTGAATGACTTAGAAACATCAATGATTCTGGTATGCTAGCTCTACTAAACAAATATCTATACACTTTGCATTAATAATTAGTATATACATATTACATTTATTTATTATTATTTATTCAAATCTTTTTAAATTTCTTTGGTTTAAATAAAATTTAAATTTATTTATAAAACTACAATAATTTTAAACTATAATAAAACGTTTACTAATATTACTTTCATAAAATTTTTGAATCGTAATATTATGTTGTAGCTTTTCATACTTAGTTTTCTGCTGCTTTGTTTGTTCACTTAGTTTTTTAATTCTTCGTTCTGGATTTTTTATACAAACTTCATCGTTCTTCAGTCTATTCTGTAAGTGTGAGATCTGTAAACGTTTGACCTCATTACTTTTATATCCATCCAGTCTAGATTTGAGTTCAGAAATTTTATACTGATGTTCATTCTTAATATCTTGATGCACTTGTATCAATCTTTCTTCACTAAATTTCATGTATCTTTTGCTATAATGTTTAATTACTATCTTTTTTCTTTCTCGAATTGCCTTTTCTTTTTCTAACAATTCTTGCTTTAATTTCTTATTATCTTCCTTCAACAAAGACTCATTTTGTTCTACATCTCTTTTCTTACAATTAAATTCCTTCATTTCTTGGTAATTCAAATTCTCTGAAATGTCACCTTTCAATTTATTCCATTCGTTTCTCGATGCTTTTATTTCATCTTCTGAAATTTTTATCTGTATTTTATACTTATACTCATTGCTATGTAATTCTTGAATTATTTCTTCAGCATAAGATAGTTTATTCTGCAATTTTTTAATTTTATTTCTTTTAGGTTTGTCACTAATCATTGCTTTGTATACTTCATCCTTCAATTTAATCAAACCTTCTTTTTTTCCAGGCCTGATTTGATCAATTTTATCCTTGTCAGATAGAACACTTATCTTCTGCAAGGTTTTCGTTTAGTTTTGAAAATTTTTTATACTGTTTTGAATTAGATCGCAATTTCTTGCATTCAGCTGTTTGCGATTGTAATTTTGTTTTCAACTGTTCATTCTCTTTATATAAATTATCGGGAGAAATTCTTAATTTCAAATTTTCTTTATCGCTATTTAATTTAGATCGCTTTTCTTCTAATTTTTTGATTGATCTGTTAAGGGTATTTGATTTTTCAATTAACACCGATTTGTGTACTCTTTGCAGTTCCATAAATTCTCGTTTCAATATTTTATATTCCGTTTCTTTACAATTAAATTTATCGGACAAATCATCTCGTTTTTTTTTCATATTCACAATTTCCTGTTTATGTTTCGCATTTATTCTATTTAAAACATCATCGAATTGTTTTTTCTTATTTTTACCTCTATCAAAAGTTTTAAAACCTTTAAATCTTTCACTTAAGTCTGTAATCGTCTTTGTCACAATTTTTAATTTTTTATTAATATTAATATTTTGATTTCTGATTTTAAATGAATCCTTCTTTAAAACCGATATATCTTTTTTAAACGCAAATGGTGGTTTCTTTTCATCGTTTAGATATTTTTTAAGTTCTTTCTGAGTCTTTTCAGTCTTGTCCTTTTCTACTTCTATGTGTGTCACTTTTTCTTCTATATCCTTTGTCCATTTATAATCATTTTCAACGTTTTGTATATTTTTGTTACCTTCGTCTTTAATATTATTTTTAAAATCTGCTATATCCTTTTTGTGGTTGTTTTCTATTTTTATAATTTTCGTTTTTGTTACATTTGTTTTAATATTATCGATTTCACGTTTTAATTCTGCCGTTTCCGTTTTTAGTTCAGTTATTTCTGTTTCCATTTTTCCTCTGAAATTGAACATTTCTTTTCTTAATTCATTTATTTCTACTTTCATTTCTGCTCTCATTTCATTTATTTCTGCTTTTATTTCATTCATTTCAGCTTTCCTTTCATCTATGTCTGCTTTCATTACTGCTTTCATTTCAATCATTAATGCTAGTATGTCGTCTAAAGTAGCTATTTTTTCTTTTTATTATTATTGTTAATTAAATAGCAAGTTTATATAAAATTATATATTTTTATTTAATTATTATTATTACTATTTTTGAAAGAAGCTTGTAATTTATAAATTAAATAAGAGTTTAATTTTAATCTATTGTTGTGATCACTAATAATTTATACGAAAATGCAAGTTCTAATTTAAAAATTAAACGAGAGTTTAATTTTAATCTATCGTCATGGTCGCCAAATTATACAAGATACCTCGAAATTATACAAGATACCCCGTATATACTATTATAAAAAAAAAATAAAGTATTTATAAAGAAAAATTTTATTATATTTTTATTAAAAACTATTATATATTTATTATACAGAAATATTTTACTTTATATTTTAAAATAATTAATATATATATTTAATGAATTAGTTAAAAAATAATAATTTAATTTACTTGAAAAATAATAAATAACTAACCCGACCGGATTTGTAATTACTGCGTGGCTATCCTTCTTCATTTAACTGTAACTGTTTTGATCAAGTAACTAACAACTGAACTATTTGACGGAAAAATTCGAACTCTCACGAAAATGAACAACCATCCCTTTTTATACATTTTTCTTACATAATTTACTGGCTGTAATTTATTTTTTTTACTGGCCAGATTTATTTGGTCAAATTAATTTACTGGTTTTTTTTTCCATTGACTAACTAAAATTAATTTTAACTATTTTATAATAATAGTTTATCTACTACAAATCCAGTTTGATTATATTATAATAATTTTAGTATGTTTTACTTTAATTAAATAAATAATTATATACATATTTTGTTTTATTATATTAATTAAATTAAATATTAGTTTTCCACTTTCAATATAATAAATTTAGATTTATTATAACGTGAACATACGATGATCGTCGTAATATATATATGCATATATACATAAACATACTTTTTTTTTTTACACTAGTGCTTGTAGCAGCACTTTCGTAGCGTCGCTATGCTCAATCCTCCCTGAGTTTTGTTTTTTTACAATGTGCCCTTTTTCCAGTTTTTCTTTATTTTGAGTTATTATTTTATTTACCACCGTTTCATCCATGAACCAACTTTTAATTTTCTGTTTTTTTATTTTAATGTTTATCTCTTTTAATATATCATTCCGGATTTCATTTAACATCGTTGTCGTAATATATTTGTCTATTTGTACGCCGTATTTTGTCCTCGGTGTACTCTATATTTTAATTATTTCCTCGGTAAGTATTTTGTCCGTATACTTTTCTCATATTTTATATCGCATTTTTCATTTATGATCATACACTTAGAAATATAGACCATTTACATCGAATATATTTAATATTCTTTTTTTTTAATTCGCTCATCGATTTATCTTCGCGTCGAGTTATTAACCTCGAGCATTTTTTTATGTAATCTTTCAATTTTTTCTGTGTATGTTTTCTTAGTTAAACCCCCGTGCTTTCTTGATAAAGCATAATGTACCATCTTCAATGCATCATTTCCTACATAGTTCCTTAGTGTATATATTGCCGGTATCGCTATTTTGTTTTCTATATATTCCATACGCGTGCTCCATCTTAAATGCCTGTCTATTATTATTCCTAAATATTTGTGCGAATATACAAAATTTTATTTTTTCACATTTTTCAGACGTACATTCTATTACGAACGTATTACTTCGGTCAGTATTAACTGATTGACGAAGCTAATAAGTTTTTCTGTAATTGTTTTCGGTGTAAACCATGTTCGTGTTTTGTTTTTTAACACCTTGAAAACACTTACAGTTTTCATTAAGAGTTTCATCATGAAAACTGTAATTCGATTACGTGAAAAAAATCCGAACACGGGTTACACCGAAAAAAGTCACACACGTATACGAACCGTGAAAGCTTAATAATGTATTTAAATTAGTAACGAATTAACTTATTCCTCTAAGATATGGCATGAAAAACATCGATCACTCTCAATAGAGTGAGCAGGACAGATAAACACGAATGATGCATAGAGAGAGAGAGAGGGAGAAAGAAAGAAAAAGGAAAATATATGCCGTAGTTATAAAAAGATTGAATAATTATTTCTATCCCTGGACAGCAGTTATAGCGTATATGATTAACCTAAGAAAGTCCTTGGTCATTCTAATTCTTATCATATTACCAGGCAACCATGGCTGCTTACTCGAAATATTACGATTGGATCTGGTCCGGATGTGGTAATAGTATACGCATATGATACGATTTGATATAAAGAAGCATCTGGCGAAGAATCTTAGGCTGCAGATGCTGAATGCGATTATATTACTTCTCGCAGGTGCATCGTAGATTTCAACGTTGTACCTACGTATTGGAGGTATTACCGTCAAGCTCGCTAAACCTTTATAACTATACAGACGATTTATATTATATTTATACTGCGCAACAATTTCAATCTGGAACATAATTTTTTACGAGATCACTTCAAGTGATTTTTCTGTTATTTCAAAACCTTGCGCTAATAGATTAGATTATCTACATCGATTTATATTAAGAGCACGTAGACAAAACGATATTTAATGAAGAATTCGCACCATCAACCGGGGCCAAAAGTTAGGAGTTTCTAAAACACGTATCCCACGAGAAAAATTTTGGGAAATGAACTGAACAGTGTACACCATGCTATCGTTAGCTATATGGGACAAACAGGCAGAACTATCGCTTTATTATTATTATTCGTGTTCGAGCCAATTATAACTTAAACTGTTTTTAACGTCTATTACATTTTCTCGGACCAGTATTCCGCCAACTTTATGGCAATGACATTCTTCATCGTGCATCTAACATCAGTCAATTGACATTCGACTAGGTGTGCCATGGTCTGTATCTCGCCGCATTCGCAATGTCCATCCCTAGCCAGCGACCACTTTGTTAGATTCTGTTCTGTTCGGGCACACCCTGATCGGATCCGATTAAGAGTTTTCCATATTCGCCGGCTTTCTTTGGTTTTTCCTTCACATTGAAATCTCGAGATTGAACTTTGTCTTGCCATACTGTAATTCGCGCTTGTTCTGCATTAGTATTTAATTCCATACTGCTGTCGAAGTTAGAAAGCTTCTAGACTTCAAACGCGGAGTTACAGCATTTTGCCCATATATATATATATATATATATATATATATATATATATATATATATATATATATATATATATATATATATAGAGTATCGAGGGTCCAGAGCTTGCTTAGTTCTTTCTATATCTGCAGCCACCATCCTCCTTATGATTGGAGGTGTAATACCACTTAGTAAATACAGGTTATATACTTTTATTGAACTATCGCTATAAGGATTAAAGAGCATTTAGCGGACTGCAAGTATAAACGCAGGGAACAAATAGCCGTGACGACGGAACATCAAACGGTTACAGGGCATGCAATAAGGTTAGATCGGTTAGGTGAAATAATTGTTAGGGGATCCTTAAAAATGGAAAAATTCAAAAAGTTCAATAGAGAAGATGGCTTCCAAACTGATCCAGCGTGGAGAACGGTGATGTGTCAATTGAGAACTAATCCGATGCAGTATTGTTATCAATATAAGCTTGTTAGGTCGGAGTCAGTTTAGTTTAGTTCTGATGATGGTCACGGCATGTTGCTTGCATACTCGGGTTTATTAATACATTGTTTTAATTTTATTAATAAATTCTTTTTTTTTCCTTTTTGTACGTGATTGTTCCGAAATTATTGTATTTAATTCTCTCTCTCTCTCAAGGCTAGGTTAATTCTTGTCCACTTTTTTTCGATTGATCGAATCGAAATTTCTAGCACAGTGTATTCTCTATAACATGTTGCCATGTTCAAGTACGCTAATTTAGTCCCAGTACTTGATCATCGTTTCTAAAAAATTCGTGAAGTCTACTATCCTCTATTCGAGCGATATGGTCTGTCTAACGCAAATGCGTTGCAGTAAAATGAAAAAGTCGTTCGATAGATTCCATTTAATATTTATCGTATACATAAAAATACATTTACCGGCAATTTCGTTTATGGCAGCTATGCCATAGTTTCCGACTAATGACTAAAGTAGCGATTTTCAATGTTCGCGTTAAAATCTGCAAAGGACGAAATACAAACACGTTTAAAATATCAGTGTGTGTTCTGCCGGGTTTTAACGTATGGCTCGCAAATACGGAATTTCGTAAAAACAAGGGGCACAAAACAGCGCCGGAAGGATTAATATTAAGTATAAGAAGGTCCGACCGGAAGCGAAATATTCGGTTACGGAAGAAGACCGGACTTTGTAAGGTGGTGAAGCAGTTTGCTAAACTAAAGTGGACCTGGGAAATTAGACAGAGAGAAGGATAATAGATGGCCAAAACGAGTATGGGAATAAGCTTCGTAAGAGAAGAAACATTAGCAGACCGCTGACACCTTGGTATGACGAGATAATTCAGGTAGTGGGGAAGAACTGAATTCAGAAAGCTCAGAACCGGAACGTGTGGAAGAGATTGGGGATAACCAGCACTGGAACGATATAGAATAATATATATATACATGGTTACTTTTATTTATTTATTTATTTATGGGTTTCGCCGTGGGAACAAGTTTATTGTAATAATTGTATTTATAAAGTTGCAGAGAGCTGCATGTTTATAAATTAGTGTAAATGGGTGAATATTTAGCTTAAATAAACAAAGCAATCAGTTGTAAAATAAGAAAAGATATGTGTGCGTGTGAAAGCTCTCTGAAAATATGTAACTTATAAGATGGTAAAGGGATGAATAACGTGTCCCTTTACTCAAGTGTGGGTGTAAAAAAAAGAGTTTGTGTCGTAAAATAATAGTAAATATATATATATATATATATATATATATATATATACACAAACATGAATATATATATATAATACAAATACACATGTATACGGTTAAAGGTAAAGAACAAATATATATATACATATATATCAAATCAAATCAAATCAAGATTTGTTTTTACTTTCTTATATAAAACAGTTTACAATAACATGCTGTAAATGCACGAGTAGCAGCATAAACGATAGAATTATTTTCTTAAATATACGGTGTTTATTACGAAACATAAATTAAACAATCTTATAAAATAATTATGCGATTGTTGATAAAAAACAAAAATAATAGAAATGTTATAAATGTTGCATAAATATAATCTAATGTAATTTAGGATACAGGTGTACATGCATATAATATTAAGCTAACCCTGGCATTTTCAAATGCATACACACACACACACCATACAGCCGTACTCAACATATGCATACATATAAATTTGTAGAAAAACCCTAACGCTAAAAACCAACAAAGTTTTACTTTACTTTTTATTTTTTATGTACCTTATTAAATGCTTGCGACGTTTCTTAACATTTTTTAAGTCGGTTTTTACATACATGGGCAACGTGTTATAAATTACAGAACCTTTATAGATAGCTTGAATTCTGGAGTGATACTTATTGAACTTCGGTATTTGTGCCGTCCTCTCTCGATTTTATCTCGTAAAGTATTCCGCGATGTGCAACATATTGTAAGGATTATTCTTGAAGACATAGTCAAGTAATTGTAACTGATATATCTTTCGAATATTTAGGATTATGTTACGAGAAGGATTTTTTTGGTTAAAACAAATTTTACCAATTTATTTTGCAGCGTTTGAATTGGCTTAATATGTTACTTAGCCGCCCCTCCCCAATGAATTATTCCATAACTGAGAACAGGCTGGTACAAAGCGAGATATAATCGTTTAAGATGCTCAACAGAAAAATATTGCTTTAAGTACCAAAAAAAAGGTAATTCAATTTCCTTAGTTTTTTAGCTAGGTACAGAAGATGTTTATTCCACGTTAACTTAGTCAAATTGAATCTCTAAATATTTCACTTCATGCGTTCTTTCTATCTCATATTTATCGTTTAGCATGAATTTCATACCATTCCACAGATGAGAGGATTGATAAAATTAGATATTTTGTTTTATTTTCGTTAACAATTAGTCGGTTTCGCTTCAGCCATCCAGAAATTACATTGACATCAACTTGCGCCATCTGTTTAAGAATATTTGAGTGACGGGAAGTAATCACTAATGCAATATCGTCTGCGTAGCTAAATATCTTACCGTTAACCGTAATGTTACAAATGTCATTTATATGCGTATTAAAAAAAAGTAGGGACTTAATACACTCCCTTGTGGAATGTCAAAAGTTTGTGTTACACCTTCACTTTGTACATTATTTATCTCTGTAACATAGCGCCTGTTTTTTCTATGTATGTTTCAAACCAATTATATACATTTCCTCTTATCCCACAATCGTAAAGCTTTATATATGTATATATATAAATATATAATAAATAACCTAGCTTTTATATAAATTGTATATGCTCACCTTTCGTTTAATTAGTCTTTGTCTTCCTTTCATACACTCCACACACAAACACAAACACACATCTATACACTATTTTTTTTTTTTTTTTTATTTTGTACAAAACTAAAAATAAAATTATTATCCTTGCAAATATCTAAACATTTCCGCATTTTTAGTTATCTTTTCTACGTATTACCAATTATTACCTTTTAATATTTATATTTTATAATAATAATAATATTAAAAAGCTTGAAAAAGAAAAACGTTTTATTTAGTCGCTTTCGAATTTGAGGAACTAAAAGTTTGGTCGTAATAATAACGGCAGTTTGTATTATTAAGTTTTATTAACGTTCGCTGTTAATACGAAATTTAAAAGTCAATTCTCGTTACTATTCCTGCGTACTTAATAGGAAGTTGACTAAAGTGTCGTTACAAAGTACAAAAGTTGTAAAAGCTCGTTTTCCGAACGTTAACAAAAAGTTACGCAATTACGAGGATAGAAATGCATAGTTACCTAAATGGCGGTTGGAATCTATGAAGTTTGTTTAGATATTATTTGTTTTATATCTTATCTTAAAGCCTGTGTTACATCATTGATTTGATGTATGCCTCCCCCTAATCTTCTCCATCGATGTCTATCCTGCGTTTCACGAAGCCATTGTTTCCCTGCGACTGCCACAATATCATCCTGTCCACCTTATAAATGGTCTCCCTTGTGCGCGCTTTCCACTACATGGTCTTCATTGGATCAGTTCTTTTGTCTATCTTCCATCTTCTTGCCTACCGACATAACCAACCCAGGCCTATTTGTTCAATGCTTATACCTACATCCTCGAATGATGTTTTATTTCGGATATATTCTGATTTAATTCTGTCTCGTAATTTTATACGAAGCAAAGCTCGTTCCATCCATCTTTTTGTTGTTCCTATGACTTCTTTCATTAATGGCTAAATTCCTGCAGCGTATGTTAGTACTGAATAAATATTTTGGCTTTCTTTTCTGCACTAATTTTAGTGTTTACGTTTTATCTTATGCAATCCAGCTATTTGCCATTCTTTTCTCAATTTCTAATTTGCTTCCTCGTTTGCCGGTCGCAAAAAAAAAAACTGTACTAAATATGTAAATTGGTCTGTTTCTTCTATACTTCCTACTTGTATTTCACCGTGCGTTTGATCGTTGTCCTGATTTTGAATAAATTTCATATATTTCGTATAAACCAATATTGTTAACTGTACTCTCCAGTTCTTTCATCATATGTTCCAATTCATCTTTAGCTTGTGCCATGATCACAATGTCATCAGCGAAACACAGATGATGTAGGTATCTGCCATTTATATGTATTCCTTTTTTTTATTCCACGCTAATGATTTTATTGCACATTCCAACGCTGTTGTAAACAATCGTGGTGAGATTGTATCTCCTTGCCTAACTCCTTTTAGAATTGGGAATGTAGGTGTTGTATTGTGTAATTGAGCACTGGTTTTTTGTTGAGTCGTATATGTTTGCGAGTACGTCGATATATGTATTTTCTATACCACTAACTTTTAGAGCTTCCATAATCGAATGCCTTTTTTAGGTTAACAAATCCAAGATATACAAGTTATATTCTTTACATTTCTGTATTAGTAAAGTTAAAGGCTGGATATGATCTGCTGTACGAGATGTTTTCCGAAAACCAGCTTGTTCTATTGATTGCTGTTCATCCAATATAGATATTATTCTTGTAAATAGTTTGTATTATTGTTGATAGAAGGCTAATGGGTCTTTCCAGTTTGTCTCCTTTCTTGTGTAATAAAATAATGGTTGCATTATTCCACGAGGTTTGTATTTGTCTTTCTAAATAGTTAAATAAAGCTGTAAGTTCTTTAACAAAAGTTTCATCGCTGTATTTTAACATTTTCCGATGTTATTCCATCTTCGCCCGGTGCTTCACCGCTTTTCATTTGTTTAATGGCTAATTGTGTTTCGCTCTCTAGGATAACAATTGCTTCATCAGACGTACTGTTATGGTTATTGTACCTCGCATGATTATTTACATCATCGTATAATGATTTATAAAATTGTATACATCGTGTTTATTATGCCATTTTTATCTCTTATCTCTCCTCGATGTTTATTGTATGTTACAACTATAATAATTATTAGGATTACTACGAGTGCCGTTAGTAACATAATATTTTCTATTGAAATAATATTATAGCTTTAACACAATTCAAACGTAGTAATGGAAGTAGTTCTACTTGGAAGTGTCTTTCGATCAGATGGAACAACACCTCTTCCTCTACATTTGTATCAGTTCTAAATATATTGTAACCAGGAAACTAGACATTGTGGTTGCTGTCCAGGTTGTTTCAGATAGTGCCGCAACATCAATACAGTGTTAATATACATAAAATGATAAAGCTCACCGTACTTCTCGATTAAGGAGTTACAATCCTAAGCATCTAGTTTAATTCCCGGGGTGGAAGGTAACTAATATTAAAGTTTCAATGATTACCTGTAGCATATTGAAAACATCCTTATTTTTAAGTTAAGATTATTAAATATAGCTTTAATTACATTAAAAATATAGCTTAAATTCAATTCGCGTAATCAGCCTAAATGACTTTCAAAAGAAAACTCATTGTTGGTGCTGGGAAGAACGAAGAGTTGATGCATAAAATCTTTGTCCATTGTTTGGAACACTTGCGACTAAGCTCGGTATAAAATAACTATTCGATGAGAAGTCGAAATTTCGGTTGTTCTGAGGTACAAAATAAAGTAGCGGATCTTTTTGTGTTAGCACTAACTTTTTTTTGAATGACGGTTTACTGGTCAAAGTTAGCAGAATGATCTAATTCTGAGCGATTGTAATTTTAGAACACGAATCCGAAGCGCCGATAACGAAAATATTAAAGTAAGGAGCTACGTCTTTCATATTTTTTCCATGTAACGAAACAGGAGAAAATGTGATGTACATGCCGCAATTGTGTAACTGGTGGAAATAATACTGAGTATATAGGAAGAAGAATAAGATCCGATTCCAATTTTGTTTTAATAAAATTGGGAGACAAAGTATATATGTCGATGAAGAATTTGAGTTCATTTTTTACCTCCGTGAAAAAGGGCGAAACTTCGAGTATCATCTGGACAGGCTCCATGAGGAACATGTGTAAAAAAAGGGATATTAGCATTTTTTAGGTCTGCAGTAATGGAGATCGAAGTCGTCATATGTGCTAGCAAATACGGAAGTTCGTAACGATTAGGATTTCTAATCTTAAATGCAAACTTTACAAATAAATGTCTCGATTAATAATAGCGATCGGAGGAAGATTTTTCGCTCGAATTGGAAGTATAGAGCTGTCGTCTCATCATCGTGTTGAAGACGTCTGAATCGGTTACGATTTAGTGTCGCACTGTCAATGACGTCCCTCTTTTGTTTCTTTGGCGAACTTTCGCATTTGTGTAATGAAGTGTTTAACCACTGCGAGGAAGAAGCGCTAGCAGCACAATCGTTATTACCCGAACAATCGGATGTAGTATCGTTTTTTTTCCCGTCGAGTAGCATCATTCTATCAGCCGTCAGTTGTCTAGAGTTCGTTCCACCCAATGCGACACGTGTGGCAGTCTCGCTGGATGGACCGGTGGAGAAGTGAAATACCATACGAGTCGCCATGTCGAACTATTCGAATGATGTAGTTACACCCTTATCATGGTAGCAAAAACGAGATAAAACTAATTTATATTAATAGGAGTTAAACGAACGATGAACGACCAATGTAATACAGCACTGTATATATATATATATCATCACCGTCATCAACGTCGTTTTTTTTTTATTGCCGAACAACGTGAATAGTCATTGTACGTTTATTTTTACGTACAAAGTGGAACAAAGTGAATTAGTATTCGAGATACTAAAAGATGTGGGCGCATATGATGTTATACGTTGTGGGGGTGCCGTTGCCTTCTTCGTGATAATTAAGAGTTATGTAATGATAAAAAACCGAGCACTCTATCAATATACATATATATATATATATATATATATATATATATATATATATATATATATATATATATATAAATAGATAATATAGCATTAAGGAAGACCGTTAAATTCAAATACCTAGGGTCAAATATTACCTTAGAGAGAGACACACAATGCGACATAGACTCCCGGGTCTAAATAGCGTGGATGAAATGGAAGCAATTAACTGGGGTACTCTGCAACAAAAGGATTCCGATACATCTTAAAAGGAAGATTTATAAAACGGTTATTAGACCTGCTATGTTATATGGGGCTGAATGCTGGTCGACGACTGCAAAAATGGAACAAAAGCTCCATGTGGCTGAAATGAAAATGCTACGCTGGTCACTCGGATATACACGCTTTGACCATGTCAAAAATGATAACATAAGGGAGCGTATAGGCGTTGCACCTATAAAGTCGAAATTGCGGGAAGCTCGCCTCCGATGGTATGGTCATATCATGAGGAAAGCTGACTGAAGTCCAGTAAAGTCGTTCCCCGGAGGAAAGCGGCCACGAGGTCGACAAAGAAGACGATGGATAGACTCTGTCAACAACGACATGGTGGAAGTTGGTGCCAGTGCAGAGGACTTCAAGGATCGTAAGAAATGGAGAAGAACGTGTTATCAAGCGGACCCCTTAACGGGTAGGCGCTGGAAAGAAGATATATATATCAGATGACTAAGTAATATAGCTTTTCTTGAATTTCCGATTGAATGACTTGTTGCTCATTAACTACTCAGAGTTTTTTCCTATTCTGTGCAGATTGTGCTCAGATAACTCTTGTCAGATTTGTAATTACAACTCTAGTATCGTCGTTCGCCTGGTCTTACTTAGAAAAAAAAGAAAATATCTTTATTATGCAATTATTTACATATCTAAGTACGCAAAGAAGTTACCTTAACAATAACAATACGAACGATTACATGGAATCTATTTCATCATTAAACAAATTCCGTCAGATTGAGCATAATATTCGATTACGGTCGTGGCAAGTTTAGATCCCATTCGTATAGGTTTCAACTTGCCGATGTACCGAGTTGCTCCACGGGCAACACGAATGAAGTAGACTACATTGATGATGTCTCACTTTTATTCCGCCTTCCCGGATCTTCGTTTGAAATATGAAATTAAATTTATCCACTAATTTCTTATTATAACTAAGACTAACTCGTATGCTGTTTGTTTATGGAGTGTTCTATGGTTAGCAAAAATTTAAGAGCGCTGTTTACTTTTAAATTGTAATACTACTCACTGAAAAGCCAAACGTGGATCGTAAATGATTTGGTATGTTACCTCGTGCTTTTTGAATCGATTATTTACCGCACACATTAGCAATATAATTATTTACTTATTACGTTTTAGTTAAATTAATCTAATTTTTTATTTTATTTTTATGCGATTCGTTTGGATAATGTTTAAGTTTAATACACACACACCCACATGCACACTGTGACTGAGGTGATTATGTTATTCATCCCACTTTTCACCGGATACTTTAAGTACGCTTAGCAATCACAATTGGTTTATCGACATTTTTATATATATATATATGTATGTATGTATGTATGTGTATATGCTTATATATTTTAATAACCACTAATTGCTTGCCCCTTTATATACACACAAATATCGAATAAATCAATTATATATATATATATATATATATATATATATATATATATATATATATATATATGTACATTCGACCATGGAATACTGATAATGATAGACGAAGAGATGTTGCAGTTATCACTCATCTTCGTCTGATCCAATACGAGACATATGTTTACCCGCTTCAGAAGACTTTAGTTCCAATTTGTCTTATATTCAATGCTAATATCTATGTTTAATACGTACACTTCGAATGTCTGTAATTTGCATTTTATTGATATCCTCGTTTAGGTCTTCCGTTTTTCTTACATACTCCGAACGACCACTTACTCATCGTCCCTAAAGTAATTCGTTTACACTACATCTTAATAAACTTTATAAGATGATATACTACACTTGCTAAACGTTCGTACCTCTAAGCCAGTAGTTCCCGTACGGGGTGGAAGTTAAATAATAAATAGATAAAAAAACAACAAACAAATATTTAATTATATAGGAAGGAAAACTTCAAAGTAAACATTTAAAACGAAAATTAATGAAAGCCTAACTAATTTAACGGAGCACCGACGCCTAACGCGACCTTCGAAAAAATAAAAAATGATTTCCAACGCCTACGAAATTTCTGCTCCTACCGCGATCTGTGAAAAATTGTAGAAAATGAAATTTGAAAAATATAAGTCCGGCCAGAAGTCTGTCGACGAGCTGAAATCGGACACGTTAATAATTTTCCGATATTGTTCTCCTGTTCGCTGTTTCTTCTACGTCTTTGTTTCTTTATCTCTCCGGCTGTTTCGATAGTTTTACGTAGAGAGTCTGAACTTTCGCACGAGGAGTTTGGTATATTAGAAAAGTAAGAATATAGACGAGCCTAAGTGAAAAGTAGAAAGCGACACTCCGGCTTTTGCCCGATATAATTCGTTTCGTCGAGAAATGTTAGTAACAGGTGGGTCGAATTGAATATAATAATCGCCCTATATGATAGAGTGCAATCGGACGATTATAAATGAGAAACTTCAGTTCGATCAGAATCAACTGGTACACCGAATGTGTCACTATCGATTTTCCAGCCAGATTTAGTAGACGATTAAAAAGGAAGAAGTGGCGCCGAAAATGAACGGAGACTCTAGCAATTGATACGAACTTGTCCAAAATTAGCGATTATCATATTTTGACAAAAATGACTGTAGCGCGATTTTTTTTTTTTTGTGGAAATTACAATTTTTCTAGAAAATCGAAATTTCGAAAAACTAGATTTTACTGTAAATTTCGAATTATCAGCCATGGGTAATGTGTCATTCTCGTTATTTCCTTTAATTCTAACTAGCCGAAATAAACTTGACCGATTTTAATTTAACCGAATCTAACCTAACCTAACCTAACCTTATGCTCTCTACAAGCTGGTTTCTGGTGTGAGGCATCCCTTGGATGACGGCTTGTAATTTCTTTTGACATCAAAGGAGCTTTTGACAGCTGCAGATGGTCATCAATTATCAGTATTTTAAATTCATATAATATTAATCCCTACATTATTAACATTATTATAAATTATTTTTCAAATAGATATGCTTCCTTGGCAGTTGGTGACTCTTCTGTTAATGAGTTATGAATGAGTAAGATGCGTATGTCCCAAGCGTAATCTGGTGATAACCACATCATCTCTACGGTTTGAAAGCGAAGTTATCCAAGGATCAACCGAATATTTGATTTGCCGCAACTTGTTGGTTTGTGGCGTTAGCTGCCACTCCTTCTGCCATAATGAAAAAAGCCCATTTATGACGAACTTCTTAAGGTCACACGCTGGAACTGGAACATTCGGAACCGGCAAGAACACAGCAGCTTCCCTGGCCAATGTATCAGCCAGTTCGTTCCCATGAATTATATATATATATATATATATATATATATATATATATATATATATATATATCCAAATAACACAAAATATAATTGGTCGTCTATTTAATACGATGTTAAAATAAGAAATAATTTGTAAAGTGTGGAATGTAGTGATTTTTAAAAAATGAACAACGGAAAAGTTATTAAAATCACCAAACTTTTTAAAAATAAAAAATCGCAAAACTTTTCGTCTGTTAAACGATTGTCTAGTGAATATAAAAAAAATGTATACGAATATATACAATATAAAATTGTAAATATAAAAAATATTAACTTAGATGTACAGCTTACAAAAGCAACTTTATAAAATAATCTGATAGTGAATGTGGTAAACAACACAAACTACTGATGTATATATAAATAAAATTTATACATAAACTTAACACAGTAGCGTCGAAAAGTACAGATAAGGTCTTCTGTCTAAGAAATAAATATTGATGAATTTTTGATAAAGAATTAATTCTAAGAAGTATATCATAAAATACATCGATCAAAAGTTATTTATTTTTATTTTTCCACGCTATTGTGTTTTGTTCCCATATAAATTTTATATATATTGATTGTAGATTATTTACCACGTTCACTATCAGATTATTTTTTAAAGTTATTTTTGTAAATTGCATATCTAAATTAGTGTTTTTTTAAAATTTTATATTTTTATATTATATACACTTATATAGTTCTATTATATTTCATTTTTATGGCTTAATAGCCGGAAAGGATTCTGGTTTTTTTATTCAAAAAAAGTTTAACGATTTCAACTCGTTATTTATTTCATAAAATAAGGAAATTGAAGAAATATGCGTGTAATAAAAAAAGTTTTATACAATAGTTTCAAGGTTCTGCCACTGAATTCTCGGATTTAATATTATAAATTATACGTATACGGAAACATTTTCGACATGATGAAAATTACTTTTTTACACGTTTAAGTATTTCATAAAGCTTTACTGTCTACAATTTCGGTTCATTGAAAATTTAATTAATTCTCTTTGATTTTTTTTTATCTTCGCGTTAAATATAAGTCGTAAAATTTAGTACAAGATCGTTAAAATTATGTTGAAAAAAATATAAACAGGATATTAAAAATTTACCGAGATGATGAAGTACTTGGTTAATGTGTTTTAAAGTGAGGATTAAATAAAATAAGTTATGGTATGGGTTAAATCAAAATGCGATAATTGGTTTTTTTATATACTTTAATAAAAAATAACATATTTATATATATATATATATATGTGTGTGTGTGTATATTTGATAAAGCATTCTAGTTGATGTTATATTTGTGGACGTATCTATCGAGCGCGAATTGAATACCTTCGTATTTTCAATTAATTTCCTTTTCACACTTTATACACTTCTTTTATTGCGGACGACTTACTCGTGCGGTGAATGTCGATATTATTATTATTATTATTGTTATTATATATATATATATATATATATATATATTCTTCTTCCAGTGCATATCCGTTAACGGATGCTCGCGTTCAAATTAACTATTATTACTGTTTTGTCCATTGCTGTTCTAAAGAGTTCTGTGACCGTTGCTCCAAAACCATGTTCTTAAATTATTGAGCCAAGATATCCTTCTTCATCCCTGATCTCTTCGTCCTATTATCTTGCCTTGAAGAATTCTCTGCAGTAATTTATATGTTCTTTACTGTGTTCAGGATTTCCCGTTCTTTGTTTATCTTCGACAAAACATATTTGTCGGTACGTTTCTGCGTCAAGGGAATTTACAGAATACGACGATATAACCACATCTCGAAAGCGGTCAACTTTTTCGACATGCTTTCCGTCAAAGTCCATGATTACACTTCATATAAGAGTATCGAAAAAACATAACATCGGTGTAGTCTAATTTTGATTTTTCTAAATTTACATCCTTACGTGTGAATATGCACGTCTTGCTTTCTCTATTCCGCATTTTAATTCTTGCGATTGATCCCAATTCTCATTTATTATAGTTCCCAAATACATATGGTGATTAACTCTTTCTAGCTTTTTGTTTTTTATGATCAGCTGACTGTGGGGTATATTATGCTTGCTGATTATCATATATTTAGTTTTGTCGAAGTTCAGTTCCAAACCAAATTTACTGCAACTTTCTATTACTTTCTTCATCAGCGTTTGAAGACCTCTAAACTTATTCGTGAAAATTACAGTATCATCTGCGTATCGGAGATTGTCAAGTAACTAGTAACCCTTCTTCCGAATCCTGGAGGGCTTCTTTAAAGATTTATTCTGAATATATATTGAATGAAGTCGGGGCATCCTTGCCTCATCCATGCCTTAGCCTTAGGCTTCTATCCCTCAACCTTTGCGTAGGCTTCTTGGTTTTAGTAGAGATTTTTAATAATTCGTATATCCTTATCGTTCAATCCAAATTCCCGTACAATTGGAATCATCTTAATATGTTGTACCCGATCGAATGCCTTCTGATAGTCGATGAAACACGTGTAGACATCTCTACATATTTGGAATAATACGTGTAACAAATAAACGAATACGTTTGATATTAAACTGATTATAATCGCGAGTTGAAAATTTCATTTTCGATTTTTAAAAATTTTTCGACCGATTTTTGGTCGGCCGATTTTACAATGCATTTAGCCTGGGCAATGTTAATTATATACCTATATATCGTTATATATACGCAATGCTTTTAGCATAGACAATGTTAATTATCCATTTATCGTTATATACATGTATATATTTACAATAGCAATTAGCCATTTTATATATATATATATATATAAAGATTTCACTGGCAGGGATAACTCCATCAAAAATGGTCGGATTTTGGAAAACCTTTTTTTCTTTTATTCATAATCATCAATATATACACATAATATGTATATATCTATGCGTACGCCATTATCATGTGGTAGCCAAAAAAAATTTAATCGATCTTTTTTATTATATCTTTATATATATAACTCTTCTGTGCATGTGTATGTCATCAAACTGCTTGTGTATATATATATGTATATATGTATATATATATATATATATATATATATATATATATATATATATATATATATATATATATATAATATAGCATTACGTAATAGGCGTAACTGGAATGAAGAACCGTAAACAGATTGAATGGGTAAGGTTTATATATATATATATATATATATATATATATATATATATATATATATATATATATATATATATCTATATCGAAGAATTGATTTTATTTCATCGTATTTAATTACTTTTTCAGAAGCGGCTGAAACTCCGAACAGTCCGTCGGAATGGATTATATACGAGAATTCGACATCAGACCCGATCGAGAGATGTATTATGCGGGCGAAGTAATTTCCGGTTCTATTCTGTTGGAGACTATCGAAAATTTCAAACTAAAATGTAAGTATCCTAATTAAATAAACGAATCGCTTATACTGACGTATTGAAAATTTTTGAAATCGATCATACACTATTATAAACGACGGAATTAAATCACATTTATTTAAAATATTACGCGAACTATTGCAATATTAACGGTGTATTTATTAAAATGCAAGATACAATCACGTGACATATATACAATATTTGTTAATAATGTATAAATGTCTGAAATTATATATATACAAATATATATATAATAATTATATATTAATATATAAAAATGTAATATAACAAAATGTTTATATAATATTATAATTTATATTTGATCTAATTTTTCTATATAACGTATATATTAAAATATTATACTTATATATATATATATATATATTTTATTTATTTCTCCAATAAATGTTTATATATATATATATATATATATATATATATATATATATATATATATATATATATAATATATATATATATATATATATAATATATAATATTAATAATATAAATATTAATTGTAAAAATAAATGAAAGAGTTAATTAATACGTACACACGTGCGTAAACGGAATAATAATCTCGTATAAATAAATGTATGCATATACAATCAAATGTACACCTATCGAAATATACATTCAAAAAGTCTACATGTGCAAAATATATTTAAAATATTACGCAAAATATTATAATATGGACGGCGTATTTATTAAAACGTGTACATACATATATAAATATATATGTATATATATATATAAAAGATAAAATCACGTGCTAAATATATGTATATATTTGTTAATAATATATAAATGTGTAATAACGTAATATTTATATATAATATAATTACATATTTATAATAATTATATGTTAATATATAAAAATGTAATATAATTAAATGTTTACACAATATTATAATATATATTATGTCTAATTTTATATATAACGTATATAAATATTATATTTATATATGTATACATTTATTTTATTTATTCCTTCGATTACTGTATATATATATATATATATATATATATATATATATATATATATATATATATATATATATATATATCAGTGGCGGCTCATGGCAAGTTAATTTGGGAGGCTCTAATATAAAACTATAATAATTTATAAAATGTAATGACATAAACTTACCTCGCTTTTTTGTCCATGTTTTAAACTAAATAGAACTGGTTTAATACGTTCACGTTCTATTTAATTAAAAAAAGATGATAATCTGTTGAATGCACTGTATAACTAATATTTATTATTATTATTATTATTATTATTATTATTATTATACGGGCGCCGGCTGTACTAACGGGCCATATGCGCCCACATGTGGTCCTAGATCTGATTTAAGAGGCTCAGTGAATCCAGGAACAGGAACACATTATGAATATGGTCAGTAGATTCAGATAAAAGTTGAGGTAAAGAAGGAGGAAGGCTGTGCTGGATTCTTAATGTTGTGAGAGCATGACAGGATGTTAGTATGTGGGGTATAAGCAGTTGAGACATTTGGCAAAAGGGACAGAATGGCGGGTCTGTGCCATGAAGAAGATAGGAATGGGTAAGGTTTGAGTGGGATATACGGAGTCTTGTAAGGATAACATTTTTCTTTCTTGTTTGGAAAGGAAATGGCAGTTGGGATAGTGGATTAGGTTTGATTAAAAGGAGGTGGTTTTGTTCATTAGACTTCCATGCACGACACCAAGATTTAGTTACGAGAGATTTCAGGAAAGCTTTAACGTCACTATAGAGAGAGAGACGAGCGGATATGTGTGGAAGCAAAGACGCCTCTCTGGCAGGTCGGTCAATAGCCTCATTTCCAGGAATACCGATGTGGCTGGGAATCCAAATGAAAGCTATGGAAACTTGAGATCTAGTAAGGAAGTCATGGACAAGCAGAATGCGTTGTAGAAGTGCATTATCCGTATATAGGTTGTGGAGAGACTTTAAAACATTGAGTGAATCAGAAAGAATAAGGAATTTAGAAGAAGACTGCGTCATGAACAGGAACTCTAGACACTTGAATATAGCAAAGGATTCAGCTGAAAAAATGGAGCAGGACTTAGGAAGTCGAAAGCGATGAATGAAGGGGGTACCGAGAAGGCAGACCCCACACGTCTACCCGATTTAGAGCCATCAGTAAAACAGCACACAGCGTCCTTATATTTGGAGAAAGGTGGGTAAGTTTCAAGTTTATATGGAGTGGTTGCAAAAGCCAGGGTGGTGGGTCAGTATATATTGGAAGAAGAGGGGGATTAAGAATGAATTTGTTAAATTGAGGAAATAATGATAAGAATTTATTTTTGATGCTAATTGCATATTTAGGGATGTTTATGGATATTTAATTGTAGCTTGGAATATTGTACAAAAGATCATTGAACAGTAGGTTTGGAGAGATAAGTGTGGAGGTGAGGAAGTTACCTGTCAGGATTTGCCTTCGGTAACATAAAGGAAGTAATCCCGATTCACTATTAAGACTAGCTGTAGGGCTAGTATGAAAAGCTCCAGTGGCTATTCGGACGGCTGAATGTTGAATGGTATCCAAGGACCTCAGTAACCCCTGGGCCGCAGAGGCGAATGCTAGGCAACCGTACTCTAATCTAGAACGAATTAATACTTTATATAACAGTAATAACATTTTTCGATCGCCTCCGTTACGTCTATTATTAATTTTCTTCAATATGTTTAGACCTTTTACAGCTGATTTCTTGAGATTTTTAATGTGCGCGTTCCATACCAGTTTGCTGTCAAAAGTTACTCCGAGGTAGCGCACTGTATCCTGGAAACATAATTCTAAACCATTCAGGAAGATTTTAGGTCGTTGACCACACTTGGTGTTTCGGTGGAAGTCAACGCAGGTTGTTTTTTCTGCTGAAAAATTGAATCCACGTGCAGATGCCCATTCTACTATTTCATTGATGCAACGTTGTATGATTTTACCAGCTCTGGTTGGCAAAGACGATTGGAACGTTATCGTTAAATCATCTGCAAAAAGGCTGAATTGTACCGGTGGTCGGATTGCCTGCAATATATCGTTAATAACTAGCAGGAAGAGTGTTACACTAAGGACGCAGTACACCATTCTCCATATGAAACAATTTTGAATAGGTGTTGCCTAACCGTACCTTGATTTGTCTGCCAATTAAAAAACTTTGAATTAAATTGGCCATGCGGCCATGGATTCCTGCTTTATGTAGGCTAGTAAGCGCCTGATATTTCCATACTGTATCATATGCCTTTTGCAGATCAAAAAAGACAGCATATAGATGATTGCAATCATGGAATGCCTTCTGGATCTTGAGTTGGAGATCAATGATAGCTTGTATTGCTGATCGATGTTTTCGGAAACCATATTGCTTTGGAGTGAACATATTATTCATTTCTAAGGTCCAGGTTAGCCTCTTTTGAATAATTTTTTCCAATAGTTTGCCAAGTACACTTGTTAATGCAATGGGGCGGTAGCTAGTTGTTTCTGTTTTATTTTTTCCCCTTTTCCCCTTTTATTATAGGGATTACTATGGCTACTTTCCATTTTGCCGGGAAAGTTCCCTCATTCCACATCCTATTAAAGATGTAATAAAATTTTACAAAATGTGGAAAAAAACAACAGTCATAAAGTCAAGGAAGGAATAATATTTATAGTGTACAATTAAAGAAGGATTGCTTATGCTGATATATAAGGACGATAATAAAGGATCATTTGTGAAAAGAGGGAAAGTTGAAAATGACGACTGCTCGTAATGACTTAGTCCAAAGTATGAAATGTATTAAAATCCTCTGTCGAGCAGAAATAACGACGATAACGAATATTTAATCTGAAAAAATATACGCGAATTCAATAAATAGCAAAGCATAAAAAAAGAAAAAAGTGATAAATATGATAACTAAAATCAGTTTTTAAAAGAATTAATTTTTATATAAAAAGTTTAACCTTCTATCTTTTTTTGAAACAAAATTTTCAATGACTTTTTCGTCAAATTCTGATATATTGTGTATCAAACTTTTATTTACAGATATCATTGCTAAGCCATTAAGGCGATCTTCACTCATTGAATTTCTCAAAAACGTCTTTATTCTTTTAAGAGTGGAAAAACATCGCTCTGCTTCGGCAGTATTTGAGTAACCAGAATAATTTTGATCAGTTTTACTGTTTCGCTGAATGTTTCGTATAATTCATTTTGAAATATCCAAGACATCATATTTAAACAACCAATAATACCTTGCAAATCTGATCTTGAATAAATTACTTCGAGTTCAGTCTTTAACTTATTTTTTTCCAACATGGGATAAAATGTAATTACGGATTCAAAAATTGATGTGGGAAACTGTTTAGAATTATTTTGAAAAATTATCAGTGGAAACTAATAATGCATCTTCTAAGTGGCTGTCTTTCACTTGAAAAGTTATGGTGTCGCATACTTCTTTAGCAATAGCCGAATTTTTATTTTCTTGATCCACTTTTCGTCGTTTAGTTTCATTATCGGTTATTTTGAACTGCGTTACATTTGAGTATCGAATAGTGGATACAATTTTTTCGAAGTCTTCTTTATCTCTTAAAAGCTGGGTACTGTCCTTATTTTTAGACTGAAATTGATTAAACAATATATCTACATGTGGCATAATTTTATGGAATAAGGTAAGCCAAAATATAAAATCTGGGTCTTGTAAGGTTCTTCGTAAACTATATGCTTCCTTGCAAGTAATATTTTTGTTAGATTTTTCTTCTAGT
This sequence comes from Coronaproctus castanopsis, assembly GCA_032883995.1. Classification (NCBI taxonomy): domain Eukaryota; kingdom Metazoa; phylum Arthropoda; class Insecta; order Hemiptera; family Monophlebidae; genus Coronaproctus; species Coronaproctus castanopsis. The sequence goes on from CM065052.1 coordinate 273,808,707, forward strand.
TCTTCGAAACATTCTATTAATTTTTCCCGATTTTCGAAAACAGTTATTTACTGTACGCGTATTATAATTCCAACGTGTAGTGACAGTTCTAGGTAATTTCCTATTTACAATTTTTTGCAGTACATCGCATCTATGAGTCGAATTTGAAAAAGAGCTCGGTATAGCGGACAAATTTGAAAAAAAGATTCTAATTTTGGAATCCTGGCTTGTTGCTTTTTGCATAATTAAATTCAGTTGGCGCGCATAACAATGAATAAAATGAGCGTATTTATATTTTTGTTTTATCTTTGCCTGCACACCATTTGTAGAGCCGCTCATTACATTTGCTCCATCGTAAGTTTGAGCAATTAGCTTGAAAGGCGAGTCTCCAATTAATTTATCTAATTCAGTTTCTATGCATTGCGTCAAACCATCAGCTGACCTATCAGTTATTCTTCAAAAACTCCAAAACCGTTCATGTATATTTTTATGATGTAAATATCTTAGTATTATTACCATTTGGCACTGATTCGATATATCTGTGATTTCGTCGCACTGAATAGCTAAAAATTCATTTTCCTCAATCTCTTTTTTAATCTCTTCTTGACACATTTCCAGCATACTTTCTAGGATATCATTTTGTATTGTTTTAGATGTACCTTTGAAAATAGTGGCAGTATTTAAATGTTCTTTTAAAATGGTATCTAATTCTGCTGAAAAGTCAAGTAATTCCCTGAAAACACCACCATTATACCCTCTTAGAGCCAGTTCTAACTTACCACAAAACTTTATGCAGTTAATTATTCTTTTTAATATATATCTATTTTTAGTGACTTCTTCATTATGTTTAATAATGTTTAACCTATAAGCAGAATCTAATTTAAGTGCAATATTTACAGAACCCATTAAACCTAGTTCCATACAACAATTCATGTGACGAGCTGATAGTTCATGCTTTTTTGCTCTTTGATTTAAATGTTTTAGATCATTAAATCCTAATCGTGCCCATGTCACTTCCATCTTTAAAAAAAAGTACACAAGGAAACCAGGAAAAGTGATTAATTACTTCACATCCGCATATCCATTTGAATTTGTTGTAAATTTCTTTTGGAAAATGTCTTATAAAAGTACGTGTACCTACTTTATCTTGTTGATTCAAATTTAATATGGGTGTGGGTCTCTCCCTAGTTTCTTAATTCTAACCTTTTCTGATAATGGAAGCATTTTAAAATTTCCTTTTAAAATATTACTAATTTTATTATCCATCATTATGTTTTAAAAATCAACGTTTAACAATAATTAAATTTAAACGTTTAATTAGATAAATAAAAAATATTACTATAAAATAAGTGTCGGCGAAATCAGTGCTTGCGTTCAGTTAAGTAACAAAATCGATATTGTAAAATGGATTATTTAAAGAAGAGAAAGAAGGATAAAAAAAAAAAAAAAAACGGCAAATGAAAACATGTGTTTTTCGATAAGTAAACAACGGCGCAACGCAAATATATTGTTAAAATTGGTTATAATCGCCTGTGAAATAGTCGAGGGCTCACTTATCTAGAGCCCTCAGACGTCTTTAAGTTATGCTCGGGAAACTTCGGTTCTCTTCGTTTTTCGCATGTATTCTATATACCGTGTGAGGGCTCAATTCTGAATAGCCCACATACTGTATTATTGGTTGTTGTTATTATCACGTGACCGGAAAATCAGCTATTGACGACGTTGACGCGAGTCGATTGCGTAGTTCCAGTACAGTTAAAAAAATACGACGATTCTTATAGCCGGTGTTTTAGCTGTTCGTTTAAGGAATCCGCGCAAAAACGCATATTTTGCATTCCTTTTTAAAATGGATTCTTACAAAAAAATTATTTTAAAATTAAAAGTTCTATTCTGTATACTGATTTTTTTTAAGTCATTAAATAATATGCATTTCTTAAAAATCGCACAGGGAGGCTCGCACCCTTGAGCCCCCCTGGAGGATCCGGCCTGTATATATATATATATATATATATATATATATATATGGCACTAAGACTGTTAATCTAACAAAGATTTAGAATCGGAAATTCACTTTATATTGCATTCACAGATATACAAAAAGCCTTTGATAATGTCAATTGGAACACATTGTTTACAATATTACAGAAAACGGAAATAAACAAGAAGGATATTAAATTAATATATAAATTATACGAAAATCAGAAAGCAATGATACAGATTGGCAATGTGAACAAAGAAGTTAAAATATTGAAAGGAGTTAGACAGGGTTGTATCACCGATATTATTCAACCTGTATATAGAAGAAATAATGAAAGAAATTAAAGAAAAAACAAAGAAAAATTGTGTAAAAATACGAAATAATATGCACATTACAATTTGCCGATGATATAGCTGTTCTAGCAGAAAATCGAAATCAATTGAAGGAAACATTAAAAGTAATGGAAGATGTATTTAAGAAATATGGAATGCAAATAAATAAAAATAAAACAAAAATTATGATATGCGAAAAAAATAACAGTCGAAAGAAAATAAGTGCAGATATTGACGGTGTTTAAATACAAGAAGTGAATTAATTTCATTACTTGGGTAGTAAAATCACCAGAGATGGCAGGTGTAGACATTAAAAAACGGATCAATCAAGCAAAGCAAGTTTTTTACGATCGGAAAAGTATTTTAACCAACAAAGCTATAAGTACAAATTTGAGGAAAAAATTTTTAACCTTATTCGTTTGGAATGCAGCGTTGTACGGATGTGAAACATGGATGATTGGAAAGGCGGAGAAAAAAAAACATAGAAGCCTTCAAAATATGGTGCTATAAGAGAATGCTGAAAATAAGATGGACCGATAAATTAACAAATGAAGAGGTGTTAGGAAAAATTGGCGAAGGAAGAACATTATGGAAAAAAATAATAAAACGAAGAACTAATATGATCGGTCACATTTTAAGACATGAAAGCCTATTAAAGATAATTATAGAAGGACGGATGAATGGGAAACGCGGAAAGGGAAGACCAAGAAATCAATATACACAGCAACTAATAGAAGACACTGGTAGCACAGGATATACGGATATGAAGAGGAAAACAGAAAACCGTCAGTTGTGGAAGAAATTAGCAAACCAGTCTTAGGACTGATGACTACATGATGATATATATATATTAGACCATATAAATATTATATTATTAATACAAATATTAATAGGAAAAATAAATAAAAGGGTTAATTAATATGTACACAACGGAATAATGATCTCGTATAAATAAATGTATGCATATTCAACTACATGTACACCTACAGAAATATAGATTCAAAAATCCTACATATACACACACACACACACACACACAACTCAATTATGCGCTACGAACATTAAGGACTACGTACATAGTAATATATCCGAATAATAGTAATTATAACAATAATAATAATAAAAACCGAATCAATATATTTTCATAGAATTTCCAAAATAATGTACAAACAATTAATAATAACAATTTAAACGTAAAATAATAATAATATACCGCTCACATTCGCAAAATTCCAGTTATGCGCGCAATTACGCTAATACCGAGTTAATAATCGAAATATACTTTTATAGTTTAATCGTTAATTAACCATCTAAGCTGCAAGCCCCACTCTGCACCTTCTCACTCGTTTTAAACAATTTCCGATTCATTTTCTCTTATATCATTAAACAAACAAATTCGATACATTTTATTATCTAAATACCCGTATACAAATCAATTCGATACATTTCATTATCTAAATACCCATACAAACCAATTCGATACATTTTATCATCTAAATACCTGTATCAAGAACAAACGTAAGAAAATAAACGTACTCTCCTTTATCAATCGTTAAGTTCAAAAAATATACACTCGATACTTAAATTCGTAACGCTAAGTATTAAAATGAGAAAACCCAAAACTGATTGACTCAATGGACCGGAAAATAAAATAATATTTGAATATATACGTAAGCGTTATATATAATTCGGTCCGGCGCTAAAAACCCGCGTTGAAAACCGTAACATTATATATCGATATCAATATATTTATTTCAATACAAAATTCTATAAATGGTAAAAAATTCATTCGTACATAAACATATGCCAAGTATAAAGTTACCTTTAGCAGCTAAATACAACCAAGTGACTTTACAAAGCTAAAGAATAAAGAAAATTACAATAAAATAACAATAGGAAAATTTAAAAAAAAAAAAAAAAAAAAATTAGCTCGTATATTGAATTTAATCGGTATATAAATAAAAAAATAAATCTAAACGTCCGTTATTCGCTGTTCGTTATTGTGTTACCACTTTTTCTGGTAAAGAATTGTAAGCGTACCTAACTCGCGCACTTTTGTAATGTTTCGAAGAGTAAATATATTAATAAAATACCGCTTAAAACAAAATTCAAAATATCTCTAATATTCGTAATAATGATAATATTCTAATTATAATTACAATAATGTAATTTTTAGATTGTGGAACGTAGTGATTTTTTTATTAATTTAATTACAAAAATTAGTTAAAATCACTAAACGTTTATTTTCTTGAAAAATTCACAAAGCTTTTATCAGTGATATTTAAATGAAAATAAAAATTTAAAAATAAAAACACAAAAATATAAATTTAAGATGACAAATTTACAAGTATAACTTAAAACATTTTAACAGTGACGATTTAAAAATTAACGCTATTAACCAAAAAATTTATATACATATATACAGAAAGCCTAAACGGTTATATTAAAAAAAAAAAAAAAAAAAAACAGAATGTGTTTTAAGTTATACTTGTAAATTCGTGACCTTAAATTTATATTTTTGTGTTTTTATTTTTAAATCTTTATTTTAATTTAAATATCACCGATAAAAGCTTTGTGAATTTTTCAAAAAAATAAACGTTTAGTGATTTTAACTAATTTGTTGCAATTAAATTAATGATTTAATTGTAATAACGACAAGTAGAGAAGTAAAGCTCGTAATAATAAATACGAGAAATACCGATTAATACAGCGATCGTGTATAATCTGGCAAATGTAACTTTAAACGATTGAGATCCTACTGTAATTTGCAAACTAACGAGTTTCACTAAATGGGTAAACATAAAAAACAAATGAACAAGGATTAGAAATAAAAATTTGGAGTTGCATTACAAAAATGAAAAATAATAGTAATAATAACGGCGTATTTTTTTGTATCGTTACAAATGCGCTAAATATTTATTGTACACGTGTTGTAACCGAGAAAAACCGACTTTAAATGAATTGTAATCTTGGAACTGCAACTTCGCAGCTAACCTGCCAGTTTCCTTTATAACAAATCTCTACTGTTACCAAAATTATATAATTCCTTCGTTCCTCCGATCTAATTAAATTAAATATCCACCCTCTGCAGCTACGACGTTAAAAATAACAAAAATAGAAAAGAGCCCACAGAAAACGAATAACACACACGCGCTGTACAGATTGAAATTATGGTTAAAAATCAGTTCTAGGACTATGCCATTCTGCTATCTCAAGGTGGTGTAGTTGCCGAGTGCTCGACTGTTAACTCGATTAACACGCGACATAAAAAGTTTTCTTCGTTATTTAATTTGTAATTATCATTGTGAAGGCAATGACTCCGTATAATACGCACGCGCATCCGCGTCGCATATAAATAATGCCTTGAATGCTAGCTAATTTTGTACGTAAAAAATTAAGGTACTAAATAGCTAGTGATGTTCGGCAATGAACAATACAACGATGATGATTCTGCTACTAGCGGAATATTTAATTCAAGCGTACAATAAGTACGATTTTATATTTTGTTAATAACTCATCGGTTGTCGGTGCCGTAGAGGTCCTTAAGCGCAGCATCCACATAAGACAAGTTATAGCTAATAATAAGAACACAACCCACGGATTAAAGACGTATTCAGAAATAATATATAACCACACATACATATATATTAAATCGAACTACGTGCAAATAATAAATAAATAAATAAAGCCTATATTTCGAGCCAATTATTGGCGCCTCCAACCCATGAAAATATTAATAAAATGATGAAACACATAACAAAAATACCATATACCCATACAATTAACCATGATTAAGGACACCATATAATTGACACATTTTCTTCCATTCCGCTTTATCGGAGCTTAATCGCAACCAAGTAGAACCCATCCGCCGTCTGAAGTCATCTGCCCACCGTAGGAATCCACTTGGTTGCATCTGCGGCCAAACCATCCCGACGCATCATGTGACCGGCCCAGTTCCATTTCAGGCTGACTGCTAACTTCGCAATATCCTTCATTTTAGTTTTATACCTAATAGTTTCCGAACGAATTCGGTCCAATTTTCGAATTCCAAGGATAGATCTCTCCATTGCTCTCTGTACACGACTGATTTTGTCAATATGTGCTGCTTTCCTAGACCACGTTTGACAACCGTATAACAAAACTGGTACGACGCATTTTTCCAGAACGTTAACTTTTGCTTGTAGGTTAATTTTCCAGCTTCTATTTTTTAAAACTCCTTTTAAACTCCAAAATTTTTTCCACGCTGCGGCAATTCTTCTTGTTAGTTCTTTATCCATCCAATCATTGAATGATAAACACTGACCCAAATAGATTGCTTCCTGCATGTATTCCAGTTTTTCTCCATTTAGGCAAATTGTTTCTGGTGTACTATCAGTAAGAAGCTTAGTTTATTGTTTATAATTAAACCTACATTTCTACAATTACGGTAGAGTTCTTCTAACATTATGGAAAGTTCGTTTGCAGATCCCGCAAATAAAATTATGTCGTCTGCAAATCTAAGATTAGATAAATATTGTCCGTTTATTTATTCCTCTAGTTTCCCAATTTGATTTCCTTAAAGCAAATTCAAGTACCGTGTTGAAAAGTGCCGGAGAAATTGGATCGCCTTGTTTTGTTCCTCCGGATTGATTAAATATTCTACTATCTTCTGCTAGTGAAATGTAAGCCGTACTTAATTTGTATATTTCCTAAATTTATATACTTTGTTTCCACGCCTGCATGATGTAAAGCATCGAACAACGCACTGTGTTTAATCCTATCGAAAGCTTTACTGAAATCTATAAGGACAATATATAGCTTCAAATTATATACTCGACATTTTTCTATAACCTGAATAACTATATGAATATTATCGATAGTTGAAACCCGCTTCTAAATCCAGCTTGTGCTTGCGGCTGGTATTTGTCTAGTACTTTATGTACGCGTCTTTCTAAGACCTTCATAAACAATTTGCACATAACAGGAATCAAACTAATCGGTCGATAATTATCTAAATTACTACGAGATCATTTTTTGTGCAGTAATATCATACTGGATATAGCCATTTCTCCGGGAAATTTTTCTAACTCGAATATTTTATCGAAAAATTCTGCACAAATTTTTAGGAAACAATCCGGCGCTCCCATCATATTTTTCATAGCATAAGATGGTAAAAATTCTTTTAAAATCTTTTCAAAATGTGTTCTGATATCTTCCCTAATTCGTTTTCTGGCTAATCTCTTTATCTCACGTGCAAATATTACGTATTTAATAATACAATGGCTGACCATCGATAAAACCAGCGTAAACTTGAAAATGGAAAATATGTTCTAATTCAATAAATAAATGCAAATGGAACTAACCAATTCAGAATGTTCTCTTTTCTCGAAAATCGCATCGCGGTCGGTAGACGAGCAGCGAATGTGTCGTAAAATTTTACTGAAAATGTGGTTGACAATTCGGTTTGTTCCTGTCAATAATTTTAGAAGCATAATCTCAATAGTACGTCAACATTCATACCGGTGTGTTCCTACTTCATTATCTACCCGACCACAGAGAAAAAAATCATTTCCCTCGCGTAAACTTTATGAGTGTGTGTGTAACGTAGTGAATGTTAAGAATAAATAGAAGCCCGAGTTCAATTAACTTGCCTTTAAACTTTTACCGACGTAACGATTTCAGAGCGGGTAACAAAGTGAATTTTTCGAACCGTTGACCCGTATGATTGAATAAAGAACGGAACGAATTTACTTTTAATTTCTCTTTCGATTTAAATTTAACCTCTCTTCCAAGAATAAAAGAATTTCTCATTTATGCCGTCAAAGATTTTCCAGTAAACAACCGGGAAATCTTTTTTTCTATTTCTACATTCGATACAACGTATTCCATATTTCAATAATCTTTCGTGGACTGTCGGAATTTTATTTACCGTTCGTTTTCAATAGTTTCGGTTTCCAGCCGGCCTTGTTAACTGTGTTTTTATTTTTTCCAGCGCATTGGACATTTTCTTTGTAGTAGTCCTCGATCTTGTACGAGACGTTCGTCTGAATGATTTTTTTCTTACCAATTAACCCGTTTATACGATAATGTTGTTTACGGCACCAGCTCTCTATTGGAGATGTTGTAGCGAATCCTAAAATCTTTAACGACAATCCTCAAGATTCGAAGAGTGTTTAGTAACCAAACCGGGGTGAAATCGAAACTGTCGATGTAAAAATGTTATATTTTATAACGTATTATTAATATATTAACGAATTGGAAAAAGAAACACGAAATTCTTTTAAAATATAGAGGACTTAAATTAAAAATCGATGTATTGGAGACTAGTGATTTTATGGATTAACAAAACAAAATCCAAAGTTAATCACTATATATAGCTATCCTTGCGTCCAACTCAGACGTCATGTATGCAAATACAGCAGTTCAAAACCATTTAGATCGGTTAGTTCTATGGGCACGAAGCTGGCGTCTGCTATTTAACCCGAATAAGTGCAAACACGTTGTATTTACAAATAGAAAAGTCAGCTGTCCAGCACTGAAAATCAATAATGAAGAAATTACTCAAGCAAACTCGGTACGTTATCTTGGCTTAATTGAGGCTTACATGGAGGCTACACGTGGCACAGACAAAAAAGAACAATCATTACTCGTGCAAAATTGCTGTATCCATTATTAGGTCGGAAGTCAATTTTAAACTTAACGACTAAACGGATCATCTATCATTCAGTGATCGCTCCTATTTGGCGTTACGGGATAGAGCTGTATGGAAGTACCTGCAAAAGCAATCTTCGAAGAATACAACAGCAGCAATCGAAGATACTTCGTACCATCACGTCCGCTCCTGTCTACGTCTCCAATCGGACTTTACATAACGATCTTAGGATTCCTTATGTCGGTGACATACATATACAGCGATATAAAAAATTATTCGACAAGTTCGAGGTTAGCAGCAATCCAATCATCCGCAGAATGCACACATCGTGCCTTCCACATAATCCGTCATGACGTTTGAGAAGAAAGTGGTGTCGCGATGCTATTCCTATCACCTAATTGAAAATTTCAGACGATAGCGTATGTCTTTCTCTCCTATTATTATACCTGTTTATTCCTATTATCATTATTTCGTCCCAATCTCATTCCCATAGTGTACATTCCTTCTCCCTCATCGCAGTCTTGTGCCTTAATGGAGACACTTGATTAAACCCCTATCCGTGTTCTACGTTGTTAGTAGCACTTACTGCTGGTACGATGTTTAAAAAAAAAAAAAAAGTTACTTTATTAATAAGCTTTTCGACATTAACGTCATTTTCAAGTATTTTTTAATCGTTCGCTATAGGATGCTGCAGGGGCTAAGGAAAGGTTTGTATTAATAAATAGCTTAGTTCTTGATATAGATTTTCATGAACAAACTGAAATTCATTATTCTTTATTGCAAATATAACAGCTTCGTTCTTCATTAGTAAGTCGAGTATCGATTAACGCGCTGTATGAAATAGTTTTATATCTTCTGCGCAAGCGTTAATTAGAAATTTCCTTTGTAATGAAATTATTTTTTTGCGAAATTTTTTATTATTAACCGTTGGATATGCACGATACGGCGCTAACAGCGCTTTCAACTAGCGACTTGTATATCATTCTGTAATTAAAATCGAATCCTCGAGTACTCGGGAATGCTTTTAGAAATTAGTGATATGCCCCATTCATTTTTTACGTTGTCAAGTGATAGTTAAAAGCGAGTTTTTTGTCTAACTCTTGAGTATTTAAAATATTCAACGGCTTTAAATTGATAGCCTCGGTATACGACTTTTATAGTACTTCTCATAAGTTTTAATTGAAGCGAAACAATTATCGGCGGATACCTATACATTAACGTCGTTTAACCATCTAATGTATAATGTTTCATTTGCAACATGATCCAGTTCAACTTTAGAATCCACTCAACGTAAGCACACAAATCGACTATTATTATATTGTAGTTTTTTTTTTTTTTTTTTTTTCTTCCGCGCTATGTACAGCAGCGAGGCTAGGAGCGCGGCCAGCAAATTTAAATTTTGTTAAACAGGTTTACCGACCTAAGCTTAACAAGAAAGGATGAAACGGATGGGGAATCTTGGGCCAGAATTGATGAAATATTTAAGGAAGAATGTTTTGGGATTTTTGGACATTCTGTTAGGAGGTGGTGAATTGTAATCGGAACGTCGCATCTATCACAGGTTGGTGGGACTAATTTTTGGAATATGTGTCCATGTGTAAGTTGCGTATGACCGATCCGGAGTCGACACAGCACCACCTGATCCCTTCGGTCTTCAGGTTGAAACTTCCATTCGCGAACTGACGGTTTTATTGTGTGCAGGTGTGATGTACTTTGTTGTTCCGTCCATCTTTTTTGCCACAACCTATAAAATAGGCCCTTGGTTTCTTCCTTGATATCACTGAGTGGAATCTTAATACGCAGTGCTGGGCGCATTTTGGAAGCTTCTTTTGCTGCTAGATCGGCCATATGATTTCCTGGTATGTTTGCGTGACCCGGAATCCATACGAAGGTTATCGCCGTTTGACAGTTCTGTACGATTGTATTTATGGAGTTTGCGATCGGATGATTTGATTTCCGTTGAATGTGATGTAAAGCTGCCATGGAGTCCGTAGCTATCGTTATAATGTGATGGTAGGATTTTACCGCGTGTTCCAACGCTAGTAGGATTCCGTATAGTTCTGCGGACAGAGCGGAGAATAACGGTGAAAGTGAAGTTGAAAAGATCACATTTCGATTAAAGACCACTGCGCAACCAGCGGATTCTGCGGAACTTGTACCGTCGGAGTAGTATATCTTTTTCCTTTGGGGAGATAATAAATTGTGGATGATGGCAAAGTGAGAGTGCTTTTTTGGGAGCAGTGTAAAATCGAATGCGGCGTCTTTCGAAGTCCATGGGGGAAGGATTTTTGTAGGGTTGCTTTCTATGTTGTATAGCTCATCAGCTTCTGATAGATCGGTATGAATTGATTTCGTAGTATCGGATATAATTCTTTTTACTCTTGAACCTAATAATCTGGTTTCAGATGTACTCTGAAGAGATCGTTTTATACTGTTAGTTGCTGGGAGCTCTGGATTTGCAATCGTGCGTAACAGAAGATTTACCGTAAGATGATCTCGTCGAAGCGATGGAGGCCATTCTGAGACTTCGCAGTAGATGCTTGATATTGAGGATGTTCTGAGCGCGCCTGTAATTAATCGAAGCGAGGAATTGTGGATAGTATCTAGTTTTGAGAAGTCTCTCTTGGATGCTATGGAAAAGAGGGGGATTCCATAGTCGCATTTTGAGCGAATTTGAGAGCGGTATATCATTAACAGTGAAGAACGGTGAGCTCCATACGATGTGTGTGCCAATTTTTTTAGTAAATTTAATTTGGTTGTGCATGACTTCGTCAGTTGATTTATGTGCTCTCTCCATGTTAATTTGTTGTCGAAGAAAAGGCCCAAGTAGCGAATATGAGATGTAGTTTGAATGGGTGTGTTGTTTAGTAGGATATGTATGTTACTTTTACATGATTTGATTCTACAGAAGTGAACAGCTTTTGTTTTTTCCGAAGAAAACGTCCAACCACTGTTTTGCGCTCTTGCTGTAATTTTATTGATTCCTTCCTGAATGATGTGTTCGCCGTGTTCTATGTTTGCACATGTTAGGAAGACTACTAAGTCATCGGCAAAAAGTCCCGTAGTTTTAGGGCCCCATTACATAAAATGTTCCAAATAGCGGACTTAACACACTACCTACCTATTTTTAATGCAATTCGTCCGTCATTAAGATAGTGATACAATGTATGCAGTAGAATTTTGCTTTCGCCTAGTAATATTTTTAAGTTGTGTAATAAAGCAGGATACCAGCATTTATTAACGGTGTCTTTTATATGTATTCCGACAGTTAGGATATGTTTACCTTGTTTGAGCCCCTAACTTTGTAAATTACGTAGTTTACCGCGCGCTCTGTTGATAGACCAGTTCCTGAAACCTAATTGTTATCAAAAAAATAAAAAAAGTCTTCCTTATTTAGATAATATCTTAGCTGTATTTTTAGTAACTTTTCGTAAATTTCGCTAAAAGCATTTAAAAGACAAATTGGTCGACAGGATTTAACGTTATTTTGGTCTTTATCAGGTTTTTTAATAAGATCACCTTCGCATCTTTCCAAATATTTTTAGAAAGTATGCAAATTTTTTCATACATAATGTTAAGCAGATTTGGTACATATTTATGAACTAATTTAATCAGTTTGCAATTTTATCGAGGCCTGCTGCTTTGTTGTGTTTTAATTTTTTAATAATAATATTTAATTCGCTCCGGTCTAACAGAGGCTGTGTATTTTCGTTTAATATCGAATTCCGTGGTTCAACTTTTTTTCTTTTTTCTCTTCTTCGTTTATTTACAATCTGCATATAGTGCAATAAGTAAATGCGATGAAAGAACAGGAAGGGATCAAATACTGCTGATGGTGACCACAGCTTAGGACGTATTTAAGACGAATGAGAGGATGAGGAGGAGGAGGAAGAAGTTGTTTTAAGATTGTCACTTGGCCGGTTTCTCTTCAATCGACGTGATGAAGCGAGTGGCACATCACGACTTGTTAGTCGTTGAATAGTTGGATTAGCGGTATTCCCTAGCCTGTTGAAAAAGAGCTTGTATATTTTTTGGCAACTTCCGAAATAGTCGGTATCAGCAAGTCGGAACGTATAGACTGGTTTGACACGAACCAAGGAGCGTCTATAATTTTACGTAAGATTTTTGATTCCATCGACTGTAAGCGCCCAATGTTAGTTAGCTTAGCAGTGGCATATAATTCAATGCCATAAGTCGGAATCGGTTTTATTTTCCAAAAAAGGCAATTGAGCAGACCATATCGCCTACGCACATCCTTAATTCTATTAGTAACGTGTCGATTCCGGGTAAGTTTTTTATCGAGACACATACAAAGGTATTTAAGATGGTTAACTTGAGGGATGGATGTCCCATCCAGATGAACCGATGGCGTCAACTTCGAAAGCATTACTTTTTGTTCTGAATTGTCCATGATCGCATTATCATTGGACTATACGACAGGCAACGGTTAAGATTATCGATGATATTTATAGACGCGCCATCTTCTTTTTGAAATAACGGGATGTTATTTGTACGTTCATGTGTGCTCGCTTCGGCGGCACATATACTAAAATTACAACGATACAAAGAAAATTAGCGTGACCCCTGCACAAGAATGACGCGCAAGTAAAAAAAAAAATTGATCAAGCACGAGCGGCTGAAACTGATAATTCGATTATATAAAAAACAGTTCGGAGAGGACCTAAAGGAAAGGAAACGAAATAACGGTAAAATATAAAACAAGGATAAAAACCGTGGATAAGGTCCGATGACGGTAGTCGGTGCAGACGCATGAAAAAGAAGTTAAAGAGACGTCATTTCGGTATAGTTATTAAAGCGACTATTGTTACACCATGGGTTATACCGTCGATGAATAGTAAGCGGTTTGATACCGTCTGTTATATTATTTACGTGCGGCATGTAGAAAAGATGCACTCGAGCGAGTTCTCAGATGTAAAAATGTGGACTACGAACGAGGAGTAAATTCCAAAAACTTATTTTCGTGTTCCTGAATCTTAAGTACGTGGACTATCTATCTTCTTCTACACATCCGTTAACGGATGTTCGCGATCAAATTAGCTATTATGGTTTTTGTCCATTGCTGCAGTTCCGTCGATATTACTCCAAAGCATTTTCTTAAACTCTTGAACCAACATATTTTGTTCCTGACCTCTTCGTCACATTATCCCTGTCTATGTACAGCGTAAAAAAATCTGCGTGTATATTTGTCTATATATAAATATATATATTATACACACATCCGTCATATACGCGTGCAAACTGTTAAACTTATTCGTTTAAAAAAAAAAAAAAATTTTTCCAGCGTTGTTAAAATAATCGTACAAAACTAGAACAAAAATAATGCGCAACGAATCTAACCGAACGACAATGGATGACAATTTATTTAAGTGGAATCCTCCCCAAAAATAGAAATTTCGTTTAAGCGGAAAATGTTTCTGAGAAAATATTTATCTCAATTATGAAAAGCGGTTTAGAGGAAATACAATTGTAATAACGTTAGAAAAAACCATTTCGAAATAATGAATACCTCCAAAGACGAGACTATAGTCTGAAAAATTTCAACCCATATATATATATATATATATATATATATATATATATATGTACGTTTTATATGATGCGCATATATACATACGTATAATATTACGAGTCCATAAATTACGATTGGAGAAAGGACGTGTCTATTTAAGAAAGATATTTCCGTTCGAGTTATTTTTTTCTTTAATTTCTGGAATTTATTTTTATTTTTAAGTTCTTTTAGAACGCTATCATATCCTCGAATGAACTAGAACGTGGAAATACAAGTTTTTGAAAGTCGAACAATCTTATCTTTCACACACACACACACCCATATTTACGCCCCGTAGCCCCCTTTATTTAAGGACACAACTTAAACAAAAAAAAACTATTTGGTATCATTTTGTTTTCCTTATTTTGCCACAGCATGAATTTTTTCGGAACTTACAATTAAACTAGGGTGTATCCATATGTATATATAAGCAACCTTGTCGGATATTACGTTGTTAACTTCAAATTTATCCCTATAAATATTTTCTATATTTTTATAAATAATATATTTAAATTTTAACCGTATCGACTTTAACCTTAATTTACTTATTTTCACGTAGTTACACATCGCTGTTATTATTATTATTATTATTAAATTAAATTAACGTGCCATGTACAGCTGCCAAGGCTAGAGACACGATATAAAAAAACTGAGGAATAGTGGACAAGGTAATTAGATTCGACAATGAAAATGGTCATCTTTGAAGAGGAGATAAAGCGAAGGGGAAGATTAAGAGACGCTCGAAGCGAGGAGTATGAGGGCAATCAACTAAAATATAGAAAATAGAGAGGATGACGTTACAGCCGGAATACACTGGAGCGAAAGTTTTATTAATAAGATACGCATGAGAGACGCGTATGGCCCAAACCTAGTGATGACCACTATCTGCGGCTTGGAAGCGAAGTTATTCAAGAATCGATCGAATGCTTGATTTGCCGCAGTTTGTTGGTTTGTGGCTTCAGCTGCCACTTCTTCTACCATAATGCAAGAAGCCCATTTGTGATGTATTTCTTAATGTCAGATGCTCGAACTGGAACATTCGAAACCGGCAAGAACGTATCAGCTTCCCTGGCCGCTTTATCAGCTAGTTCATTCCCACATGAACCCCAGCATGAGCTTGGAATAGGAATGTCACTTAGTGACTCAACCCACCAGTTCCACTTTCATCACTTTCTTGCCTGTGGGGTGCTTATATTTTTTTTTCTTGAATTTTTATGGTTTGTATTTTTCGCATCAATTATAGTACTTTTTGCCTACGTTTAAGAATGTTGTACTCAATTTCATTACGCTAAAACATAATGTATCTCAGGGATACAGCGCGACCACTTTTGTCATTTTTTTCATTTCCATGAAAATTATTAATTTTAACTGAAATTTCATAAAGATAATTATAATTTTCTTTGTCTTTTTTTATCACATATAAAATGGATTCCAAAAAAGTTTATTTTAACCTTCCCAATAACGCTGACTTAGCGGAAATTCAAACATTATTGTTAGATGAATCACAAGATGAGAATACAGATAATGAGCGACTGGAAACACATGAAGTGCAAGATGAAGAAAAGGAAGATACTGATACCGATGATTCTGAAGGTATAGAAGAACGTGAAGAAGATTCTTGTAGCGAGCAGAACGATACTGATTCTAATGCTGGTGAATCTAGTGAAGAAAGACAAGAAGAATATGTTGCCCTTAGGAAATATAGAAATAAGATATTCTTATTGTTGGAACTCCCCTTCACTACTCGAAGAAAAAGAACCAAAAACAACTTGCTTGTAAAGCTTCCAGGTGTAAAGGGTAAAGCGAAAAATGTAAACGATATTTTAGAACTTTGGCAGTGCTTATTCGATAATAATATGCTGGATATGATTGTAATTTATACCAATCAATATATCGATATTATAAAAGAGAATTACACGCGCGATAGAGATACTTTATATACGGATATGATTGAAATCAAAGCTTTTATAGGACTTCTGTTCTTAGCTGGTCTTTTTAAAGCAGAACGATTGAACCTTGATGACTTGTCGGTGTCCCTTCATCCAACATATTCCTTCAAAACCAGCCAAATATGGATTAAAAATATTTGCTCTCGTGGACTCTAAAACATTCTACACATATAATTTTGAACTTTATGCTGGTAAACAACCTGAAGGACCTCATACTGTAAGCAACAATAGTACAAATGTTGTCAATCGGATGGATGCCCCAATAAGTAATTCTGGTAGAAACGTTACAGCAGACAATTGGTTTAGTGATGTATCTCTGCTTAAGTCATTATCAGAAGAACACCGTTTGTCATTCGTTGGAACTTTAAAAAAAAATAAATGGCAGATACCTCATGAATTCAAAAATATAAAAAATCGGGAGATTTTTTCTAGCATTTTTGGTTTTCGGAAGGAAGGTACACTTGTTTCTTATGTTCCTCAAAATAAAACTACTAAAAAAAATGTTTTACTAATATCGTCAATGCACTTAGATGATAAAATCGATGATAGTACGGGAAACAAGCAAAAACCGAAGATAATAACTTATTATAACCAAACTAAAATTGGAGTCGATATAGTGGACAAAATGCGCTCATCATATTCAGTCGCTAGGAACACCAAAAGGTGGTCTATGGTATTATTCTTTTCATTACTCAATATTTCGGGAATTAACTGCCAGGTTCTATATTTCGGCAATGGAAATGAAGCAATCAGGAGAAGAGTATTTTTAAAACAACTTTGAAAACAATTGATTGAGGAACAGCTTCAGAAATGAGCGGCAATCAGCTGTTTGCCAATATTCACCGATGTGCGGTTGAAAGAAATTATGCCAAAGAGAAAAAACCCTGAAAAACCAAAAGTGAATAGCAGCGGTGATCAAAAACAGAAAAATACACGTTTAACTAGATATTCGTGTAAAAAATGTGGTACAAGCTTGTGTTTGCAGCACGTGTATTTATCTGTCCCCAAGAATGTTAAGATGAATCAAACAGTGAAAATGAAGATTAAACAAGAAGAAAATGTTTTTTTTTTAATTCACTAACCCATAAAACTAACTGTAACTATCATGATACTAACATTGAGTTTTGTATATATATATGTATATTATGTATTTCAATACGTTAATTCTTTTGTGATCCGTGATATATATATCCATGCTATTAAAAAAATTTAATTCAATATTATTTTTATTTCGACTATAAATTATATTTTTATCCTTCTTATTAAATGTTAACAATATAAGTTTCTGTATCTGATAGATACAGCGCGACCACATTTGTTTGAAAATAACACGCGACTAGCGGAGTGTTAAAGATAATGTATGTTGCAAACTGCAAGAGTAATGAAATAGATAATGTTCAACTTTATTATATATATATACTATTAAGGAGATAAAAACAAAATAGCTGGAGTGGGAACTGTTCTGGATAGAAATGGGGGGGGGAAGTTATAGCAATATGGTAAAATAGCGGAAGGTTATTAATGACTAAAATCGAAGCTAAGCCAACAGACATAGTAATTGTCTAGGTATACATATCAACATCTAGAAAGATGCAAACGAGGAGTGATCAACGTCATCAATAAAACCTTACTAGAAAGGCGGAACAGGAAAAATAAGCCTTGGATAACTCAAGAAATAATAGAAAACATATATGAAAGAAGGAATATTCGAAACAGAGATAGCAATGAATATAAAAAGTTAAACAAAAAAATAATTAAGAAATACACTGAGTCTAAAGAAAAGTTGCTTGAAGATAAATGCACCGAAATTAAGGAATTACAAAAGAAAAATAACGCAAGAGAAATGCATACATAAATAAAAGACATAATGAAGCATTACAAGAAGAGAAACGTACGCATCCCAGTGATTAAGAATAAAAATGATGTAGACTGCGGAAGTAGAGAAGATCAAGAGGAGGAGAATATGTTACACAATTATACAGTGATGATACAAGACCGCTACAACAAATTACCAGTAAAACAGACGAGGAAGCGCCTACAATAGAAATTTGGGAGCTAGAGAATGCCATTAAAAAATCGATAAACAGTAAAGCTACAGATGTAGATCAAATACCTCCAGAAGTCCTGAAGAATTTGCCACAAAATTACAAGAAGCAACTGCTTAGGCTACTCAATAGAATATACGAAGAAGGAAAATTACCAGAGATTTCAAAACCCAAACATTCATACCAATACCCAAAAAACCAACATCAAAAACGTTTACTAAGCATCGAACAATTTCGCTGATGAGCCACACTAAGAAAATTCTCCTCTCAATTATAAATACTTAGGATCGAGCAAAAACTGGACAAACAACTCAGTGAAACACAATACGGTTTTTTTGCCAAAAGAGGCACCGGAGACGTAATAGCTCTATTTAAAACGGTGGTATCGCATGTGTTATACACTATGAAAAAGCGTTTGACAGAGTGCAGCATACTGAATTAATGCGAACATTACAAAAGAATAATATCGACAGCAAAGATCTGCAAATAATGAAAGAACTTTACTGGGAATAATATGGAAATGTCAGAATAAAAGATGAACCGTCTCTTAAAACATGACAGAGAAATAAAGGTGTAAAGCAAGGATGCCCGCTTTCACCTGGACTTTTCAACATATACGCAGAAGAGATTATGAAAAATACAAATATAAATAATTCTGACATAAAGATCAATACTTAATAGGATGTATTATCTCTGCAGATGACAAAGTTTTGATTTCGCGTTCTACCGGTGAAATGCGGATTATGTTAAACAAGCTGAATAAGTAAGGAAGAAAATTAGGTATGAAAATCAATGAAATTCGCAAGAACGACCAATAAAGCAGTAAAAATAAAGGTAGTGAAACAATCGAAGATCGAAAGTTAAAAATGGAAACTAAAATCAGAGTTATTCGATGCTACGTAATGTCAGTTGCAAAGTACGCATCAGAGACCTGGACATGGAATGCAGAAAGCATTAAACGGCTACACGCGTTCGAAATGTGGACATTACGGCGAATGTGGAGGATACAATGGACGGCAAAAATAACGAATATAGAAATACTCTAGAAAAGTGTAATGAAGAATATGGCACTGATGGAAGATATACTGAGAAACAAAAAGAAGTATGTGGGACACAAGATTACGGAAGGAGGAATATTTTTGCTGCAATGCAAGGCAAGATTGAAGGAAAACCACCAGCGGGATGAAAAAGAATGTAAATGATAACAACCGGATTTGGGAAACGGCAACTAAATTAAATAATAGACGCAGCCAGGAAAAGAGCAATATGATTTTTTGATTTGGTTCAAAGTTATCACTATCTTTTCTCAAAAAGATACCACCATTATGATGATATATATATAAAATATATATTTTATAAAAAATTTAAATGGAAAAACAAAAATGAAATTATGTGTACATATACATACAGAACTGTCTCGTTAAAATATATATAATCACGATGGACGATGATAGACTTGAAAAGCGCATCGAAACTTTCAGAGATTTACCTGTATATCACGGATATTAAAAATTCCTCGGATACAAAAAGTCAACAATCAAGAAGTTCTTAATAAAGTGAATAAAAAGGATCAAGAATTATTCATCTTTATCAAAAAAAGTAAGCTGCGATACCTAGGACACATTCTGAAAGAACCTAGGTATGAAATATTTATAGAAGGTAAAATCGCCTGCAAGAGATCAGTTCCAGAAAATTCGCGGATGGGACACCTACGAGGCTGGTTTGGCTGTTCGTCTATCGACTGCTGGGTCGAAAGAGATTGTTGATCGCAGACCTTCGTAATGGAAATGGCGGATGAAGAAGGTTTTTGAAAAAAAAATCGTGTTGTTTTTTTTTTAAATTTCGCGGAATCTAGAACTCTCCCATTTATTAAAGTATCCAGAATTATTAATCTTTATCAAAAAAAGTAAGCTGCGATACCTAGGACACATTCTGAACGGACCTAGGTATGAGATATTGCGGATTATTATAGAAGGTAAAATCGCCGGCAATAGATCAGTGAGCCGTACAGAAAATTCGCGGATGGTGACCTACGACTCTGGTTTGGCTGTTCGTCTATCGACTGCTGGGTCGAAAGAGATTGTTGATCGCCGACCTTCGTAATGGAAATGGCGAATGAAAGTTTTTGAAAAAAATCATGTTTTTTTTTAAATTTCGCAAAATCTAGAACTCGCCCATTTATTTCGATAAAACTCGAACGATAATTATAAACGGTAATATTAATAATAAATTACAATAATAAATGATAATGATGACGATAAACTATGGGTAAAAAAAAACTTACAAACTCCTTTATATTCATTTCGGATGATTAATAAGCAGACGTTAAACACGATAATCAAATTTAAGTCGGCGTTTCCGTACCGAATCCGTTTTATAAGCGGACCGACTAGAAAAAGAAAGTTTAAACCGTGCGTGATTTATCCCGCTTACCGGTACGTCAGAAAACGGGCCAAAAAAAAAAAAACAAAAAAAACGTGCCGACTAATCCGGGAACGTTGCGAAAAGTTTAACAACCGTCTTTTTAAAAGTTGAAAAAGTTACCAAAAGTTGTTTTTTTTCTATTCTATCCGCGTAAAATAGGACGACAAATAATTCGCAATTTTAATTCCAACAAAGCGACGAAATACTACCCCACCGGATTAACAATTTTTCATTTTGCAAAATTCCGTTATACCGAATAATATATCCCGGGTGTAGCCTGTGTACTCGTGTATATAAACAATTTAACGCACCCCCCCCGGCAAGTGTACTCGCTGCTAACATTATTAACGTCGAAAACGACAGACGGTACCGCTAAAAACACATTAGTCATTTTGTAGACGAAATAATTATTTTCTACGTGCTCTATAAGAACAAAAAGCCAGCGAACCTGAAAAAGTACGTATTATAAGGCCGCTCCCCGGAACTACCCGACATAAACTTAATTCCAGAAATACCGAGTGAACAATACGGAGATCCAATTAGGTCGGTTTGAAATTAATCGTTAAGATTTGAGAAGGGGAAAAAATACGACAATTTTAACTAATAATTAAACGCCCCGCCGAATAACATAATTAATATAAAGACCTTCTTCGATTTGTGACCGTGACGTAGCTACTTTGGCCAGAGGTACGGAAGGAAAGTTATTATATTAGACTAAAAGGAAGGCGAACTTCAGAGGAGCAGGTGAATTGAAGTATGCTATGAAGATTATTCCGGAAGTCTGCGTTGGAAAATATTGAGCAGGAAGTTAGGATGTGGTCCGGGACAGGTCGGATGCGTAAAACATGTACGTCGTTATCTAATACGGAAGTGGACTACATCATTTTGCTCGGACATTACCGAATTTACGATGATGGAGTTATAATGAGGAAGAATAGTGAAACGTTCCGCGGCTTTAGCAATTTATAAATTTATACTAATATATTGACAGTAAAAAATTATAAAAAAACGGAAAAATAAAAAGTTATAATAATGATAATAATGATAATAATGATAATAATGATAATAATGATAATAATAATAATAATAATAATAATAATAATAATAATAATAAAAGAATTGCACGTTAATAGGTAAATACAGAAAAAATAATAACGTTACGAAATAGGCTATTATGTTTTAAGTCTGCCATGTTAATATTTATTATACATAAATTGAAGTGGCCTAGAATTGTAATTACCGATGGCAGACAAATGATTATCATAAGCAGAACCTTTACACGCTGAATTTAGTATATGATCCCCTTAATATAAGACGTTATTAACGATTGTATAATTTAGTACACATCTCAGACACCTACTTCGTAATAATTACAATGTTTTAAGACGTTATTAACGATTGTATAATTTAGTACACATCTCAGACACCTACTTCGTAATAATTACAATGTTTTAAAATTGCTGTTTGAAACAAAACTCCGAACTAGTCAACAGAAACAAATAAGTGTATTATGGAGAATTATTTCATCGTTAACATTGAGAAATTATTTTCTGTTAAGTAATTGTTACGTTGTTAGCTTTCACGGTAACACGATTATCATGTTCGGAAAAATTTGGTCTACTATTCGAGATTACCTCCAGGGTAACTAACACGTTTTGACCAACTAACCACGATTCAACTCTAATTTTAACGGGTGAACGCTTGCTGGTGAAAAATATAGCATCAGTTTGGAAAGTGTATATATTACTTTTTTTTTTTTTTTTTTTTTTTTTTTTAAAAAAATCTCCATATGCTGTTTGTAACTACCAGGGTTATTACAGCATAAGGAGACGTGTGTTTAGTTTATATGTGTGCTGGGAGTCCGCTTTCTCTTACAAAAGCCAGAATGCTAACTATTGATTGAGGGTTGTTTGAAAGTATTTTGTGTATTGGGCCCTGTATTTTGTGTTTTAACCTGTATGGTGTGAGTGTTTGGCAGTTATATATTAAGTGTGTGACTGTTGGTTCTGTTAGATGGCCGCATAAGGAGCAGTTTGTTGGTGGAGGGCTTTTGGTGTAAAGGTAATTGTGTGATATGGCTGTATGACCCACACGTAGACGATTTAGGGTGCCATATTCTTTTCTACTTGTGCCATCTGGAGGCCACCAAGGTTCTATAGTTGGTTTTATGTTCCTGAGGAAGGTTGTTTGTGAGGTCCAGTCGGTCGTCCATTCCTGCTTGCTGTTGTTCATGAGTATGTGAGCTAATGATGATGGAGGTGGTGAGTATTCTGGTGCTGGTGAAAGTACCATAGACCGAGCTTCAAGGTCTACTTTATCGCTACCGTGCATCCCAATGTGACTTGGGATCCACAGAAAGCGGATTTCCCATCCTTCCTTATGTAGTGTGTTTAGATTGTGTTGAATTTCTAGTATTAAGGTGTTTTTATTATCTTGACGGCATATTAGTTGTAGAGAGGAGAGGGAGTCTGTTATGACCAGTGTTTTGCGATGTGGAAGTACAGCTGATCTGATGTACTCAATGCAATACATAATTCCGTACAACTCTGCATCCAGTGAAGTGCAGCCATCGCTTAGTCGGATAGAGTGTATATTACTAAAACTTTCCTAGCGCTGACTTCGGTATTATCGGTATTCTTATACGATTCAGAAACTAGAGTGATAAATGTCAAATATCGGCAATAAATGTAGGAAACAAGATGCTGGAGGAAAGTACCGACGAAAACATACTGAACGACAAAAGGAACTACCGATTTAATAAACGCGGAGCATAAACACGAATTTTTAAATTCTATGAACACAATAATGAGCGCGCATAGTAGAGCAAAAGTATTAAAAGCAGCCAGTTAAAGAAGGAAATGAAGACCGTTAAAAAAAAAGTGAATAGACATAGTATAGTCCAAATCACTGAATTAAACTTTTCAATTTGTACCAGGCTGTTGACTATCTAATGGACAGCTGTAGCGCCAGAGAGTACATAGATGCATAGAGAAGTGTAATGGAGTAGCCGTTTATACATCGGGACGATAGCAAACCTCACACCGAGAGTGGAGCAGTCGTAAAATTTTGTAGAGTTTGAGTAGACAGTTCCTCAAGTTACCCATTCGTACGTCCTTCTGTTTTCATCGCTCCCGTGTATATTTTCAAATTTACGTCTTGTATTAAGGAGCTTGCACATCCGCAATGACCGCGGTCTCCTATTTACAATATCCTTCCCCTAACTGTATATATTATATCGTCTCGTATTTATTTTAATATATTTCAATCTCTCCCTTCTTCATGAGCAATCTTCTTTGTCCTGGACCGTCGACGATATAAATAAATGTTCGTCCGGTAATTTATGCCCGATGTATTTACTTTTTCTTTCTTCAACGGTGTTCGGGATATACAATTCAATTACACTGCACCGATCCAATACTTTATCGGTCCGTGTGATATTAACTGATATACTATAGTAGACATTTCGAATTCAAATAACGTAACGAGGTAAAATTCGTTGTTTAAATTTGCTCATCTTTTTTCCTTAGTCATTCGTTACGTCTAGCAAATTCTGAATTTCGTCGGCATTCCACTTATCATTACTTTAAATTATATTATTATTGATTTTTCAGATTGATCTTATGTCCATCTAAATTCGTTTTTTTCATCATTTCTTCAATGAATTTCATCATTAGTAAGCTTTTTTTCAGAAGGAAAACATTAATTTACTTAACACGAAGATGTGCCCATGTTATATATTGAGGTAAGATAATGGGGATATTTAGAACTCACTTTCCACGAACCCTATACAACTTAAGCATAAACTGTGACACAATATATATTGTTACAAAAATTATATATATATATATATATATATATATATATATATATATATATATATATGTATTTTATGGAGTTCCTAATTATAAAAAGAAAGGCAAAACCTCGAAGACGAGTATACCCCTAGTGGGCCAATGCCTTATAAAAAATCCTAGAGAAATAGTTGATGCCATATGTACCATGAGAATCAGGAAACCAATATCGGTGACAAACATTTGTGTAACAAGCCAAAAATGCGAACTACAGTTACTATGTCCTTTAAAATGATCTTATATATATATATATACATGTTTTTGCAATTGGAGTAGACTGATGTTGGCAACCCGAGGCGACTATGTTGTTTTGATGGCGTATTTCTAATCCGTCGTTTATTATTCTGTTACAAATGTAAATCACAATATCATGCTTAATAAAGCTACATGCCACACAGCGGACGCCACGATGGATATTTTGCATGAACGATTTGAGAGTACGGTCACCTTTCACAGAGGTGACGTCGTGAATTTACCACCAAGATCGTGCAATTTGTTTCCGCCAGACATTTTATTATGGTGTTTCCTTTGAAAGTCTACGCCGAAAAACCGTGACCGATCGATACCGTTCAAGTCAACATTACCGAAGTTATCGCTCAGACTAAGCTTGACAACAGGTATAAGTTAAAGTTTCCCGGCTATTTTGTTTATAGAAATGATATGACTCGTAGAGGTGGTGAAGTTGCTTTGCTTATTAACAAACGTTTAAAATTTGACTTATTGCCGGTACCACCAGCTATGTTGTGTACAGGCAGTAGGCGTAAATTTATATATTAATAACAATAATAATAATAATAATATTAATAATAATAATTTTATTAGTATTTTTGCGATATACAGACCACCTAGATTTAATCATAAATTCCTAGATGATCTTCAATCCTTGATGAGATTTTAATGCAAAAAACAAGTTATGGAACTGCTTTAATAATAATCGTGCTGGTAATATTCTCTTTAAATTCGCATTACGTTCAAATGTTTGTATCTGCGCCCCTGAAGAACCTACTTAACTTTCCTGATGCTATTCAATATCGTACTAGTATCGTAAATGTTGCTTTGGTCAAAAATGTTTCTATTGCAACTCCTGTTTCAATAAATTGTTTGTCCCCCAACCACAACCCTATTTTCACTACTATTGCAGGAAGTAAATTAAACATAGCCGATATAGTTCTGCCCGATTTCCAAAATGCAAATTGGGCAGGATTTAAGGAGTATATTAACAATAATATTAATTTGCTTCTTAAGCTACATAGTCCTGCTGATATTGACCATCATTTATCAACTCTTACGAAGTTAATTAATTCTTCGTCGGAACTTTTTATTCCGAATAAACCACTTAATAATTATCCGCATATGGCACTACCAACTTGTATCGTGGTTCTCATCAAATTTAAAAATTATATCAGAAGATTGTACATTAAGCATCGTTTCTCTAATCGTTCTCAAAATTTGAAAAACATGTTTAATTTTCTTAATAAATTAGTTAGTTTTCTTTTGCGAAAATTTAAAAATTACAATTTCAATTCAACTTTCTCTAAGCTTAAGCCTAATGATAGTCGGCTATGGAACGTTTGCAGACAATACACGAGACAGCATACAGCTCTCTTCCACCACTCTACGATTCACACTTAAATAACTATGTTTACAAAAATTAAGCGAAAGCTGAGTTTTTAGCATCAGAGTATTCCAAAATTCATAATCGTAATTCTAATTTTGCATCTGGCTATCGAGTGAGAAAAATTCATTCAACTGTTAAAAAATTCCTCAATGCCAATCTACTGCCCAATATTTTCCCTCTTGTCACCCCAAGTGAAGTCCTTAGCAATATTAAAGCTATAAAAGTAAAAGGTTCGTCAGGGGATGACAATATTTCTACTCCCATTATTAAGAAATTGCCGCTAAAAGCTATTATTGAACTTACAAATTTAATTAATGCTATCTTTAGATTCGATTATTATCCAAACAGTTGGAAGATAGCCAAAATTATTGCTCTTCCCAAACCCGGAAAGGATGCCTCATGTGCAAGTAACATACGTCCTATTAGTTTATTGAGTAATCTAAGCGAAATAGCGGAAAAAATTATACTATCCCGTTTAAGACTTCATGCAGATAACCAAAAAAATCATTCCTAATACACAGTTTGGCTTTCGTCCAGATTATTCCACCACCCAGCAAGTAGCACGAATAACGGAGTTTATCACACATAATTTTAATCGTAATAAACATACTGGTATGGTTCTCCTGGATGTTGCGAAGGCTTTCGATACTACTTGGCATAAAGGTATTATTTACAAAATGATAAAATATCCTCGTTATGTAATCAACGTTATTAGCAGCTATTTAGCAAACAGACTATTTCAGGTTACCATCAATGATTCAAGGTCTATTATGAAAACGTGCTCAGCGGGGGTCCCCCAAGGTAGTATTCTGGGTCCCTTTCTGTTTACTTTGTTTTTATCTGATTTCCCAAACCTACCTAATATTCAGATTGCTCTTTATGCAGACGATACAGCTCTTTATACAGCTCTTTTCTGTACTTCTTATATACCTAAAGCAATTACTAATAAATTACAGTCAGGAATAAATTGTGTCTTGCGTTATTATAAAAAATGGCAAATTGATATTAATTGTGATAAAACGAAGGCTATATTTTTCACCCGCAGGCGTCCCACGTTACCTGCTGAAGTTAAGGTCAACTCTACCACTGTGAGTTGGTCAAAACAAGTTCGATACCTCGGGGTAGTCTTGGATAACAGACTAAATTTTTCTGAACATGTCAGTCATACTACCTTGAAAGCTAGCAGGAGTATATCTGCCATATATCCATTAATCGACAGAAAATCATTTCTTAATGTAAATAATAAATTAATTCTGTATAAAACACTTATACGTCCCATAATGACGTACTGTTGTCAAGCATGGAGTTTTATTTCAAATACAAATTTTAATAAGTTACAAGTATTTCAAAATAGGTGTCTCAGATGTGTGCTAAATGTCCCTAGGTACCACAAAATCGTTAACATGCATGCTACCTTAAACATGCCTTATATTAAGGACCATATCTTAAATTTAACGCGTAAGTTCTGCGATGACTGCTTAGTCCACGATAATAATTTAATTTCTACCATCGGTAATTACGATTAACTCCAATTTATGTATACTAAATATAAACATAGGGAGGCTCAAACATAACCTGTTGTAACGTTATATGGTGATTATTTTAGAAATTAATATGCCTTCTTTATTTATTTTTTAATGTCTAACGTGTTTTTTCTTTTGTTTTATTATTACTATTTTAACTTTTTGTTTTTTGCTGTACAGTTTTTTTTTTCAATTATTTTTTGCTGTCATTATAAGTATAAGTATAATTACTTCTTTTATTTATTACGGGTCTTTGTATTATTTCTGATGTACGGCGAGCCATGCTGGGCGTTACGTAATTATTATTTAAAATTTTTGGTTTGTGTATACTCACTGTAAATTATGCTGAAATATACGTTGTTGTTGTTGTTAGATTTAACCAGCATTGAAAATTGTACCATTCGAATCTGTGTCACCATGAAATATCACGTTGTGGACATTTGAACGATATCATATTCCGCACATAGTAGAATAGATATCTAATAAAAAAAAAAAAAAAATACATTAATTACAGCAAGTATGTATTTTTTCTCTTTAAAGAATAATCCCTGTATTATATCTTGACGGTCTTGCAACGTTTCATTTATATCCAGCCCTGTTATTGACGACAGATTTCGTGGTTTTGGGTATTCTAAAATGATACATTTTATAATTAATTTGAAACGTGTGGTAAAAAACAAAAAATGGGTTAAAATCATTTAACTTTTTTTTACGAAACATCGCAAAGTTTTTCGGCTTTTTTTTTATTTAATCGTATATCCAGGGTATCTACAGTTTAAAACTCATCTATACTTAATTATATTCATATTTTAACGTCCAGCTTTTGCAGCCAATCCACCGCTTAGTCAGTCAACTTGATGATTTCTTCCCAACCATCTTTCAGAGTTCGCTTCTGGCATCCTATCAGGATGCGCTCCATTATTTGCTCTGTTTCCCCGCAATCACAGTATACGCCTATATGAATTCAAGCAATGAAGATTTGTTTTCCCGGTACGGTTACGTTTCTAGTATGGTGTACGTATAAGTGGGCAGAGACCTTTATGCGACGTTGTAAATTGTTACAACGTGTTTTATATATATATATATATATATCAAAACCAAATGTCGCTTTCGATATTAGAGAGCACACGATAAAAGTTTATAAATATCTTCGCACTTAACTTGGTCTCCGCAAAAAGGTATAATTTTCAAAAAGTTTTACTCGTCATGATTGTACTGTATTTACAAACGGATTTTACTATTCTCGAAAATGGCGGTTGCTGTAAATTTCGAAATAACGTGTCACGAACACTCGCGGCCAATCAATGTGAAAGACGAAATTTACTAATATTACGATAAAGTTCTAAGATTAAACAACACGTCTTCCTAATTACGCAATACTACGTACGTACTTATTCTAACATATTTACACACACACACACACACGTATATAACGAAGAAAGCCAATCTACGTCTAATTTATTTCTTAATATATCTCGCCTACGAAGAACGTAAATTTTCCCGCACCCTATAATGTTTAAGTTTTTTTTAATTGTCGTTTCTTTAACTAAACTTTTAGCCGAAGCGCTAACTTTTAATTAATATTACTTCGTACACACGACTTTGTTACGACTTTTAAATGATTCTTACCGTATAAGTAGACGAGTATTTTGAACCGATTTTGCAAGCTAAATGACGAACACCACACAAGGTATATATATATATATATATATATATATATATATATATATATATATATATATATATATATATATATATATATATATATATAGATGAAGGAATTTATTTAATATAAAGCTTACGAAAAGTTTAAGATGTTGCAAAAAAAACATACGAACGAACAAGTGCAGAAAAATGAATAAACAATTAAATTTTTAAAAATTGCATTCGCACATTGCCGAATTTGAGTAAAATTTAAAATTCGGTGTACCAGATAAATAATAAACTCGAAGTTCTATATTGTAGCATCGAATTATTTACTATAACTACGGCGCGAGTAATTTGTCTCGCAATAAATCATATCGATACGTAGTTTAACTGAAATATTCAATCGTCTTATCAATGCGACGCCTTCAGTTTCAAACGAGGTATCGACTGGTAAATTTTCTTCAATCCACCAACAAGGGAGAACAAGAAGATTTATTACCGTTATTAATATTATTTAAATTAACCAGTCATACATACAGCAATGAATTTGCTATTTCACTTGTATAAATTGTTTACTCGAATAGTATCAGTATCAGATAGGCTGTCGCAGCGGATTAAAATCAGCCAAGAGAACAAGCTGGATTTATGTCCGATTTCAAAGCGATCACTTACTAACGATTACAGCCCTGATACAGAAATGCGAAGAATATAATATAAAACTTTATAGGGCGCTTTCAATTCAGCGGAGATATGGACCGTAATATATTCGTACGTAGCTACTAAATCAGCGACGAATACGTGTACAACTGATCAAGAAAATTTACGAGTCTGCAACGATGAAGATAAACTCCTGGAATACAACAAAAAAAAATACCGATGCGAAGAAGTGTAAGACAGGGTGATACGCTATATCACCGAAACTGTTTATTACCGCATTGGACACCATATTTCGGAACTTAGAATGGGACTTATAAAAATTGACGGAGAATATTTAAACCACGTAATATTTGCATGTAGCACTAATAAGCACTAGTGCGAAAGAGCTTCAAATGATATTAACTGAATTAAATATACAATCAAATAAAGTAGGACTAAGAATAAACTTACATAAGACCAATGACAAATACTCGGGAAAATGTCCGAATGGAAATAAATAATACGGTAGTAGAAATGGTTGTACCTCGGACAAAAAATTACAACTGATAAGAAAAAGACGATGCAGACAGAAGTTCACCGCAGATTTCGCCATGGGTAGCTTTCGGGAAACTAAGTTACGTATTCAAAAACAACGAAATACCAATGTGTTTAAAGCGTAAATTATATAATCAGCGTGTGCTGCCGGTGTTTACATATGACTCACAAACATGGACCTTCATAAAAAAAGAAAAGAAACATTAGAAGGATACTAAGAGCACAAGCAACGCGGGAAAGAATTAAATATAAGACGGTCCGACCGGAAGCGAGAAATACCTGGAAGAAGACCGGACTTTATAATGTGGTGGAGCAGATGGCCAAGCTGAAGTGTAACTGGGCAGGGCACATAGCGCAGGATAATAGATGGACGAAACATAAAAGAAGAAACATGGGCAGACCGCTAACTCGTTGATACGACGATATAATTCGAGTAGCGGAGAGAACTAGATCCAGAAAGCTTAGAATCGAAATGAATGGAAAAAAAACATATAACTAAAGGCACAGAGGGGTAAATAAGGGTATTACATTAAGTAATATATAGTCCGGTATCATGCAGGAACAGAATGAGTGTGGACAGCGTAGAAATATGGGCATCATCGAGAAGTAGCTGCAAGGAAGATGAAAGGCCCGTAGTACATTCTGTTCGTATACGTTGAACAGCTAGCATAACGTTGCACGGAGCTTCTGATCTATTAAGATAGACATGACCCGCGATGACTATAAATAACGATTAATCGTCTTATTTTTGTAATCGTTAATTTTGATTTTTTAATTTGTTTTTTGTAACCCGTTAAATTTTCTTTTTAAAGACGGATATATTTCTTTCTGGCTGCTGTCGTTTCTTTTGTTAAGCGTGCGTATTTAACGAGATCCGTAAAATGAGTTACGAAATCTTCGCAATTCTTCGATTTCACTGGAAAATTTATATTATTTTCGATTATTTTTGAAAATATTTTCCAATTTCAAAGTCAGCAAATAATCGATCATTCATAGCGAACTGAAAATATTCACTATGACGAAACAAACGAATTACAAAAATAATGAAATAATAAAGAAAATCAAAGTAAAGTGATAATAAGTTAAAAAAACCGATCGTATATTAAATTTAATTTAACACCTATAAAAATCGTATACATATAATTAAGAACTAAGTCCGCTTCGAATAGCGGTGTGCTTATTCCTTATACACCTTTAACAGATCTTTTGTGTGTCATTAAATTTGCTCATAAAGAATATTGGAATAATATTTGGTCCAATCCTTAGCTCCATATTACAGATCGATTCAGAATACCCATAAAAATCGTGGTTTACTGATATAAAAGTACCAAACTTCGATGTTTCATTACTACTTTATGTAGATTACGATTTGGAAAAAATCGTCTTCCATCTATACCAATATAATATAAATTCTCCTTTTTTCCCTCATCCTTCCGATGACAACAAAATAGCAGATGCGGATCATGTATTTTTGGAATGTTCTTACTACACAACAATCTTTATTATATAATCAAATTATATCTATCAAAGTACCATTGCCAATAAATATGTCTTACTTACTATTAATCGCATTCGTGTATATTTAGCTATTTATAATTATATCGCATCAACTAATATTAGTGTTTAACATATTCATTTTAATAATTTTATACCAATCTGGGTGAAAAGTCCTGTGCCCACTTAAAAAAAAAAAAAACTAGTTTAACACAGTTCTGATCGTATAATATAATACTACATAAACTACATAAAAAATCTGCCCTTAATGATGTTTAAATGCTATTGTAATGACCCGAATTAAATTATTATCGCGATACATTTATCGTAAGATTTCTTCTATAATTTACAAATACGATCGTAAATATGAGGAATATTTTGTAAGTACCTACACACTGAATGCCAGGACCTAGGAATGGTGGTGTATATTAATTTCTCGCTAACCGAAGAAAGATTGGAATAAATGAAAATTGGTACTAGAATGGTGATTTTCGCTTTGTCGGTGGATTTATTAATGCGAAGACGAGAGTCTAAAGAAACTCCGAGATGATAGTTAGCCAACAAATAACAAATATATTTACCATTAAAATAGTATATTTTAGTCACGTGTATAGCGTTTGATTTCTCCGAATTTAAACTCGCACAACCATAAATGGGACCACCATAATTCCTCAAGAAGAAGAAGTAATAAAATACGTTGGAGATCAACGGCTAACACAGAATATAATTAAAAAAAGACGACGAAGTCGATATTAAATGGAAGCAAATGTTTTTAGGAAAAATATCAGAACTATCAATCGTAAACAAGCTGTTATTATACAATGTCAGGTTCTGAAGTCAATTTAACTATACGGCTGTCAATTAGGGGGTTGTGCGAAGACGATATTGTCTACAGCGAACGCGAAACGAAGTCCTCCGAAATATTGCTAGTGACCTCACCGAGGTATATAACTAATTTTTGCACTTTACGAAGATCGTAAGATGAAACCTGTAAAAGAGGAAATCGCGATTATTTCCAAAACATGTCACAACCGTCTAGAAAAACACATTAATGATCTAACTAATGGATAAATCGCTTGAATACCATCGATTGGATGGAACGAAACCTCCGGACTTGGTATTAACTAAGCCTAATAATCTATATTTCGTTATCATCGGCAAGATATCTATTCCTGAAGTTGTATATTTTTCTTCTATATTATATTTTTATTATTTATTACTACTAACAGACTCCTTTCTTCATGCACACAGGTAGTAGATGGGACTATGTTTTTCATCACATCACTGCCCTTAGATTAAGTACTCAAACAGGCGACTATTATATGCTTTTACTTACTTTTTAAGCTACACACTAACTTCTATAATTATTTAGCTTTAAGCACACTAGTCCCCTGTCCTTTATAATAACACCTAGATTTTAAGCAAATTACAACATATTATCGACGATTAAGTTTTAACATCCACCACTGGATGGAATACATATAAATTACAAAACTTACCAAATAGCATCAGCTAGTATAATAATAATTAGGGTCAAATATTCATAGTACTTGTAAAAAGTATTTACCGCTTTTCGTATAACCTATTGTAGACGGTGTCAGTTCTCAACAATGCCCAAAAAGCGCCAAGTCGTCAGCGTAAAAACCAGAATAAACGAAAGATATTTTATGAAAATCGTTCAATAATATTTTAAAAGGTCTAAAATACTTCCTGGCGGAACATCTGCAGACAACGTTTTGAAATGTCGAATTATAAAAAAACTTGGTTACCTGAACTGTTCAAACATATAATTTTTCGAATAACGTAAAAATGATTGGTTAAAAAAAAAAATTAATAATGTAGACTAAGAAAAAGTGGGAATTTTTATTTTCCCAATATCAGAAAAACAACTCGTACTTTTTGATTCCAAAATATATATATATATATATATATATATATATATATATAAATAAACAACTTTCAAACGAAGCGAATAAATATCGCTAAAGTTAGAAAATAGAATTTCCACTGAAAAATATCTTTGTCGCGGATTCGAAGGGTATTTTCAAAACTAAACATTAAGAAATAAATTGCTTTTGCTTCTATATATAAATCACATAAGCTTCGTTAACTAACTAAGCTGACTTTTTTATTTTAATACACGACTTCCTGTAATACCGGTATGCCCGCTGTATATAACAAGTGTAGGAGAGGCTACACTACCTTGCGGAACATCTGCTAATATAGCATGAAATCCTGATGTAGACTCTTCATGTGGTATGTTATATGCAAAACCAGCGATCGGATAAGTACGACTTTACCATATGACACTAATTCATTGGTAAACTATAACTAACGGAGGCCTCGGCACTTTTGCCCACAGATCGTGACTTAAGAAGGCTTAAACGTTTTCATGAGAAGTAGCTGTCCTTTCTTGGAGCTACATAAAATATATATATATATATATATATATATATATATATATATATATATATATATACGACTTAACGGAGAAAATTGTCTAAATTCGAGATTTCTGTTTCATTCTCTGATCAGAAAAATCCGGGAAAAATTAACACTCTGGTATAAGTGATAACCGTATATTGTCACTACCATGTGTTTTGTAAATTCCTTTTTTTTCAACGTAAAATAGATTGTAGAAATAAAATCCTACTCTCGTATATATATATATATATATATATATATATATATATATATATATATATATATATATATATATATATATATATATATATATACTTATGATACTCGAGTAGTTGTGTGCATTTAAAAGTAGAAGCAGCTGTTTTTTCTGACGGCACAAATTAATAGCTTTAGACTTATTCCAATATGAACTAGATAATTCCGAAAAATTAACAAGATATCAGAGAATTATCAATCTGACGTGGTAAAATGTTGCAAATCCTTAAGGGAAACTAAACTATTCTGCATTGATTACTGTTCCTTACAAATAGAACACGACAGACAGTGAAAATAGCCCGAGCTAGTGACGTATTTAATCGTTCCTCATCATCATCACTGTCAATTGCCCTACGTAAGGACGAGATGACACCATGTAATATTATTCAAGTTTCATTATATCTACTATTGGCATTTTGAAACGCCTCCGACATAGTATATATCGTGTTGACGCTTTTACTTGACCGATCCAGCGTGTATGACATCTTGCCTGTAGACGTTTACCGTTTACGATACCTTGTATTATTGTTCGTTCCATCTAATCGATGTTTCTTGCTATATTCTCAGAAATATCTTATCGTGTTAAAAGCCCGGTATCCACTTTCAATTCATCGATAACGGACTTATCAGTTCGGAGCGCCGTCCAAGTTAAACGGAGAAGTTTTCGATATATCGCCATCTCGTAGGCATTTATACGCTTTACCTATATGTAAATTAATACCTAAATATCGTAATAAATTGAACTTTAATTCACATTTTAATTATATACTATCTATTCAATTAGTAACTTAATTTGTTTAATAAATTGTATAATCCTTTCAATAAATACACTACTTTCAAAAACAAGGAGTGATATAAAAGTCTAGCTCTAAATGAATTAGCTAATTGTTCTACTGTTTTTTTAGTAGCGCTGATTATTGGTTAATTATTTCTTTAAAAAATTAAAGTAATAAATCAATATCTTAAAATTAATTAAAGCTGTAAGTTATGAAGCTGGTAATGTATAATCGCTGGCATATTACCTATTACCTTACTATTAAAAAAAAAAAAAAAACGAAAAATAATTTATATACCATCAGTGGAAGACCACCAACCCTAGAAAAGTTCTTCAAATTTTTAAAATACATTTCGAACATTTTCAACAAATTAACAGGACAGTTCTAATTTCGTAATTCGTCGGTACTGTTTGCAAACTACTTCTAAAATAATTTTCCGTACGATAAAATAACCACCTAGCTAATATTTGAAAGCTTTTCACATCGAACTCTGATAAGATGGTTACTTCATTTAAATAGGTATCAGAATCGCTTTAAGAGGAAGAGCTCACGTCGAATGGAAAGTAGTCGTAGCCGGTGATCATCGTAATGTGGAAGAAGATCAGTACTTCATCGACGAAAAAGATATTATCTTCGGAAAAGGTAAGTACAATATATATGAACGTATAATAATCATGTACCCGATGAAGAAATGAAAGATGTCTGTATATACATATATATATATATATATATATATATACTTATAAACTTTTTTTTGTATAGAAATGTATATAAAAAAGAGTTCATCATTGCCTAAAAATGTTGTATATATAATATACTTTTTTATTTTATGTATTTAGGTGCAAAAAATTTATTCAACAATATAAATAGACAAATACAGAATAAATTTATGCGTATATATATATATATATATATATATATATATATATATATATATATTCTTAATTATCACAAAGAAGTCACTGGCACAACACTCCATATAGTATCATATGCGCCCGCATCTTCGTTGCATAAATTAGTGACATGAATGCTAGATCACTTTGTACATAAAAATAAAACGTACAAACAATATCAAAAATATTATATATATATATATATATATATATATATATATATATATATATATATATATAATATCATTATCGTCAGTGTATTAACCTGGAGACTGATTCTAATATGTAACT
Organism: Coronaproctus castanopsis; assembly: GCA_032883995.1. NCBI lineage: Eukaryota > Metazoa > Arthropoda > Insecta > Hemiptera > Monophlebidae > Coronaproctus > Coronaproctus castanopsis. Next base: position 273,845,580 of record CM065052.1, read on the forward strand.
GTGTTACGTAAAATTTAGTCAAATGACTAAGCTTCGCTATCTTTTCGTTAAACATAGAACTTGGCAGGCAAATATAACGCCTCCTTTTAATGGTAAATGAGTTAGAGAACATCGTAAAAAAAAAGTCTACAACTGATGGTCAGAGAACCGTTAGTTCAACTGATGCTACTGGACTTGTTCTGTGATGCACTGACAGGTCAGAAAAAGTCTGTTCCCAAAAACGAACTAATTATCAAATGCGACGATAATTCGCAATTTGATAAAGATTTGAGACAAAAGGTGTCATGGACCAAATTACTATTCATTGTGACCTTCTACAACAAGATAACGATATCTCAACTGATTGAACAAGTCGCGCTTATTTGTCTCCTGAGCAGTAGAAGTGTTTACTATTAAGAATTAACTGTGAATCTATTCTATTTATCGATACAATTAAGCCACGACGTTGCAATAAATGTCAGCCTTGAATTCGACACATTGCAAATCTGGTTGTTTGTATGCCTTAGAAGGGGAGAGTACGTAAGTAAAATGCCCGATCTAATCGACTATGCAAGTAGGAAGTCTATGATTTTTGTAATTGTTTGATTTTAGGCATTATTGGACTCAAAATTCATCATAGCTACGCATATGATACAGGTCGTATAACTTAATATCGTACGAATTTTTATATATAGGTGGCAGCCTATAAATATGGGGAACCATGACGAATGCAACAAAACAAAATCAGACTATTTTCCGTCAGAACAAAACTAAAATATGGCTTTATATACATCACATTGCATATCTAATAGAAAAGTAGGCGTTAGAAATATATAGCGTGTAAATAAAATTGCCTATCTAATACACTACGGGAGGCAGAAGCTTCTTTAGTTAAGAAAACATCGCGGAAATTATGGCGGCTTAATAGGCAACGAGTATTACAACAAGTAAAACAAAAAGGATCTCATCAAAATTATAATACGTCTAAAATGACGTCACGTATGCGTCACATTGCATATCTCATTGTTTTCATATCCATTATCAAGGATACTTAGTAAAATTGTCTATTTAATAGATTACACAAATAGTAAATCTCTATATTTAAAAGCAAAATGTTTAAAATCTAATGATTTTACCAATTTTTACATTGTCAGTAGTATCTGTTTCTTCCTCAAAATTTATCAAACTCCGCTGGCCATAATACGGAACGTAATTAAATATTAGACGAATTTTCAATTATTTAAAAATTTCGTTATAAATTATATATATATATATATATATATATATATATATATATATATATATATGTATGTATATATATATATGTATGTATATACACGCATATAATGTCGCGGTGACAGTTATTAGAGTGAGAACTAGCGACATAAAGTTTTTCTTAAGGCAGTGGCACACAAATTTATATAATATCGTATAGGCGCTCATATGCGTCGCATATATATATATATAGTGCCTCGAATGCTAGTTTATTTTGTAGACAAAAATAAACGGCTAGTCACGACGTCCGGCAACTAACAATACGGCGATCATATATCTAACGTATATATCTATAGTGAGAATGAATGGGAAAGAATATACGTCTATAATTGTTTTCGGTGAAAACCATGATCATGTTTTTACAAAACAGTTGCAGTTTTCATTATGAAACTGAGAGCGGTTATGAATGGACACCAGCTTAATTCAACGTGGTGGTTGCCGGTCATTGACCCATGGTAAAAAACCAAATTAGTATAAAAACAGCTGCTCGTCCAGTAAACAACTCCGTTCTTACGCACGATACTACAAACAGTGATAAATGGATGTACGCACAGCAAGGAGTCTTCAAAAAATTTGGAAAACATTAAGTGAAGATTGCGCTCGTCTAAACACACTCCTATAAATATACCGACACTTTCGTAACCGCCCTCAGTTTGATAATGACTGACTGCAAGCGTTTTCGAATGACTAACTGCAAGCGTTTTCGAATGACTAACTGCAAGCGTTTTCGAATGACTAACTGCAAGCGTTTTCGAAACGTCACAAGGAAAAAATATGAACATGGTTTTCACCGAAAAAAATCATAGACGAAGTGGGGATATCAACCATGAAAGTTTGAAAGGAAATAATATTTTTTCTTTTTCAGAATAATCGTGCACACATGTGTAAAATCCTACATTGTTCATATAACGCATATAACACACACTTAAGAAGAATTTATTTTTCTCGTTTAATATATTATGTATATATATATATATCATTAATAATAAAAAATCAAAACTCTCGCCGGAAAAGTTATTATTTGTTCGTTTTAAATTACGTTTAATCTCAAACTTTACTCGAACAAATCGACCAAAATCCAAAAAAATTTCGGGAAACTTGTTTCTAGCGTTTCATTCGATTAGACAAATCGGAATTACAAAAATAAATGAAAAAAAAAAACAATTTTCTTTATTGGCTTTGTCGCGCTTTTCAAAACGCCCTCGTCGTAAGTTAATTTTTTTCCCTTACATTTCGGTTGGAAACGATTTTGCCACTAATAGATATCGATGTTCCTTTATTAAATTACCGCGTACCTAAGTCTCAAAACCACAACTATAAATCTCAATTTCTTATTGAGAATAACTGAGCAGGTAGAACTCCGCAAATATCAAAGCTCTTTCTTTATTTCGAAATACTTTTAACGCAATATTTAGTATATATACAGTGTGGTTCTTTTAAAAAATAAAGAGCATATAAGTGTGTGTGCGCACTTGCGTGTGTGTTAACGTACCACCGCCCGAAAAAATTATATATATATACCGTATTACTTCGAATTTAAGACGCACTTTTTTTTAACAATTTAAGGTCTAAAATCAAGGGTGCGTCTTAAATTCGAGGTACTTTCTAAATTGACCACACGTATAAGAGTAAAACTACCTATTATACGTACTAAAATCTCCTATTATACGTGGAATAGTGGTAGTAGTCCTATCGTATTTGCTACATTAATGCTATCGATATATTACACTAGCTGTAGGAGTTGATTAATGATGTTTATAAAAGTGACTTGTAAACCTATTCCCATTTCCGGTCACAGTCGTTGCTCGTCAGTCAGTGTCGCTCTCCCAAACATTGCAGTTACTAACCCATCGTTGTTTTGTTAATACGGTACTTTTTTCTTTTTATTATGGAAAAGCGTTTTACATACGAAGCGGAATTTAAGCGTAAAATTATTTTATGCGCAGAAAATATATCGTGCCGCCGGTAAACAGTTCTCGATTAACGAAGTGAATGTTCGCCGTTGGCGTGAAATGAAAAATAAGTTAATTAAACGAACAAAAAAATCATTTTCGGGATCAAAACATGGAAGATATCCGGAAATCGATGATGCCGTTTTAACTTATTTTAAATAACTTCGCACGAAAGGTCTTCCAGTAACGCGAGAAGCATTAAAAGCCAGAGAAATTGCCAGCGATAAAACTCTTCAATTTAAAGCTAGTCGTGGATAATTCATGAAAAGACAATGTCTATCATTACGTCGTAGAACCACAATTTGCCAGAAACTACCATCTGATTATGAGGATAAATTGGTGCAATATCAACGTCATGTAATACAACTAAGGTTAAAGAAACAATACCATCTTAGTCGGTAATGCTGATGAAACTGCTGTTTTCTTTGACATGCCAAGAAATTACACGGTCAGTGAGAAGGGGCAAAAACAAGTAACAGTGAAAACAACCGGCTACGAAAAATTAAGAGTAACTGTTATGCTCAGTGCTACTGCGGATGGCAATAAGTTACCGCCGTATGTAATCCAGAAAAACTGTGCCAAAGGAAATCTTCTCGGATGGGGTTATTGTTCGAGCCCAACAAAATGCCTGGATGACAAGTAAACTTATGCAAGATTGGTTGGAGTGCGTATGGGAGCGAAAACCAGGTGGACTTCTCAAACGAGACAGCATGTTAGTGATGGATGCGTTTCGCGGTCATTTATCTGACGACATTAAAACCAGATTGGCAAATGGAAAATGCGATTTAGTAGTCATTCCTGGAGGTATGACAAGTCAGTTACAATCTCTTGATGTCGGTGTTAATAAAGCCTTTAAAGATCGTATTCGTGCGCAATACACTCAATGGTTGACTGAAAATAATCATCCTCTCGCACCAACTGGCAAAATCAAACGAGCCTCAGCAGGTACGATTGTAGGATGGATTTCAAAAGCTTGGAAAGATTTACCGCCCTGTATAATCATCAAATCCTTTTTGAAGTGCTGTATATCGAACGCATTGGATGGCTCTGAAGATGATTGTGCATGGAATCATAGTGACGAAGATGACGCAAACGATTCTACTTCAACGTCCGGCAACGACGACGACATAATTAGAAAAAGCAATAAATAGGTAATTTAGTCATAAAAATTACTGTTTTTTCCTGTTTTTTATTGCAAATGAAATTGCGCTAAGTAAGCCTGTTATAAGTTTATAATATTTCGTATTATGTAGAAGAAGTATACGGGTATTGACTAATTATTTCTATTTCTTCCAAAACTTCCTAAAACCTTGTAATTTTAATGCGTCTTAAATTCGATGAATTTTTTTTTTCTTCACGTTGAAAACCAAAAACCAGGGTGCGTCTTAAATTCGAGGGCGTCTTAAATTCGAGGGCGTCTTAAATTCGAAGTAATACGGTATATATACAAAAACTATATCTGAAAATAGGAAACTTTAAACTCGTGTGCCCAAAAACAGAATAGTCATTTTCGATCTAATTAGAAGATATTTTCAAATCGTATAAAGTTGCTCGGATCGATGTCTATCCACCAACCGGTACACTGAAAGATTTCTCGCCTGTAGAAATTAGAGTCGCGAGAAAGAATCTCGATAATAGAGTCAAATCGTCTTAGAAACGCAAGCCACATTTTGAAAACCTTGCTAGTAACAAACACATGTCAATTATGACCGACGAGTATGACTGCGATAAACGATGTCAGTCAACTCTTTCGATTAAAAGTTAAATTTTTGTTTAATAACAAGGCTGTTTTATATTTGTGATTTAGTCATATATGACTGACACTTTTATGTAAGATTTTTTCGGTTTTGTAATTAATGTAAAATAATTTTCAGTTCATAGAATGGTTAATGATACCGAAAAATAATAAAAGAGTTTCAAATGAAAACTTTACACTTACAGTATAAACATATGCGCTGGTTTTATTTTTAAATGTATATATAAAATTGCAATCTGCCATACATAGCCAATAAGCAATTTATCTATATGGGCCGTGAAAGGATTGCATTCATCAACGATACTCGAAGTTACCTCGCCAATCAATCAAACCGATGTGCAACGTCTAGGGGGGTACAACGATTCATTCTACGGACATCGTTACCACTATCTAGCAAGTCAACCGCCAGTCAGTTCGGGTGGTATTCTAATCTGTGCAGGTAACGTTCACTATTTGTTTGGATTACCTTGTATTTAAACAGCAATAATCATTCAGCATTCCTTTAAGTTCTCTGAAAGTGCAATGCGACATAAATTTAATATCACGAGCTAGCTCTTATCTTACAAAAATAAAAAATAAATAAAAATAAAAGTAAAAAAAAAAATTAATAAAACTAATTCAACCGTGATATCTGGAGCAACCGATCAATCTTCTGATACTGCACTCGTTACATGTTTAAAAATTAAGTTTGTAAAGGTAAACAATAAATGTTTGCAACAATTGTAATTATTTATATAAAGATTTTTTTTCCCTTTTTTTTTTAATATAAAATAATTTATAATATTCTTTAGTTTTAAGTTTGTACATAATGATATACTGCATGGTAATTGTCGGGACTATGTTATGTCATCCTAACTGTTGCCCATAAATATAAGTACACTTGCAAAGGACTTCACACACACAAGTTTGAAATACTTATTTATTTATTTATGAATATACAGTCGATATACTGCACCTTTATACATACAATTTTAGCAAAATATATGATTGTTATTAAAAAAAAAAACTCACACACATACGGTGCATTTAGGTCGCGATGCCATATGTACCATGGCGCATTTGATATAATTCTTATTTTTTTTAAAAAAGAAAAAAACACAGACAATATGTCATTAATAAATTTTTTTGAAGTTTTGTTCCGTTTTTTAAAAGAAAAAGTAAAATTTTAAGCAAAACAAAATTGGTTCGAAAGTGATATTTATTAATACGGAGTATAAAAAAATCACACGGGCTGGCGGTAATGGACAGCGTCAGTCGCGTATGACTGACACGGGCCTTAAAGTGTTAGTGACTTAACAAATTTATACGGAACATTTTATTACGCAACCGGTTCGTCAGGGTTACAAAATAATTTGAACAACAAACAATTAACTCGGGGCTATTACGCCATTATCAAATAGACGTGAAAAATAAAATATAAAAGTAGATATAATTTATAAAGAATATAAAAGAAGAAGAAAAAACGAAAAAATTAAAATGTTAAGGAAAATGCTTTTACCGATTTCAACTACTTTTTGGTTATTTATTTATTTTTATTTTTTTTTAATAACTACATTTCACGCTGTACATAATTTCGAAAAATATTTTGGAAATAAGATCTATTCCGCAGTCTTTCTCGGTGTCAAGCATGCGTTTGATAGAATTTAGAGCACTCGTGTCTGCTATAAAAATTGAAAAAAAAACTAAAAATAGAGATTTCATAAAGTCTTACTTAGAAGAAAGACATTTTCAGACGAAAATTAATAACTTGTCAATTATCTATACGCTAAATTCAAGCAGAAATAAGACACAACTCCCGTATTCTATGTTTCCCGGTGTAACATTCCGGAAGATTGCGCTTCATCGTAACCTTCGCTGATGATGCAACAATATTAACTGTTTATCGCTGTCCTGATACAACTGTTCGATCACTCTATTGAATTGTGCCGGTGAAAGATTATTACGTCCGTGAAAAATATCGAATTACAATAAACTGATAATATCCTAGAATCCTTCTATCGAATATCTAAGAATACATTTAGATCACACCTTTATACGGTTTACACTTATTACAGCTAAAATAAAAAATAAAAAAAAATAAAAAAACAGAAAAACCCAAGGTTACGCTATTGGGATTTTTATCAATTAACAATAAACTCTAGTGCCCTGCACGATGATGATGATATTCGAATCAAGAAAAAAACTTGAATGCCTCTTTTTCGTCAAAAATTCCACGCTATAGCGAAATAAACTTTTTCGGTATCTTGAGGTCTGCAAATTAGAATTAGTAAAAAATCAAAATTCTCCGGATACAGATTGAAGATTCGCAAGAATCTGTACTGATAATGTTGTCATATCGGATGATTTTTTCTTTTAACGTATACTTGTATAAGTTTTAACGAAGCATTTCGCGCAGCACATAAAGCGGCATAATACGTACACACACATATATATATATATATATATATATATATATATATATACAGCTCTATGTACATGCATATACACCGAAGAGCACTTATCCGTACCATGTCTGACCATCTTGTAGGAAAACGATCGCGTTACTTTCCGCTATTCCTTCGATAATTTTCGAGCTTGAAGTTCGTCTGCTCTTATTATACGGCCGAAGTATGTTAGTATTCTTCTGATTACTACCGAGGATAATCTTCTGTTTATCGCTTCACCTATCCGTCTACGGAATTCTAGCGATACATTTACAACGCATTTATCGTTTGTCGATCACCATTTCCGTACACGTTTCTCTGCCCGTAGAGAAACACCGGTAACACAATGACTTTATTTTCACACTAGCCCATATACGTTTTAAATGCACGCTTATACGTATACATATATTCGAATTTTTGTTATTATTTATTTTTCAACTCATTTTCACTACTCTGCCAAGAAATGGTGGCGTTTTTTTTTTTATTTTTAATCACTTTTTATTTTAATACGAAGTCTAAGTCCGGTAAAAAAATGAACAGACAAGGAAACGAGTTTCCGATAGAAGACAAAACCGCGAGATGTTAGAAAAATCGTTATATTACGCGACACTTTAAGTTTCTTACTTCTTTATATATATAGAACAGTTTGTCAAACTTTTCAGCGGACTAAAATATATATCGTGCGAACTAACAACGTATATATGTTTTGGGGCGGAATTTCCAATAAGATTGACCGTATTATGTAAAAACAGAGATTGAAAACTTCCATTTTTGCATGATAACTTTTTTCTTCACAACAAATGTGTCCGAAGAATTGAAGCTTCCTAGAGAAATCGTCGGATATCATTGTCGCATTCCCCTCTTCCATTTTTTCCGGCATGTCCCGTTGTTCTCGAACAGCATGTAACGAAATTCAATATGTATATTATATATTATATATATATATATATATAATGTTTCGCAGACGATATAGTCCTAATAGGCGATATTGCAGGACGAAATTCAATTAGTGATAAACGAACTTGACGCGCATTCTGTGAAAATAGGACTTATTATAAATATATAAAAAACCCAAAATAACGATGAATACCGCAGAATATACGGCAGAGTAACTGTAAAGATTGAAAAAATTGAAAGGGATAAATATATACCTGAACAGAAAATTACTATGGATAAAAAGTAATACAATGCGGCCAAAGAAGAATATCGCTCGCCTATTTGAGAAATTAGGAAACGTTTTTAGAAATATGAAAATACCGAATAGCCTTATAACTAAACGGTGTAATCAATGCGTGTCTCGACATAGCTAAAACACGGAGCGTTACTAAATAGATAGCCGGAAGAATTAGGAAAACCTAGACGGCTCACGAAAGGATTATCCTTCGAATCAAGCTCAGAAAAAACAGTTACACGGATTACAGACAAAATTAGTGGACGCAGTGGAGCGCATCGACCGAATGGAACTTTTTTTTGTCTCGTTAACTTACACCTAAATGTGCTATTTAGTAGTGTTTTGTCATGTATACGCATACTATATCATCATTCCATCCAGTGATGGATGCTATAATTGTATATATTATAATACGCTTAGTTTATCTTCTTCTCTGAAATATTTTATGTTTTTTGACTTAATCTCAACTTTTTTATCGGTTAGAGATCTGCAAAAGATATCGTCGGTGGGAATGACACGTGTGATATGTGCCGGCATTTTTTTTTAATTCACCACCTCATAGATGGTTATAGCGGGAGGTTTTGGCCGTTTTTTTGGACTCTGAAGGTTCAAAATCTTCCTTTTCACTTTCATCATTTACTAAGCGAGCGAATCTATTTTTAACAAAATGAAATAAAAACGAAGTTAATCGCTAAAAAAAAATTTTCATTTTATTAATTAAACACGAAGAGCTTTTCGACTGTAAAGTCATTTTCAAGCATCGTTCAAAACGTTACAAATAAATTAACAAAGATATTACTAAAAAACATTTGTAAAAATATCTATACATTGAATAATGTAAAAACTTTTTACAATAACGTTTAATTATAAAACCGATTTTAAAATTAATTGCATCGAATCGTAAAATAATCCAGACAGCTCGGAATAAGTTTCTTCGACTAATTACCAATTCTCGCTGGTTCGAAATGATGCCACTCCATGCAGATTTACAGATCAAATGGGTCAACGAAGTAATACAGGATTATAAAACCACGGAAGACTTCATCATTCAAATCCGGAGGCCTTGGCACTTTTGCCCACAGATCGTTACTTAAAAAGGCGTAAACGTTTCAAACCTACTGACTCGGTTGGTAACAGAGCTTAACCATTTGGTTTTAATAATCATGATTGCTGTTTATTTAAACTAAAGTTTAAGATTGCAGAAAGAAGTAGCTGTGCTGGAGCTATAATAAAAAAAGTGAATTGAAAGCCGAAAGTTCATACCATACATCATTTTATACCGGGTTACGGTACGAGAGATTTTTGTTAACCGCTTATCCTTTATCGATAAAAATTATTTATTCGTTATATAATTGATCTCTATCGTCCGATACGTCATTTAAGATATTAATTCCCGATCAACTTTTACTTCTACATTTTTTTTAAATCCAATTACTAACTTAATTGTAACCAGATATAATTATGGAATGTTTGGATCCGGACCATTTTTAAATCTGTTACTATTTAAAATTCCTCTATTTAATGCAACTTTATTAACAAACGCACTTGTATATTATCCTACCCAGCCTGCTGCATCACCTTTTACTAGAACTCACTACTAATTACTATTCGCCACTATACTAGTATTTTTTTTTTTTTTTTATTTTTTTTTTTGAAGCGGAAGGGGGAAAAATCTTCAAAAGACACTGATATATTTATAAGTTCCATATATATTTTTGAGAGCAGCACATGCACTCAGCAAGTGCTGCTGAATTCCAAAGTAATCAGCGTGTGGGATTTTTACCCACTAAAAAACCACCTCCCTCTGTTGAAAAAAAGAGAAAAATATACACGTAAATATAGAGGTCCATGAACAAATGCAAAGACCTCCACATTATAATAACATAATATGTGATGGAAAAGGGATGAAAAATACATAGTCCCTTATTCCACCAAGAAAGCATATAACGAGTTTGTGATTGATTAAATATTGAATTAAATTATAATCAAATCTTGATATGAACTTATATCATAGTATAAATAATAAATTATACGCTTGTGACTTACAAACTTAAAAATAAAGGAGTAACTGTTATTAAAGAAAAGACTATAAGATAACATAAAAGAAAAGAAAAAATAAAAACAACTTGTTAACAATGACTTACACAACATAACTATATAAATACAGTTTTTATAAAACAGAGTATCATCTTAATAAACGAATATACATGTAATCATTAACCAGTAAGAGTTATCCATTATCTACAAAAACTACTTAGTAAAAGACTTAAGAAATAATAAGTAAAGCAGCTGACCATGCTAGACTCAATATTATTGATATTGGGATAACGTTTGAGTTAAGTTTAAATGAAAACAATGAACAAGATATTTCTTAAACTTGACATAATTTAAATTTTAATCGCATAATTTCTTCTGAATACTCTAAAAAAGTTTTATGAAACTTATAAGGTGGAAAGCATTTCTTGGATCATACTTATATAGGTTTAAGCTTGCCAACGTTCCATCATGTTCACTATACTAGTATTATCAAATATAACGTCGTTAATAAGATCGACATTACTAATAAATACTTCTACCACTGTACCACATCGGTATTCGGAAACATACGATTCCGTGAACTAGGTACTTTTCTTTTTTTTAATTTCCTATCTCGACAAAAATCTGTGGCTGGGTTTATTTAATTTTTTATAGAGACTTTATTTCGGTCGACTTAATTTCTCTCGGTAAAAATCTATTATTTCTATTTGCTAATATAATTTGAACTTCCACGTTATCGGAATACTGTTTCATACTGTTTATTTTGTATTATGGGACTAGTTAATTTGACATCGAAATCAACGTCTTCTGTTTTCACTATATTACACCGACAGTTTAATTATTCGGATAAATAATAAACCACTCCTTTTGATTAATGTCAAATATTACAGTTAATGAACTCGATATAATAGACATTCTAAAAAACGAAATGCTGCAAATCCTCAATTTCTTCTATCAATACGTACTAATTTACTAGACTAGACTTGTCGGGTTTTTCCTTATAGTTCATCTTCTGAATCTTATTTGAAGAAAATATTACAGAACGTTTGTTTGAAAATTTGTCACCTTCTTCTATTTCTCGATTTCAAAATATCAGTGCTTCTTCAGGATAAATATTCTAAGAAATCGTTTAAGATTTTCCGTAAAAAATGTTGGTAGTGTAGCCATTATAATAGTGATACGAATGAAGTGGAGAACACGGCGGCTAAAGAAGCCGATTTAAAAGACGATTCATCATTTATTCCCACGTCAGAATGTCCTACCGAATTTATGGCATTGTACCGATCACCACGTGCCCACCTTTCTCGACAGCATTAATTACCTTCTATTTAACCGCCATAATTACGAGCATCGTCGTGATACATATTTTTTTTTTTAACTAAGATGGTGCCATCCATTATTATTATTATTATTATTATTATTATTATTATTATTTTCACGTTCCCTCGATGAGAATTTGTACTTTCCATTATCAAAAGTAAATGTACGTACGTAGTGATATCGATAAATTACGTCGAAATCTAAAAAAAAAACAAACCCTAAATGTAGACATAGGCATCGCGTTAAAAAGTGTTACGGTATAGTATGCATACGTTATATATGTATGGGAATGGATGGGGGATAGAAATTACTCGAGTAAGTGGAAGAAATAAATTCTTTACGGAAGGAAACTAAATTGACTAAAATGAAGGTTCCGTAGAGCGTGAAGCGATCCTCAATCGGATTGTCAAGATAAAAATGAAAAAAGGACCTAGTTCTCGAAATTGTACGTTTCAAAAGTGGCGGCGACGAAGTACAGTAATAGAGTACTGGTAAACTTAGTGTATACGCGTTATAACGACGATGTAATTTGCCAATACCACAATAGTAACGAGTATTACTTTATATCGTCGACACAATAGTAATGCTAACCCCGTCAGTAGTAACCTAGTTGTAGTAAAAGTTTCGGCGAAATAAGCATAGATAATAATGAAGTAGTGGTGGTTTGTAAATAGTTACCCGTACAGATACGACGTCATCGCTTACTACAAATCAGGCCTAGCTACGTCATCATCGCTTTGTCATGACGTCATAAATTAAAGAACTTTTACATGGAAGCCACGATTGACTGCCCCTATGACACACATATTTTAACATCTAACGAAATTCCATTTTATCTGGTAAAATTACTCATATGTTATATTTACCGAAAAAACCTTATCCCATTTTAAATTTTTATAATCCTTTAATAGAGCTTAGCAAGATAACGCAAAATAATAAATTATTATTATTATTATTAATTTTAAAATTAAATAAAATAAAAATACTTTTATACTATACCACTATCTATCTATCTATCTATCTATCTATATATATATATATATATCTATATATATATATATGGACATTACATAAGCAAGATAAACAAAAAATTGACGCATTTGAGATGTGGATATGGCGTAGAATGCTTAAAATCCCATGGACAGCAAAGAAGACAAATTCTTCCATTCTAGAAGATCTAAAGGTGGAACAGCGCCTTTATACTTCATGCCAACAAAAAATCTTGAAATATTATGGACATAAAATGCGAAAAAGCGAGAACTGCCTAAAGCATAGTAATTGGACAGATCGAAGGCAAAAGAAGTAAAGGAAGACCTCCGACTCGATGGATAGATACGGTCACGACCCTTACTGGATTAACAAGGGTTCAAGCTATATTGGAAAGCCGAAATAGGGTCAAGTGGAGAAAAATTATATCAGATGCATTAAAATAGAGGTCACGTTACTCAGTCAATGAGTTATCGATTATGAATGAATGAATATATATATATATATATATATATATATAATATATATATATAATATATATATATTGGAGAAGGCAGTGACACCCCACTCCATCTGCGTCGCATATGAATAGTGCCTTGAATGCTAGCTCATTTTATACGTAAAAATAAACGTACAATAGCTAGTCACGACGTTCGGCACCGAACAAATACGTCGGTAATTATATATATATATATATATATATATATATATATATATATATATATATATATATATATATATATATATATATATATATATATAATCAAATCAGTGTACTCTAGTTTCACCGGGTTGTAGCATCATCAGGATTGAATGAAAAGTTTCAAAAATCAACAACAATTAATAAATTAAACCCTTTTGTAAACAAAAATATGTTATAACCGGTGAAACTAGTAGACTGTTTTAATGAAATATATGTATTGTGATAGGATATGAGAATATTTTTATTTCATTTATTGTTTAAATTAAAAATAGCTACCACAAAGAAAGCACTACAGAAATACTTTATGATATTATTATTATTATTACAGTGCAGCGTTCTGGTGGGATCGTTGTTTATATCAAACATTGTATGAAAATACATACCATTATGTCGACAGGCTAATATAGAGTACATTTACCGGTCCGAATAATAAACATCTGTCATTAAACGGTGTATATCGTTTTTTGCGAATCGTCAATTCCTGATTTTTTTTTAGAAAGAATTTTAAATAATACAACGAACTTTGTAATTTTTACCGAAGATGCGAATATCGATCTCCTAAAAGGCAAGTGTACGTAACGATTATTTTAATTTTATGCATATGTACGATTTTATCGATGCAGTCAAACGGCTCACATTCTTTAAGGATGTGGAAAACTATAGTCCATGTTTGGACCACATTTTTCAGCAGCAGTAGGTTTAAATTTTCCCTTAATTCAATTATTAAATCTAAATATAATGATTATGAAAGGAAAATTTTTCTAAAATAGCTTAATGAACTTTAAACTACTATCGCATCTAGATGAAAAATTTGAGTGGTTTTAAAATTACCCTCGTTTAAATAAGAGTGAAAACCCTAAAAGAATTAACAAGTACTCTCGAAAACGATGCGTATGGATAACCGGCGATATAATTAAACTAACTCAATTTTATGGTTAGACTAACCGATGCATGTAAAAAAAAAGCGTCAAAAGATGTACAAAATACAGTCAGCAGACCGAAATATTATTACTATACGAATTTATTAAACAGTTTCTAAGTACACTGACTATTTCCGTGACATCAGCAATTGCTGGCATCTACAGCGCATCCTGTTTTCTTTTTCGTGAACAATTGCTTTCGCACGTTCGGTCACTAGCTCTGTCCGTAGCTTCCGATCATGAGCCTGAATGTCCCAGTGTTCTGTCTTTGGTTTAATAGCGATCTTTTTAAGATCCGCATCCACCACGTTCTTACCGCGTAGCTGTGGTCTCCAAAGCGACATGCATTCATCTTCCATAATTCCATATTTCTATATTTTCTAAATGTGTCACATATATATATATTTATATAAGGATATATATGTGGATAAGACTGTTATCGCGCGTTCAAATACTTTTCCGTACGTAAAGTTTCTTGTTATATAAGTTACAAGATAATTTAATATATATTATTTATTTTTTTTTTTTTAGTGAAAATGACTGGTGTTAAAAGTAATATTTATTTTGACACCAGTATCAAACACATAAATGTAATTAAACTATTAAGTGAATCGCGCAATATGAAAGTAAAATTAAAGGATGGAATATTTGAAAACCTCGGGAAATTGTTGGAAGTTTTGGGTAATTTAAAAACTGAATTTACTAATTTAAATAATAATTTTGAAGACTTAAAGAGAAATAGTGAAAAATATTACGAACATAATTTGTTTAATTTACTTAAATCACGGAAGAGTAAAGTGGATTTATCAAAATGATAATATCGAGGTTGAAAATAACTTTGGTGTTCTACAAGGTTCATGATTCGGTTTTGTGGAATATTTTAATATTCTAATGTACATGCTAAAGTAAGAAATATGTACGAAGGTCTGAAATTGTACAGCTGTGATAACTTACTTTTAGTATACAATTTAGATATATGTTCTACATTAAATCTTTCGACTCGCATAAATAGATGTAATGAAGTAATTAGCAAACTTAAAACAATAGCGGACTCTTTAAAGTTTGAAATTAACAAGTCTCAAATTATGATTATAACTAAATCTTGTACAAATTTTATGTAATAATATTAAGCTTAATAATCATGTATTCAGATACACTGGCAATATTACATATTTAGCATATATAGATAAATGATAAGATCGATAAATATTATTATATTTTTAAATCACTCGGTGGTAAATTATGGGGGACTAAATTATAATTCAAAGTTAATACTCTATAGAAAGGCTTGGTACACAGAGTTTATACTCATATCGTATCTACTATAACCGGTTAACTAAACAGCTAATTCATAAAATAAATTCGAATTGCCGAAAATTTTTGATCGATTTAACATCTCATATATAACTGCTTCAAATATTGAGTATTACCTATTGATCTTCGTATTAAAAAACGATCACTTATTTTTGAAATTAAAAGAGAACATAATGGAATTATAGAACATCGTAAACAACTCGATTTGCAGATTTTTAATGAATTAAAGATACGATGCTCGAACTAATGGTAAGTTAATTAATAAATTTTTCCCATACATAATTAAACGTTTTAAAAACAAAAGGTTTAAAGTAAATTTTTATACGACACTCGGGTGATGGTTCTATCGGATATTTTTTTGAACAAATTACAAATAATCAATGATGGAAAATGTCGTAATTGTGCAAATAATGAAATAGAGCATGTCCACAGTACATAGTGTATACGCGTGTAGTAAATATAACCACCTGAGAAAATTGTATAATATCGATCAGCTTAATCCTAATGAAATTATTCGATTAGAAAAATTTCCTATTTTTATCTCGGAATTATTTATGATTAAACATAGATATTGATAGTCACTACCGATAGCCATAAGCTACTTTCGCAAGCTACTCTATATATATATATATATTTTTTTTTGTATATATATTATTCTAGCTCACTCAGTCACTAGTACGAGTGTCGCTATCCAACTCTTCTCGATATCGCTCTTAATGTTTGTGCCGCATATGCGACTTGAAACAAATTTGAAAATACGCTGTAAAATTGCGTAGCGTATAATGAATTTCTGTCCTTCCGGCAATGTTGACCTGATGTTTGGGCCTTCCTACACCCCGATATATACGAGCAATTGATTTACAATGTCGTCAGTAAACAATCTCCATTTAGTTCTGTTTTTGGCCATCATTTCCCACGTTTCGTCCTTTCTTGGATTTACTCCAGCTTTCTTAATTATCCTAGTGATCACATAATTATATCGTAATTTTGGACGACCGCAATGTCTTTTGCCGTTACTTATTAGTTATAGATAAAACATAATGGCATTCGTCATGTATTCTTATTACGTGACAATTCACCTTTAGATTTCGCTAAATGCTGCTCAATCGAATAAGAATTAGCCAATTTTAGCACCTTCTCTTCGGATGCCTGATCTTTTTTATACGAAGGATTTGTCTCAACAGACTTCTAAATTTTTGAGTTGTTTCATATTTATAGACCCGATCTCTCCGCCATATAAGATTGTCGCCCGTATCATAGCTTTATATAAGATCATTTTATCGGGCGTTTTTTAAGTTTTTATTCAAGTTTTTATTCGTGAAAACTCGTCTAGAGAGTCTGCTATTTCTTCATCTGGACTACCATCGTTACTAATCATATTTCCCAAGTGTTTAAAGTCTTTAATTTATTTACATCGATGCAATAGCTATTATTTCTCATTAGATTGTCCATAACTTCCGTCTTGCTAGAGTTTATTGTCAGTCCGAAATCTTTATATGTATCACGTAGTAAATTAATCGCATATGGCAGTTCTGTAGAGCTTTTACATATAATTACGAAATCATCCGCACATTGCAAGTTTTTCAAGATGAATGTGTCTCTTCTGCTTTTAATTTTACATTTCGATAAGTTGTATAGTCTCCCATCAAAGCGATTATCTTAACTCCAGACTTTAGAGTATTTCGTTTATATATATATATACAAAATAAGCCACACTCACACACACAAATTTAATAGTTTAGTCGCTAACATCTTGCTGGACTTCACTAGATATTTTAAACGAATCTTTAATTCCATTTTCACATATTACTACACCTTCCACATCATCGTGTAACTGTTGCAGAGTGACGGTAATTTTTATGCACATTCCATAATTACAGAGCGCATTTACCGTAAGGCCTTTTGCACATCGATGAATGCCATATATATAAATTTTCATTTTGTTCCCTAGATATTTCTAATCTACTCCGCTGCTGCCGAAAACTGGATTGTTCGTCAGGAAGATACTGGTCTCTTAATATTTGTATTCACGCTAGAATTATTCTGCTCAGAATTGCTAATAGTTGATAACATAGATATACCTCGATAATTAAAGCAATTAATTTTATCTACACTTTATTTTTATACATACGGCTGCATTTTTAAAGTCTTTAGGTAAAACACTAT
Source organism: Coronaproctus castanopsis (assembly GCA_032883995.1). Lineage (NCBI taxonomy): Eukaryota > Metazoa > Arthropoda > Insecta > Hemiptera > Monophlebidae > Coronaproctus > Coronaproctus castanopsis. The sequence goes on from CM065052.1 coordinate 273,863,583, forward strand.
CTTCCCAGAATTGTCTATATAGCCGATGCAATTACCACGTTAGTTCTTTTCCACCCAATTTATATATTTCATTCATCTAATCCAGCCATCTTATGACATTTCAAGTTTTTTACTGCTGAAAGAACTTCTTCAAAAGGCATCCAGCTCATATTCGGTAGCTTTTTTTTTTTGATAGTGTCTGTATATCATCGCTAACTTTGAAGATATTATTTAATAACGTTTGAAAATATTCTTTCCATCTTTATTTCGCAACAATACACCCGTTGAACTTTGTACAGTAGTTTTACATTTTGTTTTGGGACCACAAATAGCTTTAATAGGTGCATAAAATGTTTATCATTTTTTTCGTGTAACATTTGAGTATCTTTCATCTTATTAATCCGCCATTTATTTTGTAATTCTCCGGTTTCACGTCGTACATCAGCTTTTGTCAAAGCGTATTTATTTTACATTCCTTTTGCACTTTTTTCCAGACTATAAAAGCTTTCCTCTTTTCTTCAATATGATGCTACATGTTTTTAGAACTATCCGCAAACCAATCTTGAACTTTTTTATTTAAGATCAAAGAATACTTTTTCACGTTACTGTTATTTCTGTTTTTTTTTTTTATATATATTATCCCTGCAGAAAATATAGAATATGATGTTGAATTTTGGAGATCGCTAATTAATACTGTCGTAAATTTGTTTAAAATCTCTTTATCATTTAAGCGATCTATGTTACAAATAGATTTTTTATTTCTCTCTAGCCGTGAATGAGACTTAATAGTAGGGAATTTAAATTTTGCTCTGATTAAGACAACACGACTAATTAAGCATTCCTATTTTGCCTTATCCCTACAGAAAATATAGAATATGATGTTGAATTTTGGAGATCGCTAATTAATACTGTCGTAAATTTGTTTAAAATCTCTTTATCATTTAAGCGATCTATGTTACAAATAGATTTTTTATTTCTCTCTAGCCGTTGCATTTAAGTCACTAAGTATAATAAGTCTTTCATTGATTTTAATTTTGGCCAACACTTCTTAAAAGTCGTTATAGAATAGATATTTTACTTGTTCAGAGTTATCGAAGGTTAAGACATATGCAGAGATTATTGCTAATGTAGGATTTTTTTGGAATTTTAATTACATAGCCTCGATCACTGATACCGTTTCTTCTAATATATATCGTACCAATTGCTAACCCTACGCCTCTCGAGCGTTTATTTTCAGGCTTGCCACCGTTCCAGTATATCGTATAGCCTGTACTTTCTTCCTAAGGCAATTCTTCTTATAGGTAGATTTTTACTGTCTAATAAAGTTCTAAATAAAAAACATTTGAACCGATACGAAGCTGTGGAAATGTGGATATATAGGAGGATGCTGAGGATACCTTGGACAGCAAAAATATCCAACAAAGATGTCTTAAAGAAGGCGAATACAGATCGACAAGAATATTATTATAAAGAGAAATGTGTCCATACTTTGGCCATATCGTTAGTGGTGCAAAGTATGAAATTTTACAGATTATTATACAAGGACAGATAGAAGGAATAAGAAGTATCAAAAACTGGACCGGCGCATCTTCGATACAACAATTAATGGCAGATGCGAGACAACGTGAAATCTAGTTGGCACATTGGTGGCCGCCTACGCTCTCTTGAGTACGGCACATAGAAGAAGAAAATAAAGTTCTAACATTCGCGGCTCGAAATGTCCATTTTTGTTTAATACTTTCATTATATTGTTATCGTTATTATTACCGCAGTATGCGGGTCCCTGTTGGTCGCGACAAACTGACCGGCAGCCGATGGGATGAGCTATGTCTAGAACACCTTTTCTAGTGCCTTCCACATTTGTGGCCGGCAGAGTTGATTCAAAACAGGGCTGCTCGGTCGTACCATTTGCTGCCGAACTCCGACATCATCCCTTCCTGCCCGAGAGCGACCACTTGGACCATACCGCCTTCCGTACAGAATCATTAGCTCTCAGTTGACCGGACCTGCTTCCGTTACCATTTTTATAAACAAGGAGAGACAATAGATGACAGTAGAGTGCGCCTAAAAGCAACATAGAAGCTGAAGCGCAAACAGCTTCTATACCGCCTAAACAAAAACATCAGTTATATCGCACGGTGTGAATTTATCAAGACAGACGGACTAGTGAGTGTCGCAGTTTCCCTATAGGCAAGAATATACAGTAAATGTCAGTTAGGATCAGTATGAGGAGATAAGGAAATAGTGAAGGATCCTAGCTTTTGGATAGGAATCCAGACCACAAGACAGCGGTTCGCTATACTGAGTAGATAGCAGTGTACGGTTTTGATAACGACCGTTGAGTGTGAGACAGTCGTAAGATTTTCGAAGGCTTTTAGTAGGCAGATCCTCAAGCTGCTCATCCGTATCATCTTGACTCATTTGCTTACTTAGAGATGCAAGTTATAAAAATTATCACAACGAAAAACGATATTTTTAAAATAATCAATAGTGAATAATTAACTCATTTCTCATTGTTTATATTTAAAAACCACAATCCACATTTGGTCAAATCATGTTTACTATATATTTTATAGCGATATTGTTTATAAGCCGCTTTTATTTAATATAAAAATTAATTAAAGGAATCGAACGAAAATTTCGATTGTCGAGTAAACTATTAATTTCGTCGACCGAATTTCCTATGCACGGAAATTAGTGTCCGTAATAAAATGGCGCGACAACGACATTAAAGCGTGAAAGTTATAAAACGACCGTAATATCGACAAGTAACAAAAACGATAAAACCTTCGTATCACCGTCATCATCATCATTATCATCGACAACAACAACAATGATTATATATATATATATTTGTATGTATGTGTGTATATTTTTAATAAACTAACCACGAGTAAAACTAGACCTTTTTAAATGTTAGAAATTATAAGAAGAAGCATTCATTTAAAATCGCAAAAACTTGGATAGTTATAACTGTATTTTACGAAATATTTGAAATTTATTTCAGGGTTAACGAACGATATTTTGTCCTCGTTTAATTCACTAGAACTTGTGCTGAATAATGAAAAATTTGCAAGTCGATTAAACTATACGCGTATTACATGACAAATCATCAGATGTCAGTCCGTGGAAGAAAATGACGTGCGCAGAAAAGAAACTTCGTAGTTTATTTTTTATCTAACATATGTTAAACCGGTTCTTTTATTAATACGATCAAACCTCCGCAACTCCTTCCCCGACTTATCGAGCAAGTATACGGTTAAAGGAGATTTTTATACTTTTCCAATCGTTTTAGATAATGTTCAGTACTTTTCTCGACCGTCTGAAGAATAGCGTTTATATATATATAAGTCACGTTGTATCGCGATATTTATGACATATCGGAGTGCCGCTGATATTATTTGTCTAACAGCTCGATTTTAGAATCTCCGTATAGTAACATCGCCAGAGTTGAATACCAACTCCAGTTTTAGCACCGCGTCATATGATGGAAATTTATTTTTTAATACTCAGTTTTGACGTATATTTATTTCTTATCGTTACTTCAGATTTTTAATTTCACCGAGCCGAAATATTCACGAAAAAATTCTTCACCCCGATCTTTTTCACCATATTACACAACGAATGTCGTGGTACTCGACGACATCCTACAGTGAACGAGCACTCTCCTGCTGTTAAAAACAAGAAAATTCTACGCAATTATATTATTTAGAAAAAACAAACAACACAAAAACATGTATTCCAAACGTTTCAGTTTACGTATACGATAAATTCTGTTCGAAAAGTTTATTATTATTATTATTAATATTATGAATTTTTCTTCGAATTTATTGATAAAATATCATCACGATGGCTGTTTGTTCACCTTTTCATTCTGGCATTCCTTCATTGCTACTTCATCTGTCCATTTAACAGCAGTTTTCTTCTTCACTTTTATCTTCAAAGCTGTGGAAAGTATCAACTTCACTTCTGAACCTGCTCCTATTCATATCTTTTTTTCCGCGTATCCGGTCAACTTATATAGCAATGTTTGTGTCCAGTAATCTATAAAAGTCACTGTAAAGTCTTGATCGATCAAATGCTGAAATTAATTTGCAATTGAATAAATGGTTTCCATCTTGCTTTTCACCATATTGACATTGATCATCTTCGGCCGAACTCTATTTAAATAGGTTGTGTTTCGTCCGTGCGGTACCACTTCGTATTCTATTTAGTGTTGTCCAGGAATTCAGGTGACAGCCTATTAAAAATGATTCCGGTGCCTGGTTATTATCAGCTCTCAAAATTTGTAGTCTTTCCACGTGGTCCGGATTCTTTAGTTCCTCCACTATTCTAACAGAAACTGCGCCTAGATTTCAATCGGCTTTTGACTAATCCTGTATAGCAATGTAATGAGTGGCGCTCATCATGAATTGTCTTCCATCTTTTCTTTTTCGCCGCCACGTCTCTTATAATTTCTGGTGGTGCATTTGGATAGTTGATCTTAAACAGCCAAGTTACCGCTCTGCACGCTTCATTTAAAGCAACGTTAACCTTCTTCGCACGCGCGAAACGGCTTCAAGCGCGAACATGCATACTCTCCTACGTACTAGATGTGATTTAGCTCCCCATTTACTGCCAATCAATTTTCGAATCAAGTTCGTCCTTGTCATTACTTTCATCTTTGTAGCTTCGCAGCGCTGCTTGAATGCCGATGATCTAAGAGCTTAGAGGCAATTGTTAAAGCCATTCGGTTTAGAACAACTATTTAAAATATTTCGTATAAATCGGACGATAACTTTTGAGTCCTAAGCTTCAGTAAGGCAAAAACATATTCTCCAAATTTTTGGTATATTCTATTGATGCAATCTTTAAACATATCCTGGTTGCTTTCACAAAGTGTTTTATCTGCTCTATCCGTGACGTTAATTTGCTCAACATCAAATCCAGGGGAACCGGGCGATTTGCTTTCTAGGATTTTTTTATCAAAGTATCCGAAAATTCTTCTAGTTACTCCATTCTTTTTAAGTGGCCGTAATAGCGTAATCTTTTTTTTTTCATTGTGATTATAATATCATCAATATGTCCGTACATATTTCCTTATTACTCTCATAAATATTTCCCGATCACACACCGGTGTCCTAGAACTTTTTGCGTAGTACTATTTTCCTTTCATATGACAAAAAAGAAATTGTTACAAATATCGAATTTGTATAAACAGGATCAAAAGTTCGAAAATTATAACATACAAAATAATTAAAATTACGCATAATTATAAAGTCATTATGTTCAGGTTTACGAGTTAAGTTGTTATTATGACGGAGTCGAGTGAAAATTAACTCAGTTATGAATATATTTAAATTAAATACCTTATAATAGTACAAGCTAAAAGTATAAATACACACATGCAAACGCTTTTATTCCCAGTATACGTTTATATACAGATTACGATGCGCTAATATCGATACACTGCTGGATGTAAGCGTCCCCCTCCTTTTCTTTGCCTCGTTTATCCATTGAAGTTATCATTTCCTGTAGGATACGAACATTATTACTAATCAACGCAGTGTCGTCAGCAAAACGCAACTGACTGATTTTCTTCCCGTCAATATTCATACCTTTAGACTCACAAGACAAGTTTTTGAACGTACGTTCTAAGGCTGCTATAAATAACTTCGGAGATATTGTGTCTCCTTGTCTGACGCCTCTCTTTAACGGTATTTTGCTTGTTTTTCCCACCAGTTGTACTTGTATCATTGACGAATTGTAAATGTTTTTTATTATTTTAATGTATTCATCATCTATACCGTTTTCTACAAGCGTTTTCAAGTCCATGTTTCCACAGTATCAAACGCTTTATGATAATCAATGAACACCATGTGCAATTCCATGTTGTATTCCTACTTAGAGATTAAAATCCTCATAGTGTGAATGCGACCACGCGTGTTGAAACCGTATCTAAAGCCCGCTTGCTCGAACGGTTGACGGTAATCTATTTGTTTCGTCATTTCGCAATAATACTTATATATATAGCTTGTAAATATGTGATAATAAGCTAATTGGTCTGTAATGTTCTAAGCTAGCTGTATTTTGTGTATTAGGATAACATCTGCTTCATTCCATAATCGCGGCATAGAGTTCGCAAACATTTGTTAAACGGGTTTTTCAGCAAATCTAAAATCTCCTCATTTCCTTCTTTAATCATTTCTTTTATTTTACCATCCGGTCCGCTAGCTTTGTTATTTTTCATTTTCTTCAAAGCGTATTTGATTTCACTTGATATATCCGCTAGGTTTCCCTTATCCTCGTTTACTGTTAATTTATCTTTTACTGCAGGCTTAACTTTTGTGTCATAGAGATCTGCATAGAATCTTTCTACCTCTTCGGATAGTTCAGTTTTGTCCGTAAGGATATCTCCGTCACGATTTTTCAAATTTGTCAGCAGCTTACTTCCAATCGACAATTATTTCTTGAATACTTTACGTCCTATGCTCAAATATTTCGCGAATTTTCTTTGTATTGTTTTGACGTGTATCGCTCTCAATTGTTTTCTAATTAATTTATTCAATTCTGCCCACTCAGTTTGATTTTTATCTTTATGCACTTTCAGTTTCCTCCTTCGCGCCATTAAATCTTTTGTCGTATCACTTATTTTATTATTCACCTTTTTTTTATATATGGTGTGCAAATTTAACCGCAGCTTCTTTCATAATTTTAGTAATCAGTTCAGATTGTTTATTTATTTCCAGTGTTTTAATTTCTTCGGATTTCTGTATTTGTAATTTTAGTTCTTCTCCATATTTGCTTCTATCTTTTATTAATTTATCAGGATTAACTAATATTTTGATTTATTTCGTTTTACTCTTTTTAACACTGATACATCCTGAATCTTTAATATACCTCTAACTAATCGGTGGTCGCTGAATCCCCTTTATAAAATAATATAGCCTGTGACTTTAGCTTTACGACACTTTCGCCTTTTCCACGGGCTTAAGCCGATTGTATCTCATTTTATTTTATTCGATTCTTCTTCTAAATCTCCAAAAGTTTCTCTTCTGAAGCTAGATTATAGGTGCAAACACGCATAAGGCAATTCTTAGTTCGTGCATTATTCCCTAATTTATTGATGTTTTTGTCAAATCCGAGTGATATTAATGATTCTATCCGGTGTTTGCTTCCTTTATTTGTATTTCTACTAGGCGGTAAGGAAGCAGAAGTCAATTCGTATTGCCCATTTTGGCCTTGGCTACTACGGCCCTTCTTTTTTCTCACAGCCATATATTGGGGTAATGTTAACCAAATTTTCCGTGCTGACCAAGCAACTTGGAAGATACATTTTATCCCTTTCTGCCAGGTTAGTATTTCGTCATTATTTCCGTATTTTTATTAGTTGTAATTTATATATCGCATTTAAAGTTATTTTCTTCTAATTTGTATATGCAGTAACGTTACCGTAGAAGCAGGGGTTGTCGTGGTTTACTACCTGAACCTTTTGGGTCAACACCCCTAACCGCAAGGCAGCGGTTTGTTACTGAGGAGGTAACAGTGTAAGATTTTTACGGCGACCTTAATCCGCCGAGGGAGAGGCAGTCATAGGATTCATGCAGACTTTTAGTGGACAGTTCCTCAAGCTGTCCATCTGCATCCTCGTGTCTCCTTGCCCACTCTCCACTATCCAACAGGTTTATATTTAATGCATATCCATATATATATATATATATGTTCGTTTTGTTATTTCGGCCACGCCCCTTATGCAACAAAACGTGCTTTGTATTGCGTGTGTTGGTAGTGAAGGTACATTCGAACCGCAAAACGTGTGAAATTGTAAACGATTTGGCAGAGATATCGCTGTCAGCAATGGAGTAAGTTATTCACTCCTTTCAACGCTGTTTGCGATGATAATCCTAATATTCTCGCGTGGAAGGCGATTGCAAACCACAACACCATTTGCACGCCGGTGATAATATAGTACACTACAAAACACGCGGTGCTGCATTGTGTCGTGACAACAAAGCGATTACAGTCGTGTATACGTGTTTAACTACGCTAGGTATTATAATTGGCTTTATACGCTACTTACACTACGCAACAAAATATGTATATAGAAAAGTAGTCGCATAAATGTCCCAGTAAACTAGCGGTTGAGGTTAAATTATGATAGATTTGCCTTTCTCTGCATAGCGGATGCGAACAGCAACATATTGGATTGTGTTGTGCCACAGGAATCTATATACTTGAACCGACACTACGGAAGATTTTGTATTCATGTGTGCATGAGTTTAACTCGATTATCCTACTCTTTGAATTAGATTATTATGCTCGTGATTTATCTATTCAATTTCCACAAATGACGCTAAAATTATAGAGGTTGTTTGTAATCAATTGGAAAACGCCTATCAATGATACTGAACTCTGTTTCTCTATCCGTGGTAAATTCGCATTTATTCCACCTATTAAATACGTATTATTATTTATAATAAAAACTGCCACCTAGGGACTATAAAAAAACAGGGAGTGAATTATTCTCTATAATAAGGTTCTTTGCATAGCGGATTATCTATTGTCATACGATGTCGATTGACGTAAATAAACATCGGCGTAAATTGTTTCTCAATCTTGTTTCCTAATATAGTGACCCCCTTTACGTTCCTAATACATCGGTTTATCTTACGCAGTCAATCAAAGGGCGAATATAAACTCTGTCTAGATGTTAAAAAATTACAAAAATATGTACAAACAGTATAAAAAAAAAGTTCAAAAAGATTCCCGCTTTCAGTTTGGATAATTATGAATTTCATCGAGCATACGGAACGAACGAAAAAAGAAAAATTTCTCCTATACTTCTCACTTTCACCATCTCCAATACCGTATTCTTTCCATTATTATACCTGTTTACTCGTTCTTACATTATCGGTTAATATTTTAACTTTTAAAGCTCGTTAATGTGTATTTTCGGCGCCTATATATAATAAAACATCGTTTGTTCTAAAATTTAACAGATCTTAAACTGTGGCATTGGAAAGCATGAAAAAAAGAGGAATTAGTATAAACACTGAGAAAACTAGATTCACGATGGAAGCCTAATTTAAATGAAAAATTATTTTTAGATGCTGAACAAATTGAAAAGACGGAAAAATATAAATATCTCCGGGCAGTTGGGTGACAACGAAATAATGATTCCGATGCGAAAATACGAACTCGTATTGAAATAGGTAGAAATAATTTTAAACGGCCTTTCAACAGGAAATTAAGCTTAGAAATCAGAAAAAAGTAACCGAAATGTTCGCTATACGGAAGCGAGACCCGGACTAATAAGAGAAATTATGAAGAAACGGATATCATCATTTGAAATGTGGTGCTATCGAAGAATGTGGAAAGTTATCTCGGATATAAAAAATATCAGAAATGAAGAAGTTTTAAAATGAATGAAAACTGGTAGAATGTTAATAGTGAAAAACGAAAGATAAGTTTTTCCGGACATTTTACAAGAGGCGATCAGCTGCTACAAACACGATAGCAAATAGGTACGATTGAAGGAAAAAGGAAACCGAAAAGGTTATATCGTGGTTCGATAACATGAAAAAATGGACCGGAATCGATAAGGAATTAGTCAAAATAGCGAGAAATAAGGACCGGCTACAGCAGACTGTCCATTCGATGCATGATGACGTTTAAACAATACCCAAATCGGGTTGTACCGTTAGAAGAAAAAACTAGTGTACGATTTTAGACGGAACTCTGTACATTAATATGATTAATCAAAACGTATTCGGCTGTTTAATTATCTTTAATCTTATATTATTTCCATTTGACTTAATTATCTAACTACCTAACCATCAGCCTACCCAACATACTAGTCTGTCTACCTAATTATCTATCTATCAACATAGATTTCTACCCCTTCTCTTTCCCTTTATATATATATATATATATATATGTATATATTATATATATATCGTTATTACTACTTTACCTGTTAAAGAAAAAAAAATTTAGTATAAATCACCCTTAGTTTTGACGCCTATGATAATAATAAAATAGTGCTTGTTCTAAAATTTAAGATACCCTAAAGCTGTATACGGTTTTAGGTTTTAGATGTAGGCTGTACGCATTTATTATATATATATATATATATATATATATATATATATATATATATATATATATATATGTCTCATTTAAACGCAAATAGCGTGATAAAGGTAACAGTCTGGATAAAAAACGACTTAGGAGAGAAAAACGGCCTCGGTTAATAGATGATTTCCAGTTGAAAAATGATACCAGTACGTCGTCACCGGCACTATAGGCGGAAACGGAAAACCGTAGAGAAGGGATTAAACCGGAGATAACAATGAAATGGTATTTAAAGTACGTCGAGAGACGGGAGTAGGAACAGTTCCTATTCGTGGTGAAGCTCGGTGTTTTCAAATTACCTCAGGTTTTTCCAAAAGCAAGAGAGTAACGAATTGAGAACAGAACAGAATCTCCTAACCGGAAAAAATGCGGTCGGAAGAAATAAAAAAAAAAAGTAAAATAAGGCCGCTTTTCCATTAGTGTCATTATTTTTTTCTTTTTCTTTTTGTTGTATTTATATATATATATATATATATATATATATATATATATATATATCGTGACTTTTATCCTTTTCAGGTTTATCTTTTAGTTTTATGTCTCTATGTCTCACTTATATATATATATATATATATATATATATATATATATATGTATGTATGTATGTATGTATGTTATAGATAAGTGTGATGGCAGTATACCGATATTAACGAGAGGTGTTCATCAGTATCCCTTCAGATTTCAATTACCGGAAACATCATTACCGTGCTCATTTGAAAGTAAATCCGGTTACATTCGTTACTACATCAAGGTAAGAAATTCATTAATTTTATGCTGGAATTTTCTGCTTTATGTAGGACGTAGGAATGAATTGTTTACTTATATATATATATATATATAAATAAGATAATGTACGTGTAAGCACCTGAATATGCGTATAAAAACTATGTATACATATATGTAGTACATATACAGAGCTACTTTAAATAATAATCAACTTGGCGAGAATATATAACCTGTTGCAAAACAGCGAGAAAATGGGATATAATACATAATTATATACGCTCGTCGGTGTTTTAGAGAATGTTGTAGTAAAATTGAGTTACGGATGGAAAAAAAAGCAATCCCCGCGCAAACCAGGTATTATAATAATGCACAGGGGAGTAACGAACGTACATTCGTTGTTGACTATGCGATGACACTAAATACTTTTTTGTAGAAACGAGCAATACGAAAATAAGTAAATACATTTTACTGCACGCAGAAAAACTAAACGCGCTTAATTAATTACAATTTAATGTGTATCCCAAAGCAGATATAACTCACTTAATCCTTTTGGGGCGTACATAATAAAATCTTAACATTTAAATTATAAACTTTATAGGAGTGTTTATTATACGTTAACCGCTTCTTGGGCGAACCTTAGATAATTTTCAATATACTTATATGAATATTTTTAAAATTGAGACATTTCATGTAAAAAAATTTTGTTAGCGTTAAAATTTCAATATAGTGAACATTGTGACTAAAGAGGTTTAATTTTATATAATTTTTATTACAATTTTCCGAATCCACTGCTTACCCGAGCTATATCGTCGTACCAACGATTCAGCGATCAGTTAATATTTCTTCTCTTATCAAGCGGCCATCATTCCAACACTCGTTTCGTCAATCTATTATTACACTTCCGTCCGGATACGTGCCCTGCTCAGGTCCACTTCAGCTTGGCCATTTACTCCACCACCGTTACAAAGTCCGGTCTTCTTCTATTTCGCTTCAGGTCGGACCTTCTAATATCCATTTCTGCCGAAGTCCACGTTATAGTTATTTGGTTTGAAATCTTTTTATGACTGTTTCCAAAATCTAAATTATTTGTTAAACCAATATCCCAGTTATAATGTCGATAAATAAACTATAAGATACTATCAGTTTATTTTGATAAGAAACGTGTGTACGCACTCTGTTATTTTTAAGGTAATCGTTTTTTTTTTTAAATTTCCTGTAATTTTACATATATTTCTTTATAAATATTAGTAACTTTTATTTTATTTTTACCAATGTGTTTTCTAGAGAGAATAGTTATAACATTCGGTACGGAAATATTTTTGTATTTTGTATTTGTATTTTTTGTATAACGTAGAAACAAATTAATGACGTAATAATAAACAAACTCACAATTAAATTAAAAACAAAGTAATAAAAATTAGAGTATTACTTATTTTTCTTCTTGTACCATATCTTGAGTAGATCGTTTGGCTTTTGATCTGTCCGATAGTGTTTTTATACGTCATAAATATATAGATAGATTATGAATGAATTTTTAATCAAAATAAAATAAAATATGTGAATCTATCAAAGTGAATTTTGAAGTTAAACTTCTATTGGCGCGTTATATATATATATATATTTTTTTTTTATTTTTATTTTTTATTCGATTTTGGCCTTCTAAGGACCACGGAAAAACTATTCACATGATGTTGGTCTTAAGTCAATTCTGTTCTTTCTTCACGTTTCTTTGTCCAGTATTCTTTCATCCGTTTCGAATGAGTCTTTTTTCTTTCTTCCGTCCATATTCGTGCCGTCTTCTTTATCATCTTCTCGTGGCATCCTGTCTTTTTCTTTTCGTTTTTTTTTTCGTTTTTTTTTTAGCCAATATTCTTTCATCGTTTTCGAATGTGTCTTCTTCCTTTCTTCTGTCCACGTTCGGCCTGTTTTTTTAGTTGCAGGCTCATGGAATCCTTGAAATGACTGGATCCTATGTCTAAACTTGTTTCTATCTTTGATTTCTTCATCTGATATTGCCATAAGATCCACATCCCTTTTGACTTGTATCATCCATGGCACTCTACTTTTCGGGTTGTAGTCAAAAAAGTCAAACACCTTTTTGGTAAGACGGTTGTTGTCCATTCTTTTTATGTGCCCATAAAAGGCGACTCTTCTTTTCCTTATTGTGTCGCTAACCTTTTCTATTGTTTCATATATTTCCCTGTTGCTTCTTAATTTCCAATATTCTTCACCCTCTCTAGGGCCCAATATTTTTCGTATTATTTTCCTTTCTTTGACTTCTAATTGCTGTATTTCCTTGTTTGAGGTCAAATTTAGGCATTCGGCTGCGTATAGGCACTGTGGTTTAATGACCGTGTTATAGTGTCTTATTTTGGCATTTCTGGATATGGACTTTTTATTGTATGCGTACCTTGTTAATTAGAAAGCCATTTCCAATCTATGTTTTCGTTCCAGCATCGATTTTTTATCTTCCGCTTTCACTTGAATAATTTCCCCAAGATATTTAAATTCTTCTACTCTTTTGATTAATTCATTCTTAATTTTTATAATATTGGGAGCATTTTTATTATTGGTCATAAATTTTGTTTTCTCAAAAGATATTTCCAGTCCGACCTTAGCTGCCATAATGCTTAATATTTCAACTTGGAGTCTGGCTTCTTCTATGTTTTCTGAAAACAATGCTAGGTCGTTTGCAAACGCGAGGCAGTCAATCTGTAGGTTATTTTTCTTCCTTCCAATGGCCACTTTCTTGATTCCTCTTTGTTCTAGACACTTCCTCCACTCCCCGTATTACCTTTTCTAAGACGCAGTTAAATAATATTGGTGACAGTCCATCCCCTTGTCGTACTCCAGTTCCTACTTTAAACGGTTCGGAGACTTCATTTCGAAATTTAATTTTGGATCTTGTATCCGTTAATGTTTCTTTGATTAGAGAACGTAGCTTTTCATCGACTCCAAATTCTTCCAGGATGTTCAGGATGGACGTTCTATCAACTGAATCGTACGCCTTCTTAAAATCTACGAATGTAACCACTATGCTGCCTGTTCTTAATTTTTTGTAGTTCAATAATAATTTGAGATTCAAGATCTGTTCCGCGCAGCATCTTCCCTTGCGGAAACCAGCTTGATACTCGCCCAGTTGTTTTTCCACCTGTTCTTCTAGTCTTCGGAGTATAGCTTTCGAGAAGATTTTATACGTTATTGGCAGAAGCGAAATTCCTCTGTAATTATTCATGTCTGTTTTTTCTCCTTTCTTATGTATTGGGCATATCAAAGCCGTTTTCCAGTCTTCCGGTATCTTTTCTTTTTCCCAAAACCCTTGAATTATCTTCTGTAATTTTTTCACAACCTCAACCGTTGCTAGTTTCCACATCTCCGCTATAATAGCGTCATTGCCGCATGTTTTGTTATTCTTTAGCTCTTGGATATGTTCTTTAATCTCATCGAGATCTGGCGCTCTGGAATTTTCTCTTGTTTTCGGTTGAGTCCATCGTTCGAATCTCGTATTTGGCTCTTTGCAATTTAAAAGATCCTTAAAATACTCTGCTAGTATTTTACAGTTTTCCTTATTGTTTAATGCTAGCTTGCCTGTATTATCTCTGAAACACAGCGAGGGTGGTTTATATTTTTCCAAATTCTGTTTAAAAGTTCTGTAAAAGGATCTGACTTTATTTTTCTTAAAGTCATTCTCTATTTGATCCAGTCGTTCCTTTTCATAGTTCCTTTTCCTCGTTCTTATAATTTTTGCAGCCCTTTTTCTTTCTATTTTAAATTTGTCGTAATCATCTTTCTGCTTAGACGAATACCACTTTTGCCATGTTTTTTTTCTCATTTGGATAGCATCTTCACATTCTTCATTCCACCATGTATGTTTCTTGTTTCTCTTTAAGGGGTCTACGTTGTATGCGGCGGTGACGATTTTTTCTTTAAGGTCATTCCAATTTTCTGAATTGATATTCAGTTCTCGCTGGAACTCGGCTTTTTTTATTTTCAGTGTTTCAGTATCTATACGAAATTTATCCTGCAAATTTTCTCGGCTGTTCCTGAAGCTTTTCATTTGTGGGATAAACTTCAATTTTATCGTTGTTAAGTAGTGATCCGATTCTACGTCAGCTCCCTTTTTTACTTTGACATTCATGATTTCTTTCTGGTTTTTATACGAAATCGCTACATGATCTATTTGAAATTCACCCAGATTATTATTAGGGGACTTCCAGGTTTTTTGTTTCCTCGGCAACTTTTTAAATGTTGTGGACATTAGCTTTAGGTTGAATCCTTCACATACGTTTATTAATCGCTCACCATTTCTATTTGTTCTTTTGTGAGCTGGGTTTTTCTTGTTATCATTATTAATAGATGCATGAGAATTTATTAACGTATAGAATTTATTTGCACAGCGCAAGGTTAAGATTGATAGACGCTCGTTCGGTGAATGAAAATCATATATGGAATCCAGCACGATATTATTTACATATATATATGGGTTGTTAACCCATAAAACGAGCGAGCGAGTGAGTGAAACGCTTATACGCATAGGTAGGCTCATTCTTATATATATACATATATATATGCGTATATGTGTACATGAATATTCTTTCTCTTGCGTATGCGCCCACGGCTGTCTGTTATTTCGTTCAAATCTTCGCTGCACAAAGGAATGTATGTGTGACGTAGATTCAACAACAGAAACATTTGAGTCATCGCCACATAAAATTAGAGAGATAGAGATACATATGAATGAATTTTTAATCAAAATAAAATAAAATATGTGAATCTATCAAAGTGAATTTTGAAGTTAAACTTCTATTGGCGCGTTATATATATATATATATATATATATATATATATATATATATATATATATGGGTTGTTAACCTATAAAACGAGCGAGCGAGTGAGCGAAACGCTTATATGCATAGGTAGGCTCATTCTTTTATATACATATATATGGAGATTCTTTCCCTTTTGCGCATGCGCGCACGGCTATCTGTTATTTCGTTCAAATCTTCGCTGCACAAAGGAATGGGTGACGTAGATTCAACAACGAAAACATTTGAGTCACCGCCACGTAAAGTTAAACATAGCGGACAGTGCGTTTCTTTTCTTTGTGAAATTTGTTCATTAAATAAATGTGTCTTTTCATTGTGCGCAATGTATACGTTGGGTTTAATATATTTTTAAGTTTCACTTCATCCCTACGTCCGAGGCACAGTTTTTTCCTTTTAAGAAGGACTTCGTTCTCGATTTAGCAGCTGAGACAAGTATATTTGTCTAAATATGTATAACGTACATGGAACTGGCGTGCTTAATGAATAATTTTTCACGAGTGTGCGTGTGCAAAGCATGGAAAACAATAAATTGTGCCAGCGTCTGTAGTATAGTCTTGTCCTAAGTGTGTGAGTATTAGGTCTGAATTTAATTCTAAAACAAATATTTAAAAAAGAAATTCGAATTAAAATTTTTCTTCACTCTTTTCTTTCTCGCTGTTTACGTTTTATTTTTTAATAATTCAACTTAATTGTAACATTTAAATTGCATAATTAATTAACCTTATTTAACGAACTTATAAGTTAGTTGAAATTAGATACCATGCCGGTCGTAAAACTGCCGTCGTGAATTTTCGTCCTTGAATTAAGAAAACCCGTCGGAGATTTTAATTACTTATTGGAGGAAGTTTTTGTAGCGCGTTGCTATTTTGTGAAAACTAGAGGAAAGCCACTTGAAGTTTTTCATTTAGTATGAAAGATGTATGCATCTGTTTATCAGATTGAACATCAAACACAAAGTGTTTAACGTTATCGATGGAATTTAGCGAAACACCTTAAGTCACAGAAAGTTCAAAACTTAAATAAGCGGCACTGAAATTTACCGCGATCAGACAACACCCGCGCCTTATAAAAAGATACGATTAGCAAAAATTCGTACGTCTTGCTGCCACTAATGTCGGTTTTCCACCGGCTCTGTCACTCATCTACTACCAATTTTCGTATACATATTTGTTTAAAATGTCGTTACCGACTGATAGCGAAACTTCTTAGAAATTTTTATCTAACCATTTTTGATGAGATTGATGATGTTTTACACGGGGAATCGATCTTTAAACGGAATTTTCTTTGTTGTTTGGGAACTTGACGAAAACAATGCAAAATCAATACGTATACGAATTATTCTAAATTAGAGATTACTTAACGTAGATTAATTTCAAATTGTATTTTTTTTTTTTTTAAATTGTGTCCTTCCATTAGGTTTACCCATTATACATGTAATATAAAAATTAGATAAAAATATAGTAATAATATCGCAAGTTACAACCACGAATTATACGGGCAGCAAATTAAATGCGCACATTACAAGTAGCAAGTTAGAAAGAAAACATGTTTATGGGGAACGGAATAGACAAGGATTCGATTTTATAATGAGGTGACCTAGAGAAGATGGACGGTTGGTTTTTTTTTTTAATAGCGCAGTTGGTAACACTGCTACAAGGCAAACCGCGTGCTCCACGTTTAGCGAACACACGGGAGATTCGGTTTTGTCTATAACGAGAAGGAGTTTTGCAAGGTGAATCGATCACGACATTATAAAGAGAGTTTCGAAAAAAATTCAAGAGTGTAAACCTACTCAACTTTAAGGTGGGTTGAAAACTTTCTAGGGACAGCTTCTGCAACCGGATAAAAAACGTCCTGAACAAAATAAAAAAAAAAACGGTTCGTACCCCTACAGACATCGATCGAATTCGGGCATCATTCGGAGTACCGGAAGCTCTGCTCGTCTTCATGCTGCTTCTTTAAAACTGTCGAGAAAATTTGTTTGCCAAATATTACTAGAAGATTTGAAATTTCATCCTTATAAACTGGCAATAATTCGGGAATTAAAAGGTAATCGACCATGCACAACGAAAACTTTTTACTGAAACGATTCTGAAAAAAATCTAAGACTGAAAGATCGATGTAAACTTTGATGAGCGATGAATTTTCAGCTAGTAAACAAACAGAACTGACGCTACTATTCCGAATCTAATCCAAATTCAATTCAACAGAAAACGTCACTGGGCTGGATTTGGCGAAGTAGGGAATGGTGGGGGCCTTATTTTTTCACTGGTACACAATGGAGCGCGCTATATCGAGATGATAAAGTCATTTTTGCTTCCCTCACTTGTCTGGAGGCCGTACATGGTTTCAAGAAGATGATGCGACGTTGTTCGATAGAAACGATTGCAGAACTGAAAGAAGTATTGAGTAACCGCATATTGTCGTGTCATACGGATTTCGCTTGGTCGCCACGCTGGCCAGATTTGACCGCACCAGATTTTTTTTTTTTTTTTTTTTTTTTTTTTAAATACCTTAAAAGCTGCGTTTACAAAACACGTCTGCGAGATCTGAAAGACCTGAAAACTCGGATTTCTGAAGAAATTTCAAAAATTCTTCGAAAATGTTGTAAAAAGACTGAATGTTATTGCAAATGACTTTATTGTATTTCACAAAAATAATGATACGCTAATCTCTCGTTTCCTATTTTTAAATAAAATTTCAATCAAAAATTTTGGTCGAGTAGTTTTTATTTAAAAAACAAAATTGTTCGTCTGTGTGGGTCGCCCTATATTACGCCGGAGAAAGATAATAATCCGATGAATAGGTGATTTTCGTCGGCAATAAGGTTGATATCTGCATCGTGTGAGCAGTAGGAATATAGTATTAGTTCATTTGGAATTGTAATTTAAGGCTTCGGTACTTTTGCCCACAGATCGTGACTTAAAAAGGCGTAAACGTTTCAAACATACTGACTCGGTTGTTATTAAGTAATATACGTAACAGAGCTCAACCACATTTAGTTTTAATAATCATGATTGCTGCTTATTTAAACTAAAGTTTAAGATTGCAGAAAGGAAGTAAAAAAAAGTGAATTGAAAGTCGAAAGTTCATACCATACATCATTTTATAGCGGGTTACGGTACGAGGGATTTTTGTTAACCGCTTATCCTTTATCGATAAAAATTATTTATTCGTTATATAATTGATCTCTATCGTCCGATACGTCATTTACGATATTAATTCCCGATCAACTTTACGTACTTCTACATTTTTTTAAATCCAATCCATTGGGTTAAACCACTACACATGTTGAATAATCATGATTGCTGCATATTTAAACTAAAATTTAAGATTGCAGAAAGGAAGTATGAATGGACGAATTTCTGTTGTAAAACCACGATAAACATGCATCAGTCTGAAGAGATTTATAATGCCAGACATTATATTCCGCTTTCCAGTATTCCTTGTGAGTAGTTTTAACAATAGAAAGAAAAACAATGCGAGGCGAATATGAATAATAAAAATATAAGAAAGAGAAGCGAGTGGGCGTAATAGTCACCGAGAAAACTACCGAAGATTCGGGGGTGGTAATGAAGACTCGTCTGTAGAAGAACGACACGATTACGGATTTTCAGTATTGTAGGAGAGAAATATTGTGAAAATTTTAAGACAGAAAGGCAACTTCTGGAGTCTGGAAATTTTTTTTTTTTTTGGCAATAAAGGATGAAACGGAATAGACTGAACGATAATCTCTGCAGTAAAGAAATTCGCGAGAGAGTAAACTTGTTAACAATTTGAAGAGAAAAGAAAAACCAAAGCTGCACAAACAAACATGTGTGATTGATTCCCTAAGTACGGTACTAGCTGTTCTCTTCTCTATGTAAATACGTCTTCAATCTACCCTTCCAAATTTTCTTACTTATTCTACAACTAGCGTATACTTCTGTGCATTTTTGGAAGTACGACAACGCCCAAGCTTCCGTTGAAAGTTGGCAAACTGTTCGCGAAATAATTAATCGAAATACCAAAACCCACTTACGGACGTGATTTTTTCCCTGGAGAAATTACCGAAATTAAAGCTACATCCCCCCCCGATTAGCCGCGTTCGTCCTGTTATAGAAACGGAAAAAAAAAAAGACAATATTTTAATTAAGAAAATTACACCGTCGGGTATTATAAGAAAATTAAATTTCTACTATCCGAAACAGATTACGTACACACGGTAGTTACACATATTCGAAATGCTAATTTTCGAGCGTGATTTATACGAGAGGGCAGAGAAACGAAAAAGAAATAAATTGTTCCAGAGTGTGTGTGTGTGTGTAATTTTGGCGATGACAACTATTAGCTGGACTAAGTATTTAAATTCATCGATTAAACGATATACATTTGTAATTTCATCCAGGAAATCTGAGCTTTCTTGTGCGATGTAGATTTGAGAAAGAAAACATTCGAGTCGTCGCCACGTCGAGTTATAGCGAACAGTTCCACTTCTTTGTGAACGAAATCGTGAGTTTATTAAATAAGTGTTTTTTTTTTGGAAAAACGTCTTTAAGTTTCACTTCTGCCTCGCGCCCCGAAGTACCGAATTTTATTTTTAAACATAAATAATTTTTTCGCGAATTTGCAAATAAAAAAGTGTTCGGTTTTATTTCTCATCGCTTTTTTGTACCGGTAGATTGAATACGAATTCTCGATAAGTCTTAAAATTCAATTCAAATCTGCATCTGACTACTTTAATCGTTAATCGACTTACTTTTTTCTCGACATATTTAATAAAATACAACTAAACTTTCGATATAATCGAAATTGAAAATTTGTCTATTACTACGCCACTAATTTATTTCTTTTATCCGTGGATCTCATGATCCTAGTGAGATCAACTGAAATTGTCGTTTTTCTGCCCTCCTTTTAGGATTTTAAGATTTGCATAATTCGTTGATCCCGCGTTTTCTATTATTTGATCTATATATATATATATATATATATATATATATATATATATATATACTATATATATATATATATATATAATAATATATATACTGTTTCGCCTTCCTCTGTATCGCCATTCCATTTTCCCTTCAATTATACACGAAACTCTGATTGTGTCGCGATATAAGTGACCTATCCATTTAAAATTCTTCTACTTTTTAACCGAAGCTCTCCGATTCTTTTATGTGTTTTTAAAAACGAACATTTTGTTTCTACGTTATACAAAATATTTCCGTACCGAATGTTATAAAAACACAATGGTAAATAAAAATATAATCAAAGTTACTAATGTTTATAATGAAAGAACTTATAGATAAAATTGCAGGAAAAATAATTCCGGCTCCGTTAACAATAACAGAGCGTATACACACTTTTGTTATCAAAATAAACTTCGTAATGTTTTGAATATATTGCAGAGTAATGATTTTTTTATAAATTATAAACCGAACAAAATCATATAACACCGTTTAATCGCTATAAAAGTGTTTTTTTTATTGAGAAGCTTTTAGTGATTAAACTGTGTTACGGATTTTGTTTGGTTTATAAACTGATATAAGTATCTTATAGTTTATCGAGATTAATAGCTGACTTACCGGAAAAGGATATGTTTTATAACATATCGTTTATAGCCGTGTATCGTAGAGATTAATTGCAATCGCCTATAGAAATTAACTATCGGAATATTCGAATATTTTAAACTTTCGATGCGATTAGGAATTTTCAAAAATTTTCGAAAAAATTCTACTAAATAGAACATATCCATCCTCAGTAAAGAAGGGAATAATCAATTTAGATGCCGGCATAATCATTTATACAACAATCGCGTTGTTGACAACTACAGCGCTAGAGCGAAAACAATATTGTTCTCAGCTGTTTTTCTTGATTTTTCACAGTAAGCCTTCGATCGCGTCATCCTGGCTTTCGTTACTGAGCGATATCACATTCGTCCATCGTACTATTTAACTATAAAATCGTATGTACGAGACAGATTTTTCTGCGTCAATACGGGTGCTCTTCAAGCAAAAGTTCCACAAGGAAGTGTTACGAGTCCTTCTCCTTGTATAGTACTGCAGATATTTAAATACAGTGTTATGCACTTTTGCCGACTTCATCCGATTCTGATCCGGTCGCTGTGTCTAATAAACTTCGGAACCATTTAGATTCACCCTTGGTTAACCAGATGGAGAATCAAAAGCATTGATCCTTCTAGATGGGACATCCATCCCCCAAGTTAAATACCTCGGTTTGTGTTTCAAACGAAGCTATCGGTTGGCAATAAACTATTATCGTACAAGTAAGTCGTAAAACCGATCCTAGAACTCTATATGATAAAGCTAACATTCGGCGCTTACAGTCGATGGAATTCAAAATCTTACGTCAAATTATAGACGCTCCTCTCGGTTCGTGTCAAATCAGTCTATACGTTCCAACTTGCAGATAATCCGGACAACTAACAAATCATTCGCTTCATCGCGTCGGTCGAAGAGAAACCGTCAAAGATGGTCATTCCTCCTAGATATGTTCTAAATTGCGGTCAATATCGACAGTATCTGATTCCTGTGTTCCTTCACCTCATTTACTTATTGCGCTATCTATTGTAAATAAAAAAAAAAAAGGAAAATAAAAAAGTAATATATTTTACAGATATACGTCTAATTGCGTGTAACCGCTTTGGAAAAATTCGGACAGCCGGTAAAGCTGTAGAAACACGATCGACGAAACGAAGAATAAGGAGACAATTGGATTTACGAGAGCGTAACTTGTTCAGGTTTGTCACGATAGGGAAAAGTGCTCAATTCGCGTCGTCGTTCGTTCATAAATATTTATAAAGAGGAAAATTGGAAGAAAATCTTCACCTCGGTTGGAAACTGACAGAAACGACCGGGTGAGTTGAGTTAGACGACAGCCTATAGTTAGAAGGGACAGCCTACGACGAAATAGCGAAACCGACCACACGTAATTACAAACGGTGTAAATGGTAGAATACGAAATGGCAGTAACACAACCGCGCGCGGATAGGATATAAAGTGGCTTGTGTAGTAAAACAAAAAGAGAGAAAAACAACTAATAGTGTTATCGAGGACGGTACGACATCTCGCAAATGAAAAGCGTTCCGGCCACTTCAGTTACATTACTCAAAATTCTCTACTTACATACGCCTACTTAAGCCGTTCGTAATAATGTAAAAATTATAATAGTAGTAGTAGTAATAATAATAATAGTAGTAATGAAGATGGAACATTTCTGCCAAGAATAACTTAGTAAGACAAACAATACGGAACGACCGAGATGTCTGACAAATTTATTTTTATTTCCCTGTCCGTTCGTAATGAGTTATTTAAATATTAAAATTTCGTTACGTTTTGAACAACAATCGTCGATTTAAAAAAAATAATTATTAAAATAAATACCCTTCCTGTCTAGTTTTTTATTTTTAATTTTTTTTAGAAGCTTTTTGTTTGGAAAGAATGAAAATTTCTAATATTTACAGGCAACCAGTCTATACGGAAGAAGTTATAATAAACGAGATAAGGACAAAGTTGAAGAATTAAAAGCGATGTTATTTCGGTAAAATTTTTAAACGCAGAAAGTAAGACATAACAACGAGAATTACTGTGACAAAATGAAAAACCTCGTTTCGAAATTACAAAAAACCCCAATGTCCAATTTCATTTTTTAAATTAAATTATAAGAACAGTTAACCGGTGTAAAACGATCCGAGCGAGCAGATTCGTAATCTTCCTATTGCGCATGCGCACACGGAAGCACGCTGTAAACGAAAGAGCAATTTTTTTCCAATTAAATGACGGTATAATAAAACCGGCGTTTGACAAAAATTTTGATTGAGAATTTTTTTTATAGGTCTGCGCGTTTGTTCGACAAACAAAAATCGGTATCTTTTATTATTTTTAATATGATGGGCGTTTCAAATATGAGTGAAAAATACTTTTTCTTTTTCCTTTCGAATTAATATGTTTATTTAAAAATAAAAAAAAATATATTTTACGATATTTAAAGCCGCAATCCGATTAAGTATTATGCCAGTTCAAAGTCCGCTTACAATAATGATAACAAGAATACGATGATAACACAATGATAGAATTATGTTAAAACTTAATTGTAATGGATAATTTTATTACCAAATTTAATAATTTATTCTTAAAAATATACTATTAATTGTATTTCGAATTTGTAAATAAATGCTAATTCTTATTATTAATATAACAAATTATATTTTTTTTTCTGTCGTTTATATTTCTTCGATAGTTAAATTAAACGAACCAAATATAAAGATCGAAATTTGTTAGAAAGAGTATTATTACCGATAAAAGGGGTAGTAGTAATATACGAATAGAGTCGAGAGAGGAACTTTGAACTTTTTAAACAAACGGTACAATAAACAAAAGTGATAGGGTAGAAGAAATTATTTTAAAACAGTATCAAAAAATGAATGAATTAATTTGAACGAAATAACGATATATGCAAATATTAATGATACAACTATATATGCAAATAACTAAAAAAAGACTTTTTACTGGAATTGATATACAGAGAATTTCCCCGGAATTATGTAAATTAAAATCTAAAGGACAACGAGGTATTCGAAAAATGGTTGAAACGTTAAAACATTCTCGTCCTAGTATAACAGAGGAGAAAGTCAAAAAAAAATTATTATAATAATAATAAATAATCCACGTATAAACGTGAAACGAAATATAAGTAAAATCCAAACTTTCCGGCTGTTCGACGGACGATCTATATGTACTTAAGCTGTGGTATTTCGAAGAATTACATTTTTTAGAACATGAAGTTTTTTTTTTCAATCATTTTATTTATAGACTCTCGATTGATCATTTTAAAGAGTCGGTTATAAACTATTAAGTTATACTGTAAAAGATTTTTAACTTTCTTCTTCGGGTTATCTTCTAATATTGTTTCTATCGTGTTGTCAGCGAAATATTTACACGGAAACTTCCGATTTGTCGAATCAGTTTAGCCGGTGGTTGGTTTGTATAGCTGATAATGTGTTGGAAAGTTCTCGATAAATTTAGGAGTTTTTCTTTAACGGATTTAAAAAAGTTCTGTAGCGGATGTTCTACAAGCTTAGTGTATGTCGGTTTAATGTTTCCTCAGCTTTTTGTTCAACTTCGACAGCTTTCGCTATGTATTAACAAGCTGGTAATTATTATTACTCGAGTGTTAATCCTACATAACCGGTTGCACCGTCTTAATCAAGCGTTACATTTCTTCTTCTAATTGCTTCTCGGTTTTAAGTAGTTTATTTTAAATCGGGACGTTAGTTTAGCCCCGTTCGTGAAATTTACAAACCTTAACTGGGATCGTAAAAGACATTCAGGTTCAATACCAGCTTGTCGTTCGTAGGACTGAGAGACATAGAGTACACTTTCTTTACGAACCATTGCATTATCTCATATAAATAATTTCATCTAACTAATTATATTATAAACTTAAATAGATAAAAATCGGTATATTACAATTTTTATATATATATATATACATATGTATGTATAACATCACACATACATTTGTACATCTAGTGCGTATTGCGTACATATATTTAACGCGTCAAAAAAATAAAAATTCGATATATAAAATAACGAGATATAGGAAGAGACGGAAATAGAAATTCTGAAAATAAAGAAAAGCTACTGAAGGACAAAATAATACAATTTCGTTAGAAAAAAAGAATTTTAAATAATAATAATATAATAATAATAATAATAATAATAATAATAATATGAGATTTTCTCGACCGATGGCAATTTTTCAGAACTTTTTCTTCTTTTCTTGCTTTTACACCTTTTTCCCTTTTTCGAGCTGCTTATCTGTCACGTTTTTATTATCATCATCATTATCATTATTATTATTATTATTATTATTATTTTTATTTTTTTTATTATTATTATTATGTGGGAAAACTGCTTTCCCCGAAGGAAAATAAAATTAACTCCGAACCATCTTTTTTTGTTCGTTTTCCACAGCCGTCTTATTTTACACAATAAAACTTTACTTCTCTCTTCATCGACTGTGTTATCTTTCCGAAATATCGTCATTTTTTTCCTCGGAGAAAAAACGAGCTTCTTCGACCTACTAATAAGACACACACTCGCGTTAAAACGATTTTGACAAATCGTTATTTGTTTTACTATTTATTAATATAGACGACTCAATTTTTTTCGCGTCGTTGCTAATGCGCAGATTTTTGAAAAACGAGACAACTATAAACGTAATGAAACTTCTTAACAAAATAATTTATAACGGAAGTCGTTTTTCGCGGAATTTAAGCTGAATCGCCTACTGACGATGGCATACCATGCGCAAATACATACGTATAATCGCACGCTCGTGTAATCATGACATTCGTTCTGATCAAAAATATGATGTTCGTTAATGATGTCATCGAGCAATTAGCTAAATTGCGCAAGCAGCGTCTGCACAGCCGTATCAGTAAAGCGACTGCTTAATATCGAACCCGGAATTAGACGACTTAGGTTTAGCCTTGTAAATAAGTAAATTTATGTATAATGGATGCGTAACCAATGGTATACACACTCAGCTACTAAGTAACCTCGTGTAAGTTAATGATAATAATTACTTTGCCAAACGGCTAAGATTTCATCTTGGTAATAGCCTATTAAGTAAGGGGGGCTGTTAAAAAAAATTATAATATATCCTTACTGTGAATATTAATATACGGTTGAATTTAGACCAAGTAGAACGATTCAATTATTTCGAAATTGTAATAATGAATACAGGAAGAAGTGATACGGAAGTTAAAACAAGAATTACAGCTAAACGAGATATTTATTCGATAATGGAACTAAAATAGAATCAAAGAAAAAATTACTTCAATTGTGCATATGGAATCGTGGTGGGTGTGAAAATCTAAAAAAAAAAAACCTTTGGAGGGACCTTCGAAATATAGGAATGACGTCGCACAATGAACATCTCGCGCATGTGAAAGAAGAGGAATTTAGAGGTTTTGGAAATAGTAAATTAAAAAAAGAAATCAGTGATACAACAAAGGCGAGAAATGCGCCATAAAACGCCCTTCATGATGGTCATAATCGAGAGAAAATTAGAAAGATGGGAAGACTTAGGACGATATGGATAGACCAAATAAAAATAAGATTATAAAGAGATTAAAAACATAGCAGATAACACGATAGAATGGAAGAAGATGGTTGGCTAGCTACAAGACAAGAGTAAACACATATCAAACTCTCTAGCTCGCAAATCTTGTTAGGTCATGCCAAATTTTCAGACTATTTATATGGGTTCTACTTTGTGACGAGTATTCGTCGATGCTGGTTGTTTGTCCATGTGTTTAGTTTCCAAGGCACAGAGGTAAATAGTTTTCTCTTACTCCTCCCGGGTTTTTTTATGGTTTTGGTATAAATTTTGGACCAGTACTTTTTGATAAAACTTTTTTTGACTTTTTAATTTTTTTTTTATCCATATTATTAAGCCGGTGTTTTTGGTTATTTAAATTTTTACCTTGTAAAATATGGACATCTAGTTCCTAAGTTATTGAATTTTAAACATTTTGTAAAATTTTTTTAAGCAGTCTCTAACTCGGTGGTTCCACAGACTTTATTCTATACTTTATCATGGCCGACCTAGAGGCACTAGATCAGCTATTTGAAACTGTTGTAGATTTAACCGTAACTATTAAGGCACGATTCAATGACAAAAGTGTGTCAAAAGTTCAAAAAAAACAAAATGTTGTATTAAGCGCTGCTTATGATATCGGAAGAAAAATGTCTGAGGCAACATTCCTTGTAAATAAAATAGACATGTTGCTAAAGTCTAAAGCAATGGACGTGCAATCAGCGGTTAATAATGCTTTGCACTCTCCTAAACCACCTGCGATATAGGTCTCATTCAGGGATGCCCTGGTGAGTTTAAGAAAAAAGAAGGTAGTACCAAAAAATAAATTAATTTTAAAATCTGAAGACGCAGGGAAGGTCCTTAGCCAGCTAAAACAAAAAGATAAAATTGATATGACCTTTTTTGAAAAAATTAACGATACAACTTGTAACATTAATACATCAACTAAGGAAAATTCAAGTAAACTGGTTGCCATTATAAAAGATAGGATTCTTGACTGTATAACCCGGCAATACTTCTTTTTCGTACCAATAATTTATCAGAACAAGATGTGAAGGATCACCATCAATGAGCTGACTAGAACCATCCCAGTTAGTGTCACCAAAATAAATAACTCTCGCAATTCCAGAATGTATGTTCAGCTCACACCTAAGCAATATGAGCTTGTACCGGAAGGAGATAGAGTTTGAATTAACTGGGAGTCACTCTCCCATTCATCGATGCTTTTAGCCCAAGACAGTGAAAAAACTGGGCCAAATTTAAGCATCCTGAGAAGTACTGCAGAGCTTCTCAAACATACAATACTTTCCACAAGCTAAAATGGTACTTGTTCAATATGCGCGTTTAATAAAATTAAATTTCTCACGGTAGGAATTAGATTTTAAATGAACGAGGACAGCTTAGGAGTAGCATTTAAGGCGGTCGATTATACTAGTTTTAATAAGAATTGCCCCTGTTTATTTAAGGTTCGCAAGGATATGAGGACCAAAATTGATTATGGAGCAAGTTAGTTTCTCATATATTAACGTTGATCATTTTCGTGCCTGTCAGGCATTATTCTTAATGAATTTTTATAATGATAATTTGGATGAGTGTGCACTAGCAGAGCCTTATTTGTGCAACTGTGTAATCCTATTGAAAAATAACTATATATCATATATTAATAATAGAGTTGCTGTTATAATAAAGACAGATATTCCACATTCTTTGATGCACAGTAAATTCAATCGGATTTCAATTAGGATAGGTAGATACACTATTACGTGTGTCTATTTATCTCCTAATGCTCTGTCCGTACTCGACCAGACCTCGGGCAACGTCCGAACTATTTTCACATTGTTGTTGGGGACCACAACATCAGGCTACCAATAATAGATCTTCATGTTCGGGAAACCGGGAACTCTGTTGACTTTAATGAATTAGTTGCCTCTACTTGTAGTTGCGAATTGTAGAGATCCTACTTTCATTAATTACAATGGTTCGAGTACTGTAGACTGTTTCTTTGGTCTCTGTCGGTGCAACACATTTATTATCGTATAAGTTAGTTGAGATGGACTTTGCATTCCATCGTAGTTTTATTGTTAATTTTAAATATATGATTAGCCGTCCTCCTCCCAGACAATTTTATAAAATTTAACTGGATCAATTTATGAATCGTCTTATTTATATAATTTTATTGTTAATGTTGAAAACTATCGGTCTAAGGCGCGGCTACATTCTTTAATCAGTCAGTTCAATAAGTATTTGATTAAGTTGATGGGTAAAGTACCTGTAGATTTTTCACTGATTGACAGATTACAATTTTTAAAATTAAAATTAACTTAATCAGAAAAATCTCTGTAAATGTAAAGACTCCTTTCGTATATTTCTCTATAAGAATACGCTAAAGGAGTTAGATTATATAAATAAAGACTGAATTCGTTCACTGGAAGGCTTTTGTTAGCGCTAGCTTTGCTTGGGGTAGACCATATAAAATTTTAAAACAAAAACGTATATAATATTTCTAGGTTTCAAAAAATATTAGATAGGACAAGTGGCTTGGTACACCCATGAAGGTATTTCCAATAGTTTATCCCATTTGACAACACAATCAAATGCTTTATAATAATTAATGAAGAATAAATACATAGGTTTGTCATATTCGATACTTTTTTCAATTAATGTCGAATACACAGAATTTGTTCTCTGGATCCTCTGCCACTAACAAATCCAGCCTGTTCTATTGCTATTTTCCAGTTTAGATATTGTTTCAACCTGTTATTAGTAATGTGTAGTAGGATTTTACTTGCGTGTGATACCAGTGCAATTCTTCTGTAATTTTCACATTGTCTATTTGAACCTTTCTTATATGTAGGTATGATAATATATTCTGTCCAATCGTTTGGCCATACTCCCGTTTTCCATATTTGATTGCACAGTGTGCATATTATCTGTACTTGGTTGCAAGTACCTTGAGTAATTCTGCATAGATGACATCATTTCCCGGAGATTTTCTATTTTTTAGTTTTCTGATTACATCTTCAATTTCCGATTGTAATATATCCGGTTCATATTATGTTATATTCTCCTTTTTCATTGTGTTTACTACAACTGGCTTCTCTTCATATAAATGTTCGCAATATCCTTTCCAACGCTGAACTGCCTCGTTTTTATTCGTAATTGCATTCCCGTTAGCGTCATTAATTATCCAGTTTCGCGGTTTAAAGTCTTAACACTTTTTATCTTTTGGTACAGATCTCTGGTTTCATTTTTCTCCACATGATGTTCAATTTCATCACATATGTTATGAATATATTCACATTTTTGTCTCGTCTGCAGTTTTTTCGAACTTGACGATTCATCATGATATAAGATTGTTGCGCATCCATTGTGTTTAATCCTTTCGCTTTCTGTTTCCTTCTTTGTTGTATCAGGTGCCAAGTTGTGTCTGATAACCACCCATTTTTATTCTTTGCGTTTATAGATATCATTACCTCACTTATGGCATTCTTTATCTGTATCCAGGAGTGTTCTGGATTATCTTGTTTAGGATCACATTTAATTAATCTTCCTTTCACTTTGTCTGTAAAGAGCTTAAGATCATCACTATTGAGTCTTGTTTTATGGGCTCCTGTAGTTATATTTCTAGATTTTAGACGTAACCGTAAATGAGCTGCTAATAGCTGATGATCTTTAGTATTCAGAATGCTAGATTTCCATCTTGAGTTAATAATGAGAAAATCTATTTGATTTCTTACTCTATTCCCCGTTAATCTCCACGTGTATAGACGTCTAATCGGTTGTTTAAAATAATTATTCATTATAGCAAGGTCGTTTTCAGCACAGTATTGTAAGAGAGCTTCCCCTCTTTCATTGCGTGATCCAATACCGTATTTTCCAACAATCCTTTTTATGTCATCGTCATTTTCTGTGTTGCCGACTATGGCGTTCAAATCTCCTTGTATCATTAATATCTTCTTCTTCGGTACTTTACTTATTGTTTCTTCTAATATGCTATAAAACTGTTCCATGTCTTCATCTGAAGCTGTAGAGGTGGAAGCATATACCTGAACAATATTTAGTTTAATTGGCATTGTGTTTAATTTGAGTGTTAGTTATCGTTTATGGGGTTATAGTTTAATACTAGTTTATCTAGAGATTTAAGGATAAGAATTGCAACAGTCATGCCCAGACGTATATATTATGTGTCCAGAGGTTGTTTGTATGTATTCATATCCTTCCCAGTGCGTTTCACATAATTCCAGTATATCGATGTTATATGACTCTATTTCATTTTCTATTATTGCTAACTTGCCTGGTTTCAGTAATCCTTGAACATTCCATGTGGCAATATTTATTTGACGTCTTAATGTTCTCAGATTCCTTACTTCTGCGCCAGTAGCATATTTTCCACCCTGAGCCCGGTGCGTAACTACTGGTTGGCCGGTCGCCCATTTCACACTAACCGACCGGGGCTCGGTATAGCGCCGATTGTTAGTCGGATCATGTGACAGGATATAATATTTCTTTACATAATCATAGAGGTTGTCTTGGGACGTTAATGGAGTGATTTCCCGTTGCCTTCTCCATCGCAGTGTATCAGCCGAGTTAATGGATTCCATTGTCGTCAGATAATGGGCATACTACAGCTGTTCCGAATCACATGATCTCCACCTGTGGTTAAAGAGCTGCTGCTCTCTTGCAAAGTAATTGTTTTGTGTCAGAGTTGTCACCCTTAGCCTTTAGATAAACATCCTACCTGCAAGGCAACGGGGTGTTACTGACCTGCAAGGCAACGGGTTGTTACTGAGGAGGTAACGATTTAAGATTAAACCCGCCGAGGGAGAGACAGTCGTAGAATTTTTGCAGAATTTTAATAGGCAGGTTCTCAAGCTGCCCATTTGCATTCTCATGTCTCTTACACTGTACTACTGGAATCGTCTACATGAAACTTTCCACCGGTAACCGCTCTTGGTCCACGACTGCTTATTTGACTGACGTCTTATTTCTCTACTATCCGTCACCTGTTGACGCGCCCCATACCGGTTACAGCACCAGTCCCCAGAAGGTACAAAGTAACTCCTGGGGGGATATATATATATATATATATCCGTTCGTCATTTCGACGCAATATAGTATACGATATATACATATGTATATATATATATCCGTCCGTTAAAAACTTTAAATTATTGTAATTTCTGTCTTATTTTTGATATTAATGTGAAACAAAGCTTAGAAAGAATCCGAAATGACAGACGGAGAAAAATTTTTAAAAATATTTTTTCTGTTTATGTGTGATAAAAATAGCACGATGCAGTGATTATAATCAAAATATTCTCAAATCACAGAAGATAATACAGTTTTTTTATATTAGCATAGATACGGGCAGCCGTAACATATGCTGCATGCAGTAGCATAGTCAGCTGAACAGACACTCAATGCTGAAACATTCGAAAGGGGTGGATTGCCAAGATTAGATGAACGGAATGGTAATTAATAAGCGGATGCTAGGAAGCCTACGAATGCCCGGAGAACTGTTAATCGTAATTAGAAAACGGAAAATTAGTTATCTAAATCATATTACGAGTGACGATGAACGTGATACCATAGCTGGTATTTTATGATAAAATGGACGGAGTCGTGAAGCCTAGGAGTATATAATACGAAATGCTGGATAAACGTCAACAATACAGGAGAACTGACGGACGCAGTTCGCAATAAGAGGTTATTAACCGTCATCGATCACTGACGTTCACTTGATGGGAACAAGTTAAAATCACTAAATTTCGTATTAAAGGACAAAAAGCTTTTCGACTATTTTAATCAATTTTCAAACGGACATAAATAAAAATAAATAAATAAACAAACAAAAATTAAATATAAGTTAAAAAAATTAATCTAGATGAACAATATTACAAAAGAAATGTGAATTGAAATAACAGATTTGATTATAAACTAATCCGGAAGTAAACGTGGTAAACAATGAAGCAATCAACGATATACGTAATAATACATACACAACCAACACACACTAACTTGTCAGAAAAATCCAAACCACATATATATATATATATATATATAAAATAAAAAATGATTAAATTCGTAATATAATTCTTAAAACTGATTCTTCGTCAAAATTTATCGTCGAATTTAATAAAATAATTTTATCTCTTTCTTTTATTATTTCCCTTTGTTCTAATATTTTTCTTCTTTTATATATATATATAACGTTTTCTCCGATGTAAAATTTTGTAAATTATCGATTTTGTGTTTCAATACTTTACAATGTTTTTCAAATAACGATTTTTCATCATTGTACGAATTTAAATATTCTTTAAATCTTATTGCGAATGTCTGATTCTCCTATGTATTCATTCTCGCGTTGATTAAAATTTAATTTACATACTCCTGATTTTTTTTTGTACATATATGTTCTTCTATCTTCTATTTTGGCGTTGTTAATAATTCATTTCAACGATGCGTTTTTACTGTTAAAATTTACGTGATATTTGATAAAATATTTTTATTATTTTATAGGACTTCGTATATAATTTATTGAACCTAAATAATTTTCTTTATTGTCTTTTTCTATATTTTTATTGTAAGACTTTTTCACCGCAACATTTTTCCAACTAATGGTACGGTTATATTTATCAGCGATAAACATTTATTTTATAATATATTTTTCTCTCGTTCTCTTTATCTGTTAAATTTTTTTATTTTTTTTACTCCATTGATAAGACCCTTAAATTGACTAATGTGTTTTTTTTTTATAAAAAAAATCGCTCCATTCCGCGCCAGTTAAAAAAAAATAGATAGAGTTATTGATGGATGGATAAATAATTATAAATGTTTCGCAAAGGTAC
Source organism: Coronaproctus castanopsis (assembly GCA_032883995.1). Lineage (NCBI taxonomy): Eukaryota > Metazoa > Arthropoda > Insecta > Hemiptera > Monophlebidae > Coronaproctus > Coronaproctus castanopsis. The sequence continues at coordinate 273,897,187 of CM065052.1, forward strand.
ACGCGTCCATTTATAATTGAAAATTAGTAAAATGTTTTGCAAGGTGTGTTGTATACACGTGTCCATTTGAAAATTAGTCCTAATCGGAAGATGTTTCTTTCGTGTTTAAAACCGCACGCCTATATGAGAAATAAAGATAAATGCGCGTTTTCCAACCCTTTTGTTAGTCGTATTTTGTAAGGAACGACTTAGTATACACACGACGATACCCGACGTAGAATGTCGCGGTCTTATTCGAACGCAAATGATTATAACGGTTATCGAGAATGAAAGCTTTTAACGCACGCGAGACATATTCTTATTTATTCGGCACTTGAGAAAAAATAGAACCTCTATATAGACCTACACCGCAGATGCGTCTTGTTTATTGAAGAAATTCGCGAGATACGCTTAACCTCCTACGATATACTACCTAAGTTGATCCGTCTAAATATTTACATTCTATCCGTTATCGTTTTCGAAAATAAATAAAGTCGGAATGTTTTTACAGAGCATTTTAAGGGTCGGACGTACTGTGAAAAATCACTGTAAAACCGAAAGTATAATACAATACATGTTATTCGTAATGCAATAAATAAACTTCTACACTTGACGCAAATCGTACGTGTGAATACAACGCCAATTCTGAGTGATTCGTCAAAAATATGCACCATTAATAACATATATAAATAACCACACCACACACATATATATATATATATATATATATATATATATATAGGGTGGAGAAAACGGACGGATTTGTTTTTTTTAAAACTACTCGACCAAAATTTTTGAATAAAAATTTATTTAAAAATAGGCAAAAGAGAAACTGATTTTACAATCGTTTGTGGAATCGTTCAGTTACAAAATTTTCAAACGCTTTTTCGAGCGTAGGTCGCTGAATTTTGGAAATTTCTTCAGAAATCCGAGTTTTCAGCTCTTCCACGGACGTGTTTCGTAACCGCGGCTCTTACGGTAAAAAAAATTCGCGTAACTTTGAATTTTTTTCGAAACTCTTTTTGCACTTTCGTGATCGATTCACGCCGAAAATAACGTTCCACGTCGCAGAACGCGCACTACTCCTCGTTATAAGATGCCCATGGTAACTGGAACTAGAGCAGTAAAAAAACTAATCTTTCGTGTGTACACTAAACGTGAAGCACGCGGTTTGCGTTGTTACCAACTGTACTATTCAAAAAACCAAAAAACCGTCCGTCTTCTTTGGGTCACCTTATACTTAACGGGATCTATATCCGCCTTGTCCTATAACTTCAGGTCCAATCATTTGAACCATTCCCTCGCATTGTGCGTAAGATCCTTTATCTCGACCCAGCCTCCCTGTAGAGCCCTCCCTCATAGGGCACTAAGTTACAATACGATCGATAGTCTGGCATTCCGCACCACAGTCGCATTTCTGGATATCGGAAAGACCCCACATGTTCTTCCATGACCGGTCCTTATTCAGTTCAATCGAGTCTACTCGTGGTAGTTCAAAACCAGTTTGTCTGGAGTTTGGGTGGTCAACCAGCTTGTCTACGTGAAATTGGGCGCGCCCCGTATCACGTCCACGTCGTGCGTCTGGAAATGTTTTATCAATAAAACGGGCAAGAATACGGGAACCCGTCAGCGAACTGTACTACATTGTGCCTCTCGCCTTATTTGGGCAATTATATCTATGTCGCCCTATGTATATTTCACATACGATTTATGTCTACGTGAAATTCCAGCGATGACGAAGCCAATGTGTATCCAATAAACAGCGTACTTGGTCCGTTACTCACCTACATAACAAATATTCCCGTATCAGTCAAACTGCCGCTGCTAACACTACCACACGTTAACGGAGCGACATTTACCGACGACACAGTTTAATTTTACTTGGACAAATGTCGAAAAAAAAAATTGACAACATTTCTAAGCGGTAATTAATTATATAACGTAACGGTGTAAATTACTGGAAATTAAAATCAAGAAACCTAAATCATCCGGAGTAATTTGAATTATTACGATCGAAACTACGATCGCGAAATATGAAACATCCGGTTTCGCTATTAGTCATTCGGTCCTGTCAACGAACACGCGGTAACCGGCACAGAGCTCTGGTGGAACGCTTACTTCTCGTACGGATCCCATGTTTCTGAGCCATAAATGAGCGTCAGTGAAACAATGGACTTATACATTATTAGTTTTGTTAACAATAAAATCTGCTTGTTATTAAAAATCATTCTATCGAGTTTATTTATTGCAGCTAAGGCGGCTTGTATTCTACCGCAAATCTCGGTATCTAAGCTGACCTTGTTGTTAATCATACTGCCAAAATATTTAAAACTTTCCACCCGTTCTATTGTAGTATTATTGCTTATGAACACAAGTGTTCCTTTTGCCGTTTGTCCGTAGGTACTACTTGCACGAATATATATATATATATATATATATATATATATAGATAGATTGATATATAGATGTACATATGTATATCTATATAAATATGTCTGTATTTATTAAATACACGGTGGAGGCAACCAAACCCTCCCCGTATAGCGCCATATGCGCGCGCGCACTTTGCATATAATTTGCTTGAATGTTAGTCCATTTTATGCATAGAAACACAACGTACAATGGGTATATATAATTCTTAATTATCACGGAGAAGCCAGTGGCACCCCACTCCGTATAACATCATATACGCGCGCATCTGCGTCGCATATAAATAATGCCTTGAATGCTAGCTCATTTTGTACGTACAACTATATATATATATATATATATATATATATATGTATATTATATATATATTATATATATAGTACCCATCGAGTATTGCGAAGAATGAAAATAATATTGCTTTTTAACGCAAATTATCACGATCCTATTTTTCGATATTACAATTTTGTTTTGAATTTTCAATTGAAAAAACCGAAATTACGGTGATTGTCAATAAAAAAACCACACTGAAACGATGAACAAACTTAGCATTTGTAATTTGTTGCGTGATAAACCGATTCCTATTGTAAAGAATTTTAAATATCTCCGAATAATAATAAATCATAAACGTACATTTTATAAATATTTAAACTGTATATAATAATCTTTTTTGCACGTTATGAAAAATCCAACCTAACTTAAATATTGCTGTTCAAGTATTTATATTATAAATATAACTGATACCGCGATGAACAAAATTTAAACATTCAGATAAAAAGCTACCTGTCGAATGTAGGCTGTTTGTATAGAATTGCGTCAACGGCTCCAGCTCCAGTTGTCGCTGAAGTTCTACCGGCTGACTTAAGCGTGTACACCAAGCTGCCTTGTTAGCAGAACGGAAAATGTTTAGATTATCACTTACTATTCACTACAGATTTGGTCGAACATTTTAATAGTAAATTTAACGTAAACGTACAATACGAAAACCGCACAAATGTTAAAAATGTTAACACGCGCATTAACGTAATATTTTAAATTTCCGGCAAGAATGATGGCGGAATAACCGACGTTTAAAGAAATTACTAATAATTTTTACTTAAGTCAAGTATCGACGGTGTTGGTTTTAATACTTTTTTGGAACGATTTAAAATTGTATCTTGTACGAATTCCGTCAACTTTACCGATGCAGTTTGCCATTTTCTATTTGAACTTAGACACCTAGGAAGTATTGGACGGTTATCGTATCAATAATGCGATTATAATTAAATATGTAAATTGTTTAAACGTGTCGAACTGTGGAGGCGTTTGTAAATTATTATAACCTCGTTGTGAGGAAACGCATTTAAGGAAATTGTATTATTATATCGTATCGTATCCGGTTATATGCGACCAATATACTAGCAGAATTTTTACAGTTTTTTCATCAATGTCGGAATGTAATTTATTTGCGCTAAAAGTTCCGAATAGGTCGCACTTGAATAAATGTTCGTTATTCTGCACCAACATTCGTATCGATTTTCATTCGCCATTTTCCATTTGTTCGAGTTGTACTTGGTTCGTGCCACTCCACTCCTTATTCTGTTCAACGCCACAGAGCAAAATTCAAATCGTTTCCTGTTGGAAGAGATTCCGTTACATTACTAGCGCTTTGAGTTCTCCAAGCTTCTATTATTCTAGACTTCGCAGAATTATCCAGTTCTTCGATTGTACCTAAAAGGCTACGTCTCGATTTTAATCTTCGACTAGCATGTATAGCCATATAGTGGATGGCGGTCATTGTTATTTTCCATCGTTCCTTTTTTTTTGCTGCTACATTGCATCTAACGTCAGGTGGTGGAATTATATGCTTTTAAGCAGCCTGTAATTATTCTACACACGTTTCGTGCGGAGCAACATTTACTTTCTTTGCATATACCAAACGGCTCCAAACCTCCTGCTGAAAAGTGCTAGTGCCGATGTTCGCAGTACGTGTGGTTTTGCTCGAAAACTTAGTGTTTTTTAATTTCCCAATGATATTATAATTATACAATAACCGTGACTAAGCCAATAAATAAATAAAATAATAGCGATTTAATAATGCAAAATCGAATTTTTTATTTCAAGTTTTCGTTCGATTCGCAGTCTATGTAATAATGGCGGAATAAAATCTTTACGCGCATTCATATACAGACACACTTACAAACTCCATCTACTCATAACATAATAATCACAAAAATAATAATAATAATAATAATAGTAACACGATAAGATAAAGAAATTTGATATTTATTATTTTTAAACTTTTCCTATTTGTTTCCAGGTAACATTAGACGTTCCGTACGCTTCGCCGCCGCAAGGAATGAAGTATTTCACCGTCATAGGACCTCATATCGATTGCATGGAAGAGCAATACCTGGTAAGATGAGCAAGAAAATTTAACGTCCTATTTTCATATCATCTTTTTAATGAACGTAAAACGAATTCTTTAAAAAAAAAAAACGTTTCATTCGATGTTCCGACAAAAATTTTGATAACGATTTATTTTTCAAAAATTATCCGAGATCAATATTCTCGGATTTACTTAATTTTCTTTTACTATTATTAAGATTAAGTATTTCGATACTCTATAATAATAATGAATGAACGGTTTGATAAATTAAGAAATATCTCGGAATTCTAATAGAGAAAACGATTTTCATCGAAATTTATGAAAATCGACCGTTATGAGAACTTCTTTTTAAAGATATCGATGAATTATAGCGGTAAGAACAGAATAGGACAAAAATTTATCGCAATAAGTAAATTTTTACAGCGTTACAACTAATATCGAACACACAGTTAATTTTTGCCCGGAGACGTAGACCGAGGCCGCTATAGCTTCCAGATTGGTATTCAATGATTGCTGTTCAGAATAGAATTTGATATCGCTAATAGAACACCTAAACATATTAAAGTTGCTAAATCATTCATCCTGGAGATTCGATAGACACTAATCCAACTATAAAAAATCATATATCCTAAGCAGATTCGATTATGGTAGTATACTGTATGATGAATCAACACACATTGAAAAATATAAATATAATACAAAATACAGCTATAAGAATAGCATAAAAAGCATTCCACACACCAGCCCCACATCATACATGCGGAAGCCAATATTCTACCATTAAAATATAGAAGACAAACACTCGCGCTAAAATATTATATCAAACTACTGTGTCCACTTCATCCCACCCAGTCTACAATAACATAACAGAAAATAAATTATACCACCTGTATCGAAATAAACCTAATGCTTCTAAATCTACAGCCGTCCGTATTCATAACCCCTTAGACTTCGATACACCTTACCCAAAATTTAAAAAAAAGTATACCTAAATTACCCTCATGGATCAAAGTTACTGCAACGATAAATATGTATCTAAACAAATATAGTAAAAATATTCAACATCACCTGATATATTGAAAACTAAATTTAACGGTCTGCAGAAACTACGGAAACTACACTCAAATATACACCGAGGCCTCTAAGACGCTAAACCAAACTACTTCTGCTTACCTTATAAAGGGCAGAAAGCATACCACTTACCTATTGGGACATCTGTGTACACAATTAATAGCTGTATATACAGAGCGTTAAAAAATATAGGCAAAGAGAAACACGAAAACAACTTTATAATATGCTCCGACTCAATATCCGCTCTATAACAGATTCGGAAACTGATTAAAAATACTAACTTATTGTAAACATAAAATTCATCATCCATAAACTCATACAGAAAAAAAAAATCAAACAGTGTTCCTTCGGACTCCAGCGCACTCGGGAATCACAGGAAATGAAAGAGTTGATAAAGCCACCGGAACAAAATAAAAAAAAACATAAAAATGATAAGATCCGCACTCGTAAATGATCTCACTCTATCATAACAAAAAGTCAACGCTTTATATCAGGAATACAATGCGTTCACACAGATCTTTTTCAAAACAAACCAATCTTAGTACACTGGAAAACCACAGAACAAAATAAAAGGCGCGACGAAGTAGCTATAACTACATTACGAATAGGCCACATCCTACTTACATCGCAGTACCTACTGAACAATACACCTGCTCCAAAATGCCCAACATGTATTACTCCAATAACAATAAACCACACACTACTGGAATTTGCAAAATCATCGAAACCTTTACAATATATCAACTAGTTCACTGGAAGATGTACTACAGGGTGACCCTCAAAAAATAGATATATTATTAAAATTTCTCGCAGACGGCTGATTAATTAATGCCATATAACCCCACCATTAGACGCAAATGATCTCAGTAATCGAGCGTCTGTAAATAAAATAAATAAAAAAAAAAAACTAAATTCATTATGTAACGGTTTAGCTTCAATTACGATTTACTGAAATTAAAACCAGCGCCAAATTACGATAATGTAGCAATAAGGATGAAACTATCTTTTTCATTTACATATTTTATCTAATAATTTTTTCAATAATTCGACGCCAGAAAATATTTTACGTTATTTTATCGATAAATCCTCGATGTACGTAATCAAACTGAAAAGAGGTAAGTTTTATTCAGTAACTGCTGTATCGAGTTGATGCTTTCAATTGTGTACAACCAGGAGGTTGTAAGGCGTTTGATTAAGTTTGCACTGTATGTAGTAGAGCCGTAAAAAAGCGATGACATTCGATACCTCATAATTTATTTAATAAATACAAATTCATATTATGAAAATTTTATTGTCACTATAATGTTCAGAATTGTTTACTTAAATTCTCCGATTAATCTAAGATTTTAATTAACGTTATCTTTTCCCTACTTCCGCAATTTGCAACTGGCCTGCCTAATGTTGTTTCGGGAAATTATGATGGGTACTGGTCAACATCAGTCTGCCTAGACAGCTACTGCCGAATGCCTACATCCGTTGTGCTACCTCGTTGGTATAATGTTGCAGTTTAGCTGCATTGGCAATGGTCTCTGCCTTGATTACTTCTGTCATTGTTTAAATTCCTAGATCGTGATGTTGCGTTTGATACAAACCCGGGCGGCGCCTTTGTTAATTACCGTAGGAGCTTATTTTGGAATCGTTGGATAGATTATGTTCGGCGCATCCCCACAAGTGGGCTGTAATAAATTATAATTCGTCCTATTTCTTATTTCTTCGATGGCTAACTTATTAAATTCGTTACATTCGCTATTAACTAATTATGTTACAATCTGAAAATATCCCTCTGCAATTACATTCTCGCGGGATATAGTAAATCGTATCCGCGGAACAGCACGCTATACAGTTTTCCGTTTCTGCTAAACGTGTTAGATTTTTTTTTTTTAAAGCCGCCATGATCGGTAAGAAATTGTGCATTATAAAATATTACTATTGAATTTCGACATTCGAATTAGCAAAATATCGATACGTTAATCCGTTACACGTGTTCCATATAATTCGGAACTGTTGTTTTATTTATATGATCAAATTACGCCGATCGTACTAATATTGTTTTTTATTTTAAAAATATATATATATATATATATATATATATATTTAAGTATTTCTAAAACTATAGGAAAATTATTCCCGCTATATCCACTAGCTAGTAGTTCTATTATTGTACTTTGATCATTTTAGTTGCTACTATTCTCTGAACAGATTTTCTTTACAAATTCTTTTGATTTTTTAAATGATTATAAATTAAATTCGGAATTATTATTTATCGATTTATACGAGGTTAGTCCTTTTTTTATAAGTTAATCTGTCGCTATTGTTATTATATACTTTATTAAATATAATCAAATTATTATATTATTTACGTTACGGAAATAATAGTAAAATTTTAAATTATTTTCAATCGTTACACCCAAAAATATTTGATACTTGTCGCGTGCTGAGTATTAATATTGTAACTTATATAATTTTTTTTTAATTTTTTTATTGAATTTATAGCCACTAACACTTGCTTATACGTACTGCATAATATGTTCTTTTCCATGTTTATTCCGTTATTATTATAATCGTCGATGAAAGTAACGATTTTAACGTTTGTCAGTACCGATCTCTGCGGCATCCTTGTCACACCTCCGGATATGTATATTTGTTTCTTTTTTTTTTTTTTTTGTACGCACCAATATTTACAAATACGTCTATTACGAAAGTAATAATTTAGTATGTTTAACTAACTTTTATCTACCTCCAATTCTCGTAATAATAACGTTAATTTATTTAACCCTTTCGGCCATAGTGGTTTCAAAACCTTTTAAAATTTTGATTGCAAACGTTCTAGCGGTTACAACTTGAAACTATCTTTTACAATTGATGCAGAGCTATCTGTACGAATAGAGGAAAACTACATTCTCCTAATACGAATTTAGCGTTATTCGTCTCGATAGTTAGTTAATTGTTTACATTGAAATGTACAGTGCAAAATATTGAAATTTTTCTGATTTTCATAATTTCATTATTTTCATGTGTTTTTTTCATTTTTCGGTGGTCATTCCTTGGTAATTTTTTTCTTTTCCACTTTTAAAAGTATTTTATTGTTATCTTTTGGTAAGTAATAAATATACTTATTCTTTATTATATAATAACATTTTATATTATGCGGTTACCGCAATTTATAATGCATATTTTATTTATTTTTGAAATTATATATAATGCTTTTGTTTTTTGTATTTGTTTTCCCGCGGGAGATAATGGTAAAAGGGGTATATAGAAAAATTGTAATATATTGAAACTAAACTAATTTGTAGTTTTCGACATTTATGTCTCTGTAGTAAAGTCCGGTGGTGTCATAGTGAAAATGGATAAATTTTTAATTATAACAAAACTGTCGATATTTAAAAATTAAGTACATTAATAAATATAATAATGTAATCAATTAGTATAAATTAAAAATTGATATATTCGGTCTAAAAAGCTAATTGACGGTTTTTCATATTTACGACTGTGTAAGGGCCAGTACGAAACCACCCCATAAAAAATGGATAACATTTTAATTATAACAAAATTTTTATGATATTTAAAAATTAAGTGCATTCATAAATATAATAATGTAATCAATTATAAAAAAATATTAAAAATTAATACATTGGGCCCCAAATGGTTAAGTTTAGGTCGTTAAATGATATCAGTAGTAAGTGGGCATATTGAGCACACTTCTGTTAACTTGCCCTTATATTTAATCTCTGTCAATTTTACGTTATATTTAATCTCTGTCAATTTTACGTTATATTTAATCTCTGTCAATTTTCCCTTATATTTAATCTCTGTTAACTTGCCCTTATATTTAATCTCTGTTAACTTGCCTTTATAAAATCCAAAAAGCAAAACTAAAAGTTAAAATTTCTAAGGGTAATTAAACAAATTAAAAAAAAATACTTTTTTAAAAGTTAGATTAAAAAATTGTGACAAGATATTTTAGTAAATAAATTGCTATAACATTTCTTAAAAACAAAATTGCATAAAAATAAATTAGCATTAAAAAATTGTCAATGCTTATTTATGTTCGATTTGTTAAATAATCATTTTGGTCAAATCCTAGCACCCCCAAAAATATCAAATTCATTATTGGAATTTCTCTCTAAATTAGCAGCTTCTTTAAAAATATCAAACATATTTTCATCTTTTTCAGGTAAAATTCGTTTTTCATCATAATCCATTTTAAATTCTTTTTCCATAATTTTATTTTCTACTATATTAACATACCCCCACGGAAGTGTGTCTATAATTCCATCTTTTTCAGGTAAAATTCGATTTTTATCATAATCCATTTTAAATTCTTTTTCCATAATTTTATTTACGAGCGTTTTGTGTTTAGAATCTCTTGTAATTATATTATATTTTAACTTTACTTTATTTACTTTTTTATCGACAATATTTGTCATTACTTTTGTATTTAATATTTCTGAATTTTCGTAATTTAATGGAAATCCTTTAATTTTCATTGTAATTTTTCCTTTACCAGAATGTGAAACAAATATTTTATTAAAATATCCGCATACACTTATTTTTAAAGGAAAAATGAATAAAGATCTGATTGAAAATTTTATTGTAAATCATTTTTGCAATTAAGTTTTAATATTTTTTTATAAAGAAAAATTTTTCTTTATAAAATTTCAGTCAAAAATTTGAAATCATCAACAATTATTTCACTCCTTAATCGTATTATTAATTATATTATTGTGTAGTATTTTTTCAGATACTACGATAACATAAGCAATAACATTCGATGTACTAATAGATTGAGAAAAGTCGACATTAATTAATATATTTGATTTTCCACTATAAATATATTCAGGGTGTTTTGTCGTGTCTATTACATAAACGCATTTATTTCCAACGAATTCTCCAGGCTCGTAAATCACATCGCTATATCCGTAATAATAATTCTGAAAATCTTTGTACATTTCGAATAGAATTGCGTAAATTCCTTCATTAATATCTATATTTTGTAATTCCTCAGGATAATTTGTATCATTAATTTTCACACGAATATTTTTGACTTTCATAGAGTCAAAATAAGACGGATCTTTTATTTGTTGTTCACAACGATCGTCCTGAAAACCTACAATAATAAATTTAGGATTCTCAATATTTCTGTAAATATTTGTAATATCATAATTTAAAGTCGATCCTGTTACACTACGTTTTTGAATACATTCCCATTTATTAAATTTGTAGGTTATATTTTGCAAATTTGTCAACTCGCTAATAAGTTGAATTTCTTGCGTTGGGCGATAGTTAATTATGGGAACTCTAATCACAAATTCTTTTATCGTTATTTTCCCCTCAACAGGTAAACTCGCCTCATCGTGTGTGCCATCTGCTTTTTTTGTTTTCCATCTGAATAAAGCATCTTCATCGCTATTTCTGGTAAAAGTTATTGTAAATCCACCTTTGTAAAAAATTGGTGTACTATTATTGTTACTGAAAAAATCCAGTCCTAATTGTGATAAATCACCGATAACGCAAAATTTATTAAACGAACCTTCGTGTTGAGAAATAAATCCACTATTTTTAAACGAATTTTTATCAGATTGTCTGTACGAAACGATTCCTTTTACAGTCGATATAATTCCAGGATTTTCAATGTTATCTATTATTTGGTTATGTTTTTTCACAACTATTCCAGAAAATAAAAATGGAATAAAATTATCGATTAATTTTACATTAGATTTTGTCGGAAAAGTAGTGCCATCTTTTTTCGTAAATTCACCAGTAATATAATACTGATACTTTGACGTTGAAAATGAGTCACCGTAATCGATATTAAAATCAATTTTTTTGTTGGGCGAATTAAAGTTTAAAATGCTCGTAGGGTTATAATTTTTGTATTCGTGCCGAATAATTTCGTTATAATATTTTGAATAAATTTCATTTTCCATTTTTTATTACAGCAAAAAAAAAAATTTTTTTAAATTACGAATATTTCTTTTCCTTCATTATAGATGGAAGACCCGACTTTTTCTAATGTCTTTTTTATTAGTCTAACTATCTAATATTTCTTTACAATGATTAGCAATAAAAATCTTTGAAACATTTTGATATAAAATCACATAATCCCAATCGACGAAATCTTTATAAAAGTCAATAAACTTTTCCGACAAATTCTGATATTTACTGATTATACCCCAATCAACACGATCGTTAAATTCTTTGATATTATTTTCCGTTAATTTCTGAAATTTAGAAATCTTGGGCCAATTTACTTTATTTTGAAAAATACGCAAATGATCGATAGTTAAATTCTCGTGTTCAGACACATAATTCCAATCAACATTCGGCGAAAAAAGATTAGTTTCCATTTTAGGAACTTCAACGCAATTTATTGCTGAAACTAAATATAACAAAAATAACTTCATCATGTTTACTTATTAATAAAACTCGTTTTTTTAACCCCACACACAGAACATTTACTTTCCAAAATAACTTTTCCGTTCGATGTTTTCCTTTTTTTCTCGTTAAGAGATTGTGTTTTCTTTTTACATTTTAAACAATATATTAACGTCATATTTATTACATATAAAATAAAATTTTTATTGTTTCTTATTTAGGGCATCTTTAATACTTTGCTCCATTTGTTTTTTATTTACAGCATCTTTTTCATCTAATCCTGTTGAAACTCCGACTAATCTTCGATTATTGAAATTAACGTAATTTTTCACAATATTTAATTGTTGTTTCAAATATTCATTTGTTAAATTTCCAACATAAGTTTTCATTTCGATAATAAAAGGCATTAATATTGCGCTCACTTTTTCGTTAATTTCTTGTTTATTTCTGCTTGAAATTGTCGATTCTTGTTTTTCGATCTGATTGCCGAATTTATCAAATTTATTCATTTTTTATAATACGTAATATTTTATTATATTTAATTCCTTGAGACAATTTTTGTAAAACATCTAGACATAAATAACCACAAATTGGTGGATCGTCAAATTGCTGAATTTGTTCGTAATTATAATACAAATTATCGCTTCCTAAATATTTCACTAATTGGATCGGTGGATTCGCATTTCCGTACGAATCGAAATAATATTTAATATCTTTTTGTTTAAAATACGCTGTCCAATGAGAACCAATTTGATAGGAATTTTCTAAGTTAATAATTCCACATTCATTTTCCCAAGGTTTCCCTAATAATTCATCTTTCATAAAAACGCCTCTAAAATTTTTAATTTTCAATTTTTTAGCGTACTTTTCTAACTCTACATTTGTTAGCGCTTTTTTTTAACGTTACTTAAGCCTGAGCCTTGATTTATACCGTGAATCACTTCCTGAATTTTTTCTAGCGCTTTATTGTGTCGAGCCATTTCTTCGCGTTTCGCTTTTTTGTCTTTATAATCAACGAATGTGTTTGCAACAGCAGCTGCACCACCACCGACTCCACCGATTAAAGCTCCAATAGCTGCAAGTAAAGGTAAAATTCCACCTTTGTGATTTTCCTGTAATTGTTTGTATGTTAAAGTAAGTCTGACACCTGTGTTATTTTTACGATGTTTATCAATGGCGTTTTTTTGCCTATCATTTAATCCAATTTTGTCTTTTCCTGATTTTATTTGATCAGAAGATAATTGAATTGTTATGTTCGATTTTCGCTTATAAGCTCTCTGAATTTTTTTTTTTTTGTCCATCAGTAAGATTTATATTGCATATATTCATTTTATAATATAGAAAATAATTTTTTAATTTAGATTTTTAAACCTAGACCAAGATGCCTTTTTGCTTTCATTGCATTTGTCGTTAAATACCCCCAAAATCGTTCATTTAAATTTGCATCATTTGACTTAAATCTTTCCCACGCTTTGTGTTCTAAAATTTCATCAGCTTTGTGTCTATTCGCTGTATCTTTATATTTATGGTAAAATAAATCATGTTCTTTCGCTGCTTCGTCTAATGGATTTATACCTATATTTCCATCTTGAATTCTTTCTTGTAATTTTGTCCCTGGACCTAAATAATTATATCCTGGTGCGTGAATTTCAAACGGCAAATTATTCAAAATACCGTTGAATAAACCTGATCCGATCTTTTCACCACGTAATATTTTTGAAGGTAAAGATGACACAAATTTAATTAAATATTCAATTCCCTTATTTTCGTCGATATGTGCTTCTAATTGTTCCTTTAAAAAATTAATAACTCCAATTTTTTCGTTATGAAAATTATTATTACCGGCTTTTTCCTGAGCATAAATATAATACAATCTTTGTAATAAATTTTGTAAATTATCGACATATTTATACTCGACAGAATTATCGGAATATTTTATTAAACCTTTTCCTTCGTGTACCTCTTCATTCTCTATTTTTGCCCAGGGTGGTACAATATTTCTGCTTTCAGGTTTTTTTACTTTATTTTTCCAAATTGGCTTAATTATTGTGTTGTATTTTTCACCTTTGCTCGATTTTGGTTTATTGCTATTTTTATCATTATTATGGTATATGCAATCTGTCGTCAACAAAATTTCCTCATAATTTGCATAATCATCCGATGTGAAAGAATTAGGATCAGGTTTTTTCGATGGCTCTAACGTTAATAATTTCCATAATCCTTTAGTTCCTTCGTACGTTTTTCCTGCTACAATAATGTCGTTGTTATCTAAAGTAACTATTTCCTTTCCTATCATATAATTTTTGTTTTTTTTATCATAATGTATACCAAAAGTAGAATCTTTAGCATCAGGTAAAAATTCCGTTGTTATTTTTCCTAGAACAATATTTTTTTCATCTTGAATCATACGATTTTCAACGGGAGATTGATCAATGTAAGAAGGCACAATTACAGGTAAAATTTTGTTTTCGTTTAATTTATTAACAGCATTTATAATCGGTTTAAATTCCTCTTCTCTTACCTTTTCAATATTTTCCTTGCCTCTACGGGCTTGTAGAAATTTTTGTTTTAATTGTTTTTCAAGTTTACTTAATTTAATTGCTTTTTCAACAGTTATTTTTTCCATTTATATATAACAAATATAACAATTTTATTAGTTAAACACCCACTTAAACCTTCGTTGAACATGATTTTACGTTCATTTTACGTTTCTTTAACGTTGGTGAACGTTCATCAAATTGTTCTATCATTTTAAATTGATTTTTATATCTCCCAAAATCTCGTTTTTTAGTTAAATCTATCGTAATAAAACCAAAATCTTTTTCCCAACATTGGTTACAAATTTTACAAAATTTATCGTAAGACATATCCCCCATTACATTGTCTTTATATATTTTTCTCAAATAATGGTCATTTTGTTTAAAAATACACAGAAAATTAGCGTTACTACGAATTGTTTGCAAATTAACCAAAGTATAGCATTGTGTAATATAAATACAAGATATATTTTTATGTCTTCCACTTGTAAAATATTCTTTAATTATTCTCTGATTTTTTTCCATAATACAATCGTCAAAATAACGAGAGAATTTGGTAAACATTTATTTACAGAAATTAAATCATCGTAATTATCGCAAAAATATGCAATTTGTTCGCCAACATTTTTTTCAACATTTTCGTATCTTTCCTGTAATTTTTGATACGCCGGTTGTTCTAATGTTTTACTGAATATATAGATATTTTCAAATTCTAACCAATTTCGATATATAAAATTTAGTAATAACGTTGTTTTTCCACAGCCACTAGAACCTATAAAAATGCCTCTAATAACTGGTTGAATAGTTCTGTTATTTTTATTGTTATTTAATGTTTTGTCAAATACGATAACTTCCATTTTTATAAATATATTTTATTTATAAAATATAAAATGCAACTATTTAAATTAATCGGCGATAAATCAACTTTAACACTTCGTCTTGAAAATCCTTTACATTTAGATAAAGATAAAAATTACAAATTAGGATTAGTCGCTTTTTACGGTGATAATTATATTCCTAATATTCCGCATAATTTATACGTAGAATTAAACATATTAACAGAAACATACGGAGTTAATTTTCCGAAGGGGTTTTATTCGTTATCAGATATAGAGGAAATAATACAGTTAAAATTAACGCAACTAAAATCTCGATATGATAATGAAAAAATAAACGTTAATTTTTTTACTGAAAATTTTGGATTAAAAAGTGATAAAATTAGTAACAAAATTCGAATATTTTCTCCTGTAAAAATTAATTTAGGTACGTTAGGTGAATTTTTAGGATTTGAAAATCACGTTAATTTAGAACCTAACACATTATATAGTGCGTCTAGTTTTCCAAAATTAAGACCGTTAGATGCAATAGAAATTCACTGTAATATTGTCGAACCAGCAATTTTAAATCATTCATCTAATCCTCATTCTCACGAAGAAGCCGATATTATTTATACATTTTTTCCTGAAATAATTTATGGAGGAAAAATATCGGAAAAAGTTTCACAGATTATTTTTGTTCCTATTAAAAATCATATCGAAAAAATTGACACAATTATTGTTCATATTACCGATGAAAACGGAAATATACTAAATATGGCGTCATCAAATAATATTATATATCTCGGATTAATTTCATCCGAACCTATATATAAAAATGAATCTTAAAGAAGCGAAAGAATTGCATAAAAATGTTAGAAAAAAATTTGCAAAAAGACACATTGTAACATATGGAATTGACGATTTATGGGCAGCAGATTTAGTAATTATGTCGAATTATGAAACAGAAAATAAAGGATATAAATATATACTAAATGTTATCGATACTTTTTCGAAATTTGTTTGGTCAGAAGCTCTAAAGAAAAAAGACGGAATTTCTGTGACAAAAGCTTTTGAAAATATCGTAGAAAAAGCGAGAAAAGTAAAACATGATACTCCAAAATTTTTACACACCGATAAAGGTCTAGAATTCAGGAATAAAATATTTTCTTCAATGTTACAAAAATATAGCATAAAATTATATCACACTGAAAATGCTGAAAAATCTTCGATAATAGAAAGATTTAACGGAACTTTAGCCAGAAAAATGAAAGTTCTCTTTGAATGTCAACAAAATTTTAAGTGGATAAATATATTACAAAATTTGGTAAATGAATATAATTATCACGATTTTCACAGAACAATTCAAATGAGGCCGTGTGAAGTTAACAAAAGTAATGAACACGAAATTTACACAGTTTTACCTATTAAAAAAGAAATACCGATATTTCAGGTTGGAGATCGTGTAAGAATTAGTGTAAATAAAAAAACCTTTCAAAATAAATATAAAAATAATTGGTCCAAAGAAATATTCGTAATTAAAAAAATTCTGTTTACATCGCCTATAACTTATAAAATTCAGGATTTAAATAAAGAGGAAATTATCGGTAGTTTTTACAGACAAGAACTTCAAAAAACAATTTTCTAAAAATTATTTTTTTTTTTGTAATAAACGAAAATGGATCACGAGCCTTCGGCACCAGAATCTTTATTTTTTCAGGCTTTATATCCGAAAATATCGGCGCCTGAATTTAACTCCAGCAATTATAAAATTAACCACATAATGATGCATTATGATTATTTACAAAAAGAAATGAAAAATAGATTTCAACAAAAAAAGAAATACTTAAAAATAGCGAAAATTATGTATGGAACAGAATATGTACTTATTTTGTCGGATATCGGAACTTTGACAACTTCTGTTTTTGTTCCCGTTTTGATCCCCTTAAGTACACCAATTTGCGTTGGATTTACAACTTTGTCAATATTAGTAAGAGGAACACACAAATTTTGTACAGAAAAAATTAATAAACACGCTGCAATCGAATTATTAGCACGCACTAAAATAAATTCAATAGAGGAAAAATACGCTAAAGCGATTAAAGATGGCGAAATTACTGACAGTGAATTTGATGATATTGTACAAGAAGTAAAAAATTACGAAAAATTAAAAACCGATATTTTAAACGAATATAATAAAAAAGTAGAAATCAATAATAATTTAAAATTATCGTTAATAGAACAAGGAAAAACAGAGGCGAGAAATGAATTGGAAGAAGCACTGTTAAAACACTGTTAATTAAAGGCGACACCAGTTCATAATATTATTATTTTGAAAGAAAAGAAGTATATTTAAAAATTTTATTTTTTCTAATATAAACATGAATACTGAAAATAAAATAAGAAAAAACTACAATTCAGAAAAAAAGTATTGCAAGAGATGCGATAAAAATATTTTACAGCATTATTGGTCAAGACATAAAAAATCGAATTTACATGCAGGAATTAAAAAAATAGAAAATAAGTATTGCGAGAAATATGATAAAGAATTTTCGTATAAAAATTGGGCGCGACATTTAAAGGCAAAAAAACACACAGGAGTCGAGAGAAAAATGAGGGCAAAAAAAACATTGTGAAAAATTCGATGCTCACACATTAGCGGCAAAATATGTATTATTTGATTTTATTCGTAATAAATCTTAAGGCTTTTATTGATCTTTAAGTTAAAGATAAATAAATTTATATATTGAAGATGATTATAGAAAAAAATTTATCTTTTTCTAATATAAACATGAATACTGAAAATAAAATAAGAAAAAACTACAATTCAGAAAAAAAGTATTGCGAGAAATGCGATAAAGAAATTAATTATAAAAATTGGGCGCGACATCAAAAAACAGATCTGCACACAGGAATTAAACAGCAAAAACTTGGAAATATATTTCCGATTAAAAGTACTTATTTTGAAAAGGAAAAGAAATATCAATTTTGCGAAAAATGTAACAAAAATATTTTGCAGAATAATTGGACGAGACATCAGAAATCAAAATTACACACAGAAATTAAACAGCAAAAGCTTATTGATATATTTCCGTTCAAAGATATGCGTGTTTTTAAACAGAAAAAACAACAAAAAAATGAATCCTTTTCTATTATTCAAGGAAAATCTAAATATAGCGAGAAATTTTTAACATGGATTATAGATTATACAGTAAAACTAAACTATTTAAGAAAAACTGGAAAAATAAATAATGCTATAAAAATGATGATTAATTTCAGAAAAATGATAGAAAAATTAATTCATATTGTTAAACAAAAAACCGATTTCAAAGAAGGAGACAAAATGAATATAATCGCTTTAAATGAGAAATTTAAAACAACAGCAATATCTACAGGATTTCAAAAAGATGTAAATGCGACAACTCTGTTAAATCAAATAGAAAAAATTTTAACATCTGATGAAGAAGTTGACATAAATAAAACAACGTTTAATTTTCAAGTAATTAATATACCTAGAGGAAAAGGTTACACTAAACAAATAATTAATCTCGGTAAAGATATACGAACAAAAAGATGTATAACACAAATACAAAATGTCGATAATTTATGTTGTCCTAGAGCAATAATTACAGCTTTGACATATCATACGAACACCATTTTTGACAGAAAATTAGATAAATCAGAAATAAATCAAATTAGAATGGGGAGAAAAATACAGGCAGATTTAGCGCAAAAGTTATGTCAAGAAATAGGATTTTGCAATGACGGAGGGTTTACATTTGAAAATATAAAAGATGCCGAAAATTTATTAAATATTCAAATTAAAGTTATTTGTAGCGAAAATTTTAACACTATAATATATTCGGGTGAAGAAAATGAACCAAAAATTTATCTATATAAAAATAGAAATCACTTTGACGTAATAAATAGTATGACAGCATTTTACGCAAAGTCTTATTATTGTAAAAAATGTGACAAACCGTATCAAAATAAAAATTCGCACAAATGTAAAAGTGAGGTAAAAATATGCGAATTATGTATGATGAAAGAACACTGTGAAAAAAATAAAATTTATTGCGAAAATTGTAACAGATATTGTTACAATCAAGGATGTTACGAAAATCATGAGAAAGTCTGCAAAGAAATATATAAATGTTTGAAATGTAAAAATATATGTAAAAGAAATGATGAACACAAATGTGGCTATAAAGTATGTAAAAATTGTGGTGAAAACGTTGAAATAATTAAACACAAATGTTGTACGCAAAAAATAAAACAAAAAGGTGGAATTTGCGATATTCCTTGTTTATGTAATGGAAATGCGGACAAAAAAGTCCAAAAATGTAACTATTCCGAAAAGTATATTTATTACGATTATGAAGCAAATCAAGAGACAGGAACTCACGAAGCTAATTTAATTATCGCTCAATATTTTAACGGTGAAACTTTCAGTTTTAAAACAAACGATGAATTTTGCGGATGGTTGATTTCTAAAGAACACAGAGGTTATACAGCAATTGCTCATAACGCAAAAGCGTACGACTTGCAATTTATCTTAAAATATTGTGTTGAAAATTCTCTGAAACCTTACACAATTTACAGTGGTGGAAAAATAATGTTTTTAGAAGTTGCAAGAATTAAATTTATAGATAGCATCAATTTTATTGCATCGCCGCTTTCTGATTTTCCAAAGATATTTGACTTAAAAGAATTGAAAAAAGGTTATTTCCCCCATTTATTTAACACAAAAGAAAATCAAAATTATAAAGGGGCAATTCCTGATAAAAAATTCTACGGTATAAATACGATGAAAATTAACCCTAGAAAGGTTTTTCTTAAATGGTATTCTGAAAAAATTAACGTAAATTATGTATTCGATTTTCAAAAAGAACTTGTAAAATATTGTAAATCCGATGTAGATATTTTACGTAGAAGTTGTATAGAATTCAGAAAACAATTTCTAGAAATTGCAAATATCGATCCTTTTCAGTACATTACAATTGCAAGCACTTGTATGAGTATTTACAGGTCAAAATATTTACAAGAGAATACAATCGGTATTATAAAACAATCTAAAAAAGAAATGTATAGTAAAGATTCAATTGCGTGGTTAAATACATTTAGAAATGTACAACACGCTTTAAACGGCGGTGAAATGTATATTTATGGTGTAAAAGTAGATGGATTTGATAGTGTAACGAAAACAATTTATCAGTACCACGGTTGTTTTTGGCACGGTTGCCCAATATGTTACAAAGAAAGTACGATAAATAATGTAACACGAAAAACTATGGGTGATTTATATGACGAAACTAGAGAGAGAAGCAAACTACTAAAAGATAAAGGATATAATTTGGTAGAAATATTTGAATGTCAATGGAAAAAATCAAAAAATTACAAAGAAGCTTTAAGAGAAAATATTACAATTATTGAACCGTTAAACCCTCGTGATGCTTTTTATGGCGGAAAAACAAACGCGATTAAATTAAAAGTATCTGGTAAAAAATTACGATATATCGATGTTTGCAGCCTTTATCCAACTGTGATGTATTACGATTATTATCCTGTTGGGCATCCGATAAAAATTTATAAACCCAAAAAATTTGATCCGAATTGGTATGGATTAATTAAATGTAAAATATTACCCCCAAAAAATTTATACCACCCTGTATTACCCATTAAAGAAGAAAAATTAATGTTTACTTTGTGTAAAAAATGTTTTGTCGAAAAATGTGCAGAATGTAATCATACTGATGAAGAACGCTGTTTAATAGATACTTGGACAACAGACGAAATAAACAAAGCTTTAGAAAAAGGTTATTGCATTTTAAATATTTACGAAGTTTGGGATTTTAAGGAAAAAAGTAATAATTTATTTAAAGGTTATGTCAAGGATTTTATGAAAATAAAATTAGAAACAAGTCCTTGGGAAAATGACTTTAAAACTGTTGAAGAATACGTAAAAACTGTAAAGGAAATAATGGATATAGATTTAGGTATAAAAAATATTAAACCAAATCCTGGAAGACGAGCTGTTGCTAAATTATGTCTCAATTCTTTGTGGGGGAAATTCGGCCAACGACAAAATTTAACACAAACAGAATACGTAAATGAACCAAAACAATGGTATAAAATAATATTAGATGATAGAATAGAAATTAGCAATATTATTTTCATTAATGAAGATATGATTCAAGTGTCTTATAAATTTAAAGACGAATTTATCGAAAACAGTACTTCAACAAATATTTTTATTGCAGCTTTTACAACATCTAACGCTAGATTAAGATTATACGAAATGTTAGATAAATTGGGAAAAAATGTTGTATATTATGATACAGATTCTGTTGTATATATTGACGATGAAAAAAACACAGTTAAAACTGGATGCATGCTTGGTGAATGGACTGATGAACTAGATAAGGATGATTATGGCGCTGAATGGATAAGTACAGGAGCAAAAAGTTATGCATTAATTACAAAACAAGGAAAAATTACAATGAAAATTAAAGGATTTCCATTAAATTACGAAAATTCAGAAATATTAAATACAAAAGTAATGACAAATATTGTCGATAAAAAAGTAAATAAAGTAAAGTTAAAATATAATATAATTACAAGAGATTCTAAACACAAAACGCTCGTAAATAAAATTATGGAAAAAGAATTTAAAATGGATTATGATAAAAATCGAATTTTACCTGAAAAAGATGGAATTATAGACACACTTCCGTGGGGGTATGTTAATATAGTAGAAAATAAAATTATGGAAAAAGAATTTAAAATGGATTATGATGAAAAACGAAATTTTACCTGAAAAAGATGAAAATATGTTTGATATTTTTAAAGAAGCTGCTAATTTAGAGAGAAATTTCAATATTGAATTTACATTTTTGGGGGTGCTAGGATTTGACCAAAATGATTATTTAACAAATCGAACACAAATAAGCATTGACAATTTTTTAATGCTAATTTATTTTTATGGAATTTTGTTTTTAAGAAATGTTATTGCGATTTTTTGACATATCTGATTTCTTAAAAAAAATATTTTTTTTAATTTGTTTAATTACCCTTAGAAATTTTAACCTTTAGTTTTGCTTTTTGGATTTTATAAGGGCAAGTTGACAGAGATTAAATATAACGTAAAATTGACAGAGATTAAATATAACGTAAAATTGACAGAGATTAAATATAACGTAAAATTGACAGAGATTAAATATAACGTAAAGTTGACAGAGATTAAATATAACGTAAAGTTGACAGAGATTAAATATAACGTAAAGTTGACAGAGATTAAATATAACGTAAAGTTGACAGAGATTAAATATAACGTAAAGTTGACAGAGATTAAATATAACGTAAAGTTAACAGAGATTAAATATAAGGGCAAGTTAACAGAAGTGTGCTCAATATGCCCACTTACTACTTTTATACATTATCTTTAATTCTTTTTTTTTTTTTAGGGTGCCCTGACAAATTAGGTTAGAGACACCGACGCTAATTCTTCAAATGAGCTAATGTATGTTTATTGCTTTCAGAAACTGGATGTTATTTTGAAGATCCTCTGCATTGTCGGATTGAATTTTTTTTGACCGGTCTATATTACTTCGAATACCGCTACTTTCGACGCTAATCCACCATATTATTATTTGTTGATTATTTCATTTTGTGTACCTTTGCTTCTCGTTAGCTCTTCGCTGAATAACAAATCTCATTCATTATCAGCAGCTGAATCACGTGATTTTTGCTTGTGACTTGTATAGCAGAGCTAGAAATGCCTTTTATTAATAAAATTTTACAATACTTACCCCCTTCTCGGTTGACTACTTCTTGGCCCTGAATAATAACAATATCGTCTCAGTTATTTCCCTTCTATGTGTGTATATCTAAAATTAATCTATAAATGTTTATTTATTTATTCTTTTTTTTTTAATATTCTTTTTGTTATCTTATGTATGATATATTTATATGAGACAATGGGTAATTTTGGTATCTAAGTCCAACTATTTAAAAAAAAGAAAAAATGGGGTAAAAATGTATATGTAAAGTTTTCGATTTATTTTAAGTTT
The DNA here is from genome assembly GCA_032883995.1 of Coronaproctus castanopsis. NCBI lineage: Eukaryota > Metazoa > Arthropoda > Insecta > Hemiptera > Monophlebidae > Coronaproctus > Coronaproctus castanopsis. The sequence goes on from CM065052.1 coordinate 273,920,831, forward strand.
AATTAACTCAAAAATGGCTTAATAGCGAAAAGCCTTTTTATATTTAAATATAATTACGAGAAAAAAAAATAGGATAAAAAAGTCACTTCTTTTCATATATATATATATATATATAATATGTGTGTGTGTATTTATGTGTGTATGTATATAAATAAATATATTTATAAAATTTATTAAAAGGACTAGAATTATTTTTCTCAGAAACCGATGGTCGGTCAGGATAAAAAGACTACTTGTTGTTTATGCTGCAAAAAAGGACCTATAGCTTTAAGGACGCAACTTGAAAGGTCGGCGTACGTTTGCGGAGAATCCATCAAATTGAAAGCCACCATCGATAATCAAGGCGAGGATAACGTTCGACTAAAAGTAAAATTAATTCAGGTAAAATTTCTCTCAACATTTTCTTCAATTTTTTTAAGGCTGTCTTGTTTTATTTATAACGGTTCCGCTAATTTAATAGTAGGACGGCCTAGTCACGTTTCATTATAATAACCAAACATCGATTAAATATCTAACTGTATTTCAACGTATATAATAATGATCATATTTGAAACGAGTTATATGGTACTTATTTTACGATTTATTATTTTTCCATATTTCCATACTGTTTAACGCATAATTATTTTGTTTTATTATTATTATTATTATTATTATTATAACTTTTTCTTTTTCGCTGTACAGTTTTTTTTAGATCATTTTTTTACTGTCATTACTTTATTAGTATAAATTTTTCTCTATTACATATTAATTCCGTTGTACGGTGAACCATGTTGGGCGTTACGTAATTATTATTTGACATTTTTTTATATTCATTATTTTCTGTAAATTATGTTGAAATATACGTTATTGTTGTATATAACTGCATTCGTTCTTTATTACTACTTTCCTAGCACCCTTATTGAAATACTTTTTACCTAAAAATGAAAACACCACTATAATTTTCCTTATATTTTTACATTTATAATAACGGAATAATATACTCATCGCTTTTAAAACCGTTGTAACATTGAGTTAAATTCTAATCAGAGACGGTATTTACTCCTCCAGGTCGTTTATTTTTTTATTGTTCTTCTTATCGGGATATCGTTTTAAAATAGGCTGTTTTTGAACTCGTCAATTTTGAATACAAGAACACAAGAGTTAGAATGAAGGTAAACAACGTATTATAACGTATAATTTATGCGCATACCTATATTATATATATTATATGTAATGTACTAAAATGTTTCTATTATCGATAAAGCACGTTGAATATATCATTCCAAGAAGCGTGCTCGGCCTAACGAAGGAAATCAGTCATTTGGTATTGGAATTAACCGGTGATTGGGTAAAGCCGGCTACGCACACAAAATGGGATTCCTCCGAGAGTTTAGTTTTGCCTGTAATGCCGCCTTCTGTTTTAGGATCTTGCCGACTTATACACATTTATTACGTACTCAGAGTAAGTTAAACTTCTGTTTGAACTTTTCAATTTCGAAAACTAACATGGGACACATTATTATACGTTTAAAGTTTGTACGTAGCACTCTTGTATTAATATCTCACACGGGAATAAATTCTGAATCAACTACTAACACACTAATATATATATGTATACAGAGAAAGATAGAAAACGTTCACGTGTAAATATATACATGCGTATATATGTATATATTACATGATATATATGTATTTATATGTAGGTGTTATTCATAGTTCTACAGTTCTTTTAGTATATATATATATATATAGAATAGATATAATATTAATTGACCGAGTTCGTTTATTCGATTTAAACCAATACATATTCGGGACAGTACGTCAGAGCTAATTTTATAAAGTTTTTTAAAAAAATATTATTTAATAATTTTAGGTTAGTTTAGAGTTTGACAAAAAAGGAGACGATTTACAGATGCATTTTCCTATTACGATTGCGACAGTACCATTCCGAATACCAAATTCCAACGTGCAACCAAATATATACTACGGTAAGTGTCACCAAAAATATACGCGCATAATTCATCGTGCCCTATAGTGAAGAAACAGGATTAAATTGAGTACTAAAAGATCAAAGCTGACGTGATAAGGGAACGTAAGTTCGAAAGATAAAAGAAATAGCGACATTTTAAATGGAAACATATATATATATATATATATATATATATATATATATATATATATATATGTATATATATATACAGTCGAATCCGCTTATAAGGGACACATCGGGCGGAAGTCATTTGTCCCTTATAACTGGTTGTACCTTATAAGCGAATTTTTTAACTTATTGAAGCGAGTAGGTGTTAGAATATAATATACAGTTTAGTAAACAATTAACATACTTATAACCTTATTAATGTGTAATATTTATTTATATGGAAATTAAGAGAAAAATACAGGAGGCATACATAAGGTAAAAGAACCTGACCTGATATTTGTAAAAATTGTTCATTTACTGTAAAAATGCGCTATAGTTGTTTGGTGTAAATTCTTCATCCGCTGCGTTTGAACAAAATCTGCACAGTTATCTAATGATGCCGTAGGATCACCTGACTGTCCTTTTTTTAGTACTACTCCATTTTTTACGTAAGTTCTGTTTATCTGTTTTTAAACGGGGGATCGTGTTTTTAGAGACGCCCATGATTTTAGCTAACTCCCGAATAGCCATATTGGGAGGTTGAATTTCGATTTTGTCTAAAATATAAATTTTTTCCTTTAATGATAAACATTTACGCGACATTTTATTCATACAAAAAATTCACCAGAACTAAAAAAGAAAAGAAAATTTTCGTAAGAAAAAAAATAAAACCTCACGACGCACTACAGTTTTTGCAGAACTAAGAACATAATAAGCTATCGGAGAGTGCATAATTAATAAACGTACAGCGTCAATGAAAGAATGTCAACACAAGGACATCTCAAACAAAATGAAGAAAAAACAAAAATGTTCACTTAAACAAAAACAAATTGTAAAAATGACTAAAACATTTTTATTCAATTTTTGTTTATGTGAATATTTTCGTTTTACGACCCGGAAATGTCATTTTATATCGGCTGGCTTATCGCCGGTCTCACTATTTATTGCCTTGAAAGTCTATTAATCTTTGTCCCTTTTAACCGAGGCGTTGTACCACTAAAGCGAACTAAAATAACCTTCATTTGATGATTCGGGGTTTTGCTGATTGTCTCTAATTAACGGCTGTCCCTCTTATCCGGAGTCCCTTAAAAGCGGATTCGACTGTATATACAATATATCGCACAGATTTAAACATAGAAATAATCAAAGTCCGTAATTAAAAAAAGCATAGAGTTCCTCTTTCTCTGAAGCGAATTCTGTGATATTTAAAAATTTTCATATCCTATCTCTCGTTTCACACGTGTTTCTTCGCGTTGTACATTTCGTGAGGTATTTCGATTTAAAGTAAATTTAATTGTTATCGCTAGTTAGAAATAACTTCTAGTTATTGTATTAAACGTAAAATTATCCTAATCGGCTTGCGAGGAAAACAAGATCGGTTTTTATCAACGGGGAAGCGGTATGTCCGTATCGAACCTATCGTTATCAAGCAGTAAGCTATCTAAACGACAGCAAACTGCTAAATACGTTGCTGATTCTGGTAAAACCACAACAATTTCAAGTGAGATAGGCATAATACTACTAATACTACTAACACTACTAACAGAGTTGCTGATAACTGTAAAGCTCGACGTAACAACAGTAATAATATTCGCGGTAATAGTAGTAATAATAATAATAATAATAATATTTCTAACATTTCGGATAGCAATCGTCAAAATGTTGATAATCAAAATATTAATAACGAAAAAATAAAACCGGTGACGGAAAATATATGTAAGCCGAACGTTTACGCACCTTTGTTATCGCCTGCAGATTATTTAATAGATGATATAATGCCAGCTGTATATGAAAACGCCATAGAGGCAAAGGATCACAGTTGGCAAGAGGTAAAAAGCAAACGAAAGAGGCAGAGAGAATTCGGTAGAAGTGTTCCTTCCGATATTGAAGAAAAAATTCCAACAAGGAATAATAGCAGATATGCTATTTTAACGACATCACCGATATAGTTACAAACTCGCATAAAGGTACAAAACCTCCTCCTATCCCGTAGAGTAAAAGATTACTTAAAAATGTTATCCGATGTTGCGTCTGTGATTCCTACTAATGAAATTCATTGTAGATCCTTCGCTGATGAAAGAGCGGAAATTAAAGCAAATACAATAGAAAATTATCGTAAGCTAATCCATTATCTCGGACAAGAGAAAATAGAGCACCACACTTACCAAATTAAATCAGAACGATGCTTTCGAGTGGTAATAAGACATTTACATTACTCTATACAAATAAATGACATAATATCAGCCTTAGACGAATATATGGTCACAAAGTCAGGCATATAACTAATGTAAAGCACAGGGTAAATAAACAGCCTTTGCCGCTCTTTTTTTGTGGACATTGAACCACAAGAAAACAACACTGATATATTTAAAATACAGTCTCTACTCAACATGAGAGTAAAAATAGAAACTCCACATAGGAAAAGCACCATACCCCAATGCTTTAGGTGTCAACGGTATGGCCATACCAAAACTTACTGCAACAGAACATATGCGTGTGTGAAGTGTGGCGAAGATCACGCGTCGAGCAACTGCAACAAACAACGTGACCAGGCGCCCAAATGCGCAAATTGTCAAGGGAACCACCCTTCTAACTATAAGGGTTGTGAAATTTATAAGAAACTGCAGGCAATTAGGCACAAGCAACAACCTCGGACGAAAAATATTACAAAGAATACTATCAGTTATCATCAGACTACTGGCCCGTTTTAAATGCCCATCATCAAAGCGAGATGAATCAAGACACAGAACAGCAGCCAAAAAGCAGCGATGCGCTAAAGTTAGCTACACAAAATGTTCAAGAAAAACGTCCAATCACAGATCAAACGTTAATAACATTGAAACACTGTTACATACATTCATAACTGAAATAAAAAAATCTCTTCCTCAGTATGATGGAACAGCAAGGCCAACTACTTAGTGCCGTCATTGCTATGTTAAAGAAGAAATGAAGAACCTAAAGATCGTGACATGGAACGCAAATGGTATTTTAAACCGTATAGCTGAAGTACAGATGTACATCATTGAAAATAACGTGGATATATTTCTTTTATCAGAGACACATCTTACGAATACCAGGTTCGCTAAATTTATCGGATATAACTCATACTTTACTAATCATCCAGATGGTACAGCGCATGGCGGTACCGGTGTCATAATAAAAAGCAGCATTAAGCACTATGAACTGGAAAAATATAAATTTAGTTATCTACAAGCAATAAGCGTAATGATTACTGAAGGTTCGATAAAAATATCAGCGTCTCGGCGGTTTACTGTCCTCCTAGGCACAATATAAGCAAGAAACACTTCGCAGACTTTCTGGAAACGTTAGGCTGTAGATATATTATAGGTGGTGACTACAATGCAAAAAGTATTTATTTCGAGTCTAGACTAACTGTTCCTACAGGCAGAGAATTAAAATCGGCTATCGATGAAACATACAGCACTATTTGCTCATCTGGAACACCTACATACTGGCCAACCGACACTAATAAAATACCAGACCTACTGTATTTTTATATAGTAAAAGGTCTTTCCATCAGCATTTATTGATGTTAAGGCGGATGAAATTCTGCAGTCAGATGATTCCTCTCTTATGCTCTTAGTTAGTCAGCATGTAGTCACGAAAATGTGCAGAAACTGCATAATAAGTTCACAAACTGGGACGTATTTAGAGAGCAGTTCGAGCGTAAATCAAATCTAAAAGTACCACTGAAAAAACGAAATAGAGGAGGCAATAGAGTACTTTATTAAAATCGCACAGCAGGCTGTGTGGGAATCCACGCGAATAATAAATAACAGACAACCAATTATCTAGTACCCAGAGATGCAAACATCAAGAAATCCTGATCATAAGACAGCCCTAAATAAACAAACGAAAATTTTTAAAAAATTATTGCAAGACTCAAAAAACAAATTACTAAGTCAAAAACTTCTTAACCTGTCACCACTGGCGCAACATGACTACTCACTACGAAAGGTAACAAGGAACCTCAAAAGGCCAACACAAACAATATATCTTATAAGGAAACCAGATAGAACTTGGGCTAAGACGGATTTAGAAAAAGCGGAAGTATTTGCGAAATATTTCGCAAAGATATTCCAGCCGCATCCTGGAAATGTAATGTTGAATCACGATATTTCTTGTTACGATGTTTGCCCTGCAATAAAACTTACGACTCCAGGTGAGATTAATGAAAACTTTAAATCCAAATAAATCACCGGGTTATGACTTAATAACCGCACGGATTTTAAAAGAGTTACCAAAGAAAGGTTTTGTACTATTAACATATATTTTTATAATGATCCGACTACGGTATTTTCCTATACAACTGAAATTGTCGCAGATTGTTGTTGTTAAGAAACCACAAAAGTCACCAACGGAACCAGCTTTGTCTGTAATTTCTAAGCTGTATGAAAAGCTATTGTTAAAACGACTGATGCCGATCATCAATGACAAAGGAATAATACCTGAACATCAGTTTGGATTTAGACCTAATAATGGCACGGTAGAACAAATACACCGTATAGTTAACACCGTCGAGATATCGCTTGAAGGAAAAAAATATTGTGATGCTATATTCCTGGACATAAGCCAGGCTTTTGACAAAGTGTGGCACGATGGCCTATTGCAGAAAATTAAACGTCATTTTCCATATCAGTTATATCAAATACTTCAGTCATACATCAGTGAAAGGTATTTTTATGTAAACTACGGAGACAACTCGTCAAATATATATCCGATAAAAGCGGGTGTCCCGCAGGATAGTGTTCTTGGGCCGATACTGTACCTCATTTACACATCAGATATTCCAACACCTACCAGTGTAGAAGTAGCGACCTTTGCCGATGATACTGCGATATCGTATTCAGATATATGTCCCATTAAAGCGCGGAATACCATCCAAGCAGCAGTTAACGTGAAATTTCATCACGACTTAGCCTGCGGAAAATCAGAACTAATGAAAGTAGATCAGCACGAATAGTCTTCACTAACAGAAGAATTTATCCGACGGATGACATAATTTTAAATAATGTTCCGATTCCACAGAAAACAAATGTTAAGTATCTCGGTATGTTCCTCGATCAACGTTTAACATGGAAAAAACAGACAAATTAATTGGCTATTTAGCAGGAAGTCGGAGGTATCAACTGAGAACAAACTTTTGCTTTATAATCAGATCTTAAAGCCGATTTGGCGCTACGGTTGCCCATTATGGTAACAATCATTCAACGTATGCAGAATAAAATCCTCAGGATGGTTGCAAATGCACCATGGTACATATCTAACTTCATGCTTCACGAAGACCTCAGAATAAAGTCAGTTCAGGAAGTAATATCCGATGACGCAAAGCTCTCCGATTGGAAATGCATCCAAATAATATGGCCATCGGATTGCTAGACAACTCGCAAGAAATCCGACGGCTTCATAGGACGAAGCTGTTTGATCTATTATAAGACAAAAGTTCTAATACAACTTTTTAGCCCCTGCCGCTGGGTAGATTGCTATTCAAGCTACATGCACGAAATACGTAAAATTGCTAAATAGCTATTATTAGCTAGGCGCAATTTAGCTAGAAAAGCAAAAAAAAAAATATCCTGTTACAACCTATGTCTGTAGACGAACTGTTTTTAAAGAGTCAAGCGAGGATTCCGCTCAAAGTTTAGGTGATATTACATGTTCGGTATTAATAAATTAAGGACGCAACGCCAAAAAATACTTTTGTACATATTTTTAATGATTTTCCATCCAACTCTCTAATTCCAACGGTCGAATTTTCTAACTATTTTAAAACAGGTTCATCGAAAGTTTCACCCTACATATCACTAGTATCTTATCATTGATAGTCGTTCGAAATTGTAATTAATAACATAATAACCGACTACTAAGGTTTATTAAAGATCAACGTCAAACGGAACTTGAGACTGTAAACTAGTCAATATTTATTTATCATTTTTCAATAAAAAGTTCGCGATAACCATTTTCCTTGACATTAAAGCTACATATTTGCCAATGTTCATACTTCTACATTATCCGAACAATTAACAGCTTTAGGTCTAATTTTAAGCAACTATATCAGTTTTCCAATCCAGTTATGAGTCTTAAATCCCGTTTTATTTAACATATATGTTCGCTCTATTTCTAATATTCAACTTCAACTTGATTCTAGAATCATTGTTCCTTTAATATGCATAAAAATATAACTAGAGAACAACCAAATGACAAACCTGCGTAATCAATTCATTCGCAACATAGAATTGAACGTATCTCCTTCTAAATCTTCTGTTGTTACTATTGTAATCATACAACTTATCGTGAATAATCACAAAGCTTTTCGACTGTTAAGTCATTATCATCAACTGAATATAAAATATATACGTAATAAATATAAAAAATATTACCTAGATACACAATGTACAATAATTATAGTGATAAAACAGTGTTTTTAAATAATCTGAAAGCGAATGCGGTAAACAACACGATCAACAATCAGCAATATAAAATTTATAAATAAACAATAGCGCAATAACAATTAAAATAAAAATAAACAAAAACCTCCAATAATGTGAAATTTTTACATTAAAAATAGCAACAATAAAATCACTATATTCCAAACTTTTCGAAATATATATTATATATATATATATATATATATATATATATTATATATAATTGTAATGCTATTGCTTCTTGCGTTCCTCATAATTCGTAAATTCAGTTGCTATCTAGGTTTTATTATTAATTGCGCGTATTATTTCAGACTTTTAGGTTTACACATTATACATATTAGTGGTCGGCAAAGATTGTTTTTATATTATTTGTCTGTGTGAAGTGTGTCATTCAAATTCAAATTACTGTGCAATGCTATTGACGTATTTCGCATATCGATCTTATTCCTTTTTTCGGCCGGTGATATAAATTTTGATTAATATTTATCTAGTACGTTTAAATAGTTCGGAACTAGTGTTCTCGTCCTTTGAGAAGGTGTTTCTTAATAATAAATTAAATTCGATTTATCGAATAAACTAAAAATTGAATAAATATGATCAGGTCTGCCGTACTATATGCCTGCCTAGTAATAAATTGAAAAGATTTAAATGAACAACTTGAAAGCGTAGGAAGAAAATTATTAAAAAGAGCGTTTAGGACCGGTGAAACAAGTAGAAATATAAACTAGGAAAATTACCACACTGCGGTCAGAAAAAGAAGAGTTAGTTTCATTGGCTATAAGTTTCACAAGATGATTGATTATATAAGAAAACTCAAAATGAACGACACATGGTACACGGAGGTTAAAAACGATATGGAGAAATTAAATATTACGCCAGAAGATATAGATCAGCGAATACCATTGAGGAAGAAATTCCATGATTGTAAACAATTGTAAGGGAACTCAAGAGAAGTGGCACCGTATGGACTGAAGAAAGAAAAAACTACACGATGAAAGGATGATAGCTGTATAGAAAAAAAAAAAACGAAAGAATAATGTGACACGATCAGTTGATAATATATATATATATATATATATATATATACGTAAAATGTTATTTAATTATTGAGGGTAACCGGTTAATATAGCGACGATTTACAGTCGATTGCTCAATCTTGTCCTTCATTTGCTTTATCTCTGTCTTGACTCTTTCTGCGTGGTGTTTTTTTTTTTTATGATAAGGCTTACACAATGTGATACTGCTGAAGATTGTTTATATTTGAATCGAGGATGATAAATAACTTCTCTAGAAATGTTGCTGCGAGTAGATTATCCAGCATAGAAAAGTGGTGATACAATGGAGGTGTAATATATATATATATATAGGAAAAAGGAAGTAAAATAAGATAAATATCTGAATATAATGACGCTAAAGTAGAACATTTAAAAAAGCACGATTAAGATTGCAGATTACTTGCTCAGAATGAACAGGACAATAGGAACTTTCTCTAAGTTACATATATGAAAAAGGTGATCACTTAACAAAAATCGCAATATACTGATGAGTAAAATTCCTTCGCAATTAACCTTCTTGAACAAATAGTACCGCGAAAATTTAAGGAAAGATAGTTACAGTTAATTTGGCTGAACATGACCGACTAATGCTTTCAGTATACATCAATTTCGAAAAATTCTTATGCTCCAGCTGTACACGAGAAATGATTTTTGTGTGTTAAGCTAATGCATCTACAAATTCATCCTTTTTGAATATTTTTATGATCCGACACCAACAAGAAGGACGCAAATATTCCGACACTTTCCAAATTATTAATTTTTAACATAATTAATCCGCCGTTAAATACACTTTTATACTTTCACGATATCCGTATACGTTTACGATTTTTTTTTACCGGTGCAATATAAATTGTAAATGTGACACATTTCATTTATTGTCTTATACCATACTTTTTGAGTCGGCAATAATAAGGTAATATTAAAATTAATAAAACTTCTATTATCAGCAGTAAATATTGAACAATGTTAACATAGTTTGTACATGTCGATAATATTTAGAACTGGAATGAACACCGATGCTCCCGTTCCTCGAGTTGACTTTGATCGATCTGTATAAGTAAGGATGTATAGTGGAAACCTTTTGGAGACAAATTAAAATAGAAGTAGTCTTTAAAAATGTGTGTTCGCGGCGAATATGAAAATATCAGTCTGTGATATATGGTAAATCTATGAAAGCTACAAATTAATTAAAAATGCAAATTTTGATTTGTGTAAAACTCTTTGCTCCAGTGGCGACTTGCGCATAAAGGTTGCACGGTTCCGGAACAGCGTAAAAATTTATCATGTAATAATATAGTTAAAAGTAATCATTATTTTATGGAGATTAAACAAAATAAGTGAATTTTAATTTTTTTTTTTAAGAATATATTATAAAAAATCTAAAAAAGTACTTCGAAGTAGTCACAATAGTTAATGCACACTCGAGACAACCTAAGAAGTCATTGGAAATATACAGCATTATATGGAGATGTTGCGTCTAATAATACTATCAGTATTTTGTTTATATATGGTTGTATTAGCGACTTCCTCGATTAACGCGGCAAAACAGGTTTTTCCCATTGTGTTCATAACACGTGGACGCGGTTGTATGCGCATACCAATAACGCGTCTAGAACTTATATTTCATCTCTTTCCGAGATTAATTTTTCTTCTTCTAATTTCTATTGGCGTTTCTTTCTTTTACCGTGTACATTTCCGCCGTGTGTTTCATTCGCTTCAGTAAAGTTTATGTTGTTCATATTATTGCTGAGCCATGTTAATATATGTAGAATTTTTTCCCTACTGAAGCTTTATTATTTAAAATGTAATAGATCATTTCATTTTCGGAGGATTGCTTTGTGTAAATTGTGAAAAAATAAAAATACTTAACTATTATATATAGTTTATGTTTCATTTTAGTATTTTTAAAAAAATGGTACCTTTCTATGTGGAAAAAAAAACCGTTGTACTTATTCGTGCGGAAATAAATGTTTAATTACAATTTTTTATCTTGAGATTAATAATCTAACTTCGCAGTTTTTAAACTGGTATTTGTATTACACTTTGTCGACTTCGATGTTATTAATGTTACTTCGCGATGTTGTGTAAAACAGAAAAAAAATTGTTGCGTGTGTACGTTGGGGAGGGGAGGTGTAATTGCAACTGCTGGATTTTTTAACCACGAGCCGCCACTGCGTTGTTCCAACCTCGTAAAAGCATTTAAAAATATGGATAAATATGGCCGCGCAGACTATGCGGCACAATTACCTAATAGAGATAATCATATTACTTTTCAGACGTTTCATGCGATCACGTCGAGGGAGGCATATACATCGGCCCGGAATTTCTTCTCGGCCAGGTGTACGACGGAGATAATCAAGAAACGGTCGTCATATACAGACCGGTATATATAGCCGTCAGAAAAAATCCTCTGCCGCAACCGACACTACCAACGCAGCAGACGGTATCGGGCACTAGTACGCCAAAAAATCTCAACTTAATTAAAGCTATAAGCAGCTCAACATCGAAACTTGATAGTTTATAGATTTTTTTTTTTATGTACCGTCTTTTTTTTTAATCGACTTGTTTTTTTGTGTGTGTATTATTATAGCGACTGAAGATTAAAAGTGTAAGATTAAAATATAATTTTAAATTTCTACAAATAACCTCGTATTTTTCTCTTTTTAAATAAATCGATATTTTCGTATAATTCCGAATTGTACTTAAAACGTTATTATTAATAAATAAAACTAAACGAATTAATTAAACTCGAGAATATTCTCGTTATAGTTACCGAAAAATAAATTACACGTTTGAACCGTCGTTTCAAAGTAGCAATTTTTATTATTATTATTAATTATTAATTATTATTATACGTGAATTTTTTCTGGTATATCAATTTACTGTGCAATTTTTACGAATTATTGTCTATTTTTTTCGTTTTAGCCTGATTGGATAGTTGTTAACATTTCTTTAGAATGCGATCGACCGTTTGTTATCTCTGTCACGTGTAGCATTTTCTCGCTCATTTATTCAACATTGTACCACATCTTCCGTGTTATGTCCTGATGCGATTAAGAAACTCTCTCATACACAACGTTCAAAACGCATGTTTGCACCTCGAATTCATCATCACCCGGTAATCCGCTCATTTTCAAAACTACAATAATTTTACAAACTGCAGCCCGTTTTTCCCTACATCTTTTTTTTTTTTTGTTCTCTATATAAATTACTTTCTTCTACGTATCTCTCCAGTTTAGTACAATTTACATAATATGTTGATAAACAAGTAATTGGTTAATAATTTTCTCGATTTATAGCGTCGCTCTTTTTCTTTTACTTCATATATATTATTATTATTATCATCAAATTGCGGCAAAATTTCGTGCTACTTAACAACGTAAAAAATGACGCGTATTTACTCCACGAACAAATGTTTTGGTCAAAAAGTTTAGCAAAAACATTTTTCCTGGAAAACGATTTCAAAATTCAGCAAATTATTTCCGGACTGGAGTGCAACAAACAAGAACTACCGGCGGTCATTAACCGTCAGCGTAAAATTTTTATATTTGTCATTTCACTCCTGCATCTAAAGAATTTTAGCCTTAAAAAAAATGTATTTGCCGGGTTATTTAAACCGTAATTAATTTTTTTTTTTTCGCAAAAAAAATTTAGCCCCGCAGACATATATCACACGAACAACCTGCAGACCCTCGACTATGTCAGGCTGTTTAATCGGTTCGGGCCAGATCGTATTGCTTGATTTTCTATTATTTTAAACGTTGTAGAGCGTTAAGGCTCATTTGAAAAGTATCTAGAAAATATACCTATATATACACCGATTATTTGAAAATTAAGAGATTAAAATTTTTTACGTCAAAGCATCTGTTTAGATTTCAAAATTACGAAAATCCATCAATATTACTACTGCCTACGTAACACGTGTTTCTATTTTAGAGACTCATCCAATGATAATATTCATCGATGCTTTACAAGCGTCTCTATTGTTTTTTGTCCGTAGATTCTTGAACAACGTCTATGCATAATTTTTCTTATCCTCTTGCTTTTCCAATCAACATATTCTGTAGTAGTGCGTATTTCGATCCACGCCCATCACGTGAACAAACATAGCGCAATCATTGGATAGCGTCTGGTGTGATAGTTTAATTTAGAAATTAAGTATCATACTATCGGGTAACTTCCTCGAAATGTGTCTAAAAAATTATTCTCTTACAGTTTTGTTCAAAGAAAAAAAAATCTCGTATCCAACACGCTTCAATATCCTTACACCGGTCCTGTATAGGTTGTATATTGTCGATATGCCAATATCAGAAAATACGTTTACAACGAAGTATGCATGTGACACTGTAATTATTGCCGATGAAAATTCTTAGAAACTACACAGCTGTTCTCCAAAAACATTAAGTGCAAAACTGAATGATTAAGCTTATTATAGAGGAATGTAAGCATAACACCAGTTTATATAACTGCAATCTGAGGAATAAACTTCACCACCTCGCGCATGAAAGTCGCATGTAGTAAAGAAAAACTGACAATTTCAGAACAAAATCAGTCTGATCGGAAAAAAGCCACCTCTCAATCTAATCAGTAAATATTTACTATATATGTTAATTCTTCGTCCAATACGAACGTGTAGGGTACGACTAAGTGCATTAAAATCAAACGAGCCATCGTCTAACGGAGATCATTGATAAATTCTTAAAGATGCGACGCCTGAAGAAGTGTTTCACGACGACGTGGGTAAACGACTGTAAAACTACGTCAACATTGAAGCTGCTCGATTGTTTCCAAATATAAAAAAAAGTGTTTATAACGTGCACATCCGTTCAAATTGAGTTAACTACGTTATGTCAATAGATAGCAGAACTTATTAGACTAAATTCGATACACGTGATACTATTACTTGAGAAAAAAAATTTAAGCTTGTAATAAATATTATTTTTTTTTAAAATAAATAATTTGTAGAAAATTAAAAACTACGAAATAACAATTTTCTGAAATATTTTCTAATGCCGTACTTTTTAAGTTCATAAAATAAGACAACATTCAGTAGTTGTGTCCATCAGCGTAATTTGTTTATTATTTTATCTGAATTTCTAAGGTTCTTCATTAGTATTTTTCAAGATAAATTTACATCTAGAAGAATCTCCGAAGGAAACAATAATTTCTATTATATTGCAAAGATTATTTCTACGAATAATTCAGGAATTACTATGAATTGTATAGCATGACCCAGAGAAGACGGACGATTTTTTTTTTTAACAAAGCCGTTAGTAACACTGCTACAACACATCCGCGTGCTCCACATTTATACATACGAGATTCGTTTTTGTACAGTTTCAGTTATGACGACATCGTGTGACGAGAAAGAGCGCGCGTTTTGCGTGGAACGTTATTTTCGACGTGAATCGATCACGGCAATGTAAAGAGAGAGCTTCGAAAAGAATTCAAAGTTGGGTGCGGTTTTTTTTTTGTTGGGATACCTTAATAGTCGCGTTTCCACGAGATCTGGAAGGCCTCAAAACTCGGGTTTCTAAAGAAATTTCAAAAGTTTTGTGACCTATGCTCGAAAAAGTCTTCGAAAATTTTGTAAACACTGAATGACTGTATTGTAAATGGAGGTTGGTAAAAGAGCCAGCGGTCGCGTACCTCTTCGATGGTCGGACGCGATTTGCAAGACAACTGGCCGTACTTTTCATGGCGTAGCCTAGTCTGTCGTGTGACATATCATGGTCATGATACCCCTGCACGGGGTGACACGACTCACTGACGATGATATATATATATATATTTACAAACTTTCGAAACTTACTTGATGGAAGAAGGGACTATAAATTCCTTCATTCCTTTTTCCATCACAATTGGTTAATTATTATATAGGTCTCCTAATTTTTGAGTTCTCCATTTTGGTTATTTATTTTCCTTTTTTTTTTTTTTTAAAGAGGAAGGGCGTCTTTTAGTGGATAAAAACCCCGCACACTGATTCTTTGGAATTTAGCAGCACTTGTCAGTGCAAGCGCTGCTATCAAAAATATGTTATTTACATATTTATATATCAGCGTAAAGATTTTTCCCCTCCCGCTTCAAGAAAAAAATATATATATATATATAAAATACATTATTTTGTTTGCGCTTATATTCTACAAAAACCAGCCCTTTTCAATGATATACGACGTTTACGATCAATGTCGTTTTGAAGTTTTCCAATAAAAAAGTAGAACAAGAGTAGTAAAACGAGACGCCACGATCAAAGTCAATAAAAACTAATGTTACTTTAATAATCATAAATAATACTAATATATAAGTACAATATATGATGTTAAAGCTCATTTTACAGAACTATTTATTCATCAACTGAAACAATGGAAACCTCTATTATCCGATAATTACATTTTGTCTAGCGCGAAATAGTACTATTTAAAATTACCAATACATATTTACTGTTTTCTTCGAAAAATTTTTCTAAAATGTTAATAATTTTCTATAACTTCAAAATGTACATGAGAGTATATAGGTTTCATAAACTCGAACATCAGTAACGAAGATAGGTCTAATTCTCGTCAACTCGAAAATTGATATTAAATCCGCTAAGTAACGGTAACTGGATGATATCTAATAACAATGATTCATCATTGCCTTCCCCAGTTTTTCTTTATTTCCCAGCACATTTATCAGTCAAGTTAGATGAATAGCTGATTTGAAGACCATTTTTATCCATAAAAGATAGAAAAAAATAAATAAAAAAATATTGAGATTAGAATTCAAGTCGTGCGACCAGATATATAAACATATAATGCATGTACTTAGTAATTATGCAAATATGGTAAATTTTGTTTTATTGAAATTTATACCGAATAATAATTTTCTAATTATAGCGCCATTATATTACTTATTCCTCCGCTCCTCAGCATTCCATATTATCCAGTCACAAGATATTTCCATAGTAATGACACTCCAATACTACATTCGAAATAGCAGTCAATTTAGTCCTTATTTCAATATTTCAAATTATTTTTTAAATTGAAAACACGATTTTTCAAAACAAATCTATATTTAACATAAAACATAATCATATATCTATGAAGATTAATGCACAAAGAATTGTGGAATTTTATTGGCATTCACATTATAATAGGAATTGTCAAAATACCTTCGTATAAAGATTATTGGGCACAGTGAAACAGGTATAGTATCGTTGCTGATTTACGCCTACGAAGCGGAACGATCAACTCTGCATTTTAATAATGATGAAAAACTTTATGAATTTTAATGACAAATATATTCATAAAAAGGTATTGGAACTGACAGATACTATAAACTAATTTCTTCCTTTTTAGCCATGATACGATTTTTAGTATTTATCATTTAATGTAGCGGAAGTACTGTTTTTCTGTTTGTGAATACTATTTATTTTCATCAATTATATGTCATTTATAAAGAATTCTACAGATTAGTACGCTTTCAAATTTATTTGACGCTAACACATCACCAGCGAAAGTAATATTTAATGTGTTGTTGTTAACAGTCGACAAAGCTGTATAAAGTAAAATCTATCTTGAAGAAAACCAAAATCGTTGATTTAAATTAGATAAACATGGTGTTCATATTTTTTTTAATTTTATAAAGCAAGCGGAGAAAAATTCTTATTCGAAATCAGTTTCAATTTTTGTTATCTACACTAAAATTAATTTGATTATCTCCGGCATTAGCTTTAAATTATCAATAATCGACATTATCCTTGTCATAAATAATTTTTCAGTCACTTGTGAATAATATAGACATCAAATAAATTAATTTATACGAATAGACATAATTTCTACGTTTCCCCAGATTTAGGAACCGTAATTATCTGAGCCATTTTTAGTAAATTCAAGAATATAGTTTAGTCCGAACATAACATTGAAGACGTAAGCAAGGAACAATATTCATTTTTAAAATAATTCTTTCAAAATATTCGCCGTTATTAAAAATGTCTATGAGCTTTGTTCCTTTTAAGGTAATACTCCTTTTGGAATGTGCGGGTTTCATAATAATCTTATTTATCATCTAAACCGTATTTCAATGATTTCAAAATATATTAATCCTGTAACAAGGTGCTATACAAAAGTAACCACCTGCTCCTTAAAAAACTATCAACCGTCCACTAAAACAATATAAAGATGTTATTGTATCAAATCATGAAAGACTGTTTACTCCTTTTTGTGTTCAAAATATTATCCCGATATTTTAAATAAATCTTTTGTTTATCGCAATTTTGAAGCTGTAGATGAAAATATTTAAAATCCAGGTTGTAGATTTAATCCATACAGATATCTATAAAAAAATGCTAAAAATGTTTTCAGAACTGATGTGATTCTTAAGTATAACAATTATTATTTAATAAAATTATTTTGACAATAAACTTGACAATGTCAATCGCATATGAGATTATATCTGCCTATGAAACCACTTTCTTTTTTAATCACCCCTTCAAGTAGTATTCAGTGTTACATTAGACAGGAAGTTTCATTCGGGTTTCTGCGCTATTACCGTGAAGCACTGTTATACAAAGCTACAGCGCTTTTTCAAATAAAACGATTTTTCTAGTTTGTTCTTGACAATACAAATTTTAACACAGGAGCTTTTCATAATCTTAAAAGAATTAATAACTCCGGTAAATTTAATATAATCTTCAAAATCATTTTCACAATTAAAAATTATACCTTCAGATGCTACTACCTAGAAGAAATAACAGTTGAAGCATACATCAAACACCGTGTTGAACAATTAAGAAGAGATAGTAGCAAAAGTACCAGAAGTATAGAATTGACACCTACACCTAAAAAAAAACCTGTTTATTTGGAGCAGTTAAAAAATAATTCTTCAATATCACCTGAAGAGTGGAATCCACAAAAAATAAAAACCATTCAAAATGACGAAACCGGAATCACCTAAAAACGTTTTAAAAATTATATTTTGCTCGTACAAAACAGTATATAATTCAACGTATGGCTGCAGAAAAATTAACCTTCATTGCTGCATGGTTGAAGTGGAACTGTGATAACGAACCACTATGTAAAAAATATATAGTCTGCGACACGCAAAATATAAATGAAAATGATTATTTTTTGTGTATATATAATAAACTCCTAAATTTTAAATATTTTGTCAATATTTTTAATTTTGTTTTATATAATAAGTCATTATTTCCTGTAAATACTGATAAATAACGCTTTATGAAACTTAATAGAATTTTCTGATGAATGCCAGTTATAGAATAAAAAACTACTATTTCCTAATTTTGTTACAGATGTTGATTTTATTGTATTCGAAAAAATTTTGACGTACTGACAACGTTTCAAACAATTCACGTTATCAATATGATACAAATGTATATAATTATCATTTTTTTTTTTGACATAAATAGCATTAATACCGTTTAAACATAAATATTTACATCCATCCTCCAAAAAGTTTCCGATTTTAATATAAAAAACCAATATTCAAATATCGTCAAAATCGAAGCTGTTTTATTTAGATTGTGTCTTACTTATTCATCAACTCTACTATTTCACTATTTTACTTGAGCCGAAATTTACATCACAGTAGAGTCTACTTTTTAAATAGATCAAAATGAGAATACAGAAAAAAGAGATGAAAAAACTGAGAAAACTAAAGATTTTTTTGAAACTTCAAGAGAAATCCAATACAAATATTTACGAATACTGAACACATTCAAACATTATCTGCACGTTTATGTGATATACATATATTTATTAGACATACGATACTAAATCTAAAATATAACACCTGGTGTTATTAAAAGCGAACAAGTGCTAGAAATTATTATTTAGCCGTTTACAATATAATTCGATCGAATATTGTAAAAATGAACAATTAACGATCATTATATCCAGAATATATGTATATCATTTTCATTTTTTCTTCAAATTTATATATATATATATATTATGCACGATATTTAGGACCATGCAAGGATAATTGATGGAATATTAATGGAAGTGTTCCTAAAATAAAAACAAAATTAGAAATTAGAAAATATTTATGTCTACGAATATTTTGAAATCAGATAAAATAATAACATTACGACATAATTCGATTTCTACACATACGCAAAAGAAAAAGTCAATAAATAACACGCCAAATTTGCTAATAGTTACACACACACACACACACACACAGTATAGCGATCCATGCAGTCGATCATTTTTAAAATATTACTTTTAGAAAAAAGAAAAAAAATCATTAAACGTCTTAAAAATAAATTTTATGAAAACTTCGATAATCCATTAAACTTTGTAACAATTTCTATAAATATTTGCCTGTGAATTGCAACATACATTTCCAACATTAAATATTTTAAAAGTACATTTTAATACTATATTTCTTACGAGTACTTTTTTTTTATAAAATTTAAATTTGCCAACTAACTATATATATATATATATATATATATAAAAAAACATATTTACTGAAACTTCGAATTTTTAATATAATTATAAATAATTTAACAACGACTGTCTACATATAATATGCATAAGTATCGATTTGAATTTTATCGTTACATCGTCGTGTACATGAACAGAATATTCATAATTTTTCGTGATTTTTATAACTATTCGTGAATTTTCATAATTTTTCTCCATAATACCTTTTCGATTAACCTACTAAATTACAAAAGAATTTTACCTTTTACATCAAAAATCGTGACCCCGCTTATTCATACTCTCTGTCCACGCTTTCGATATAGTACGTTTCATTTCATCATCGCCATCCTCGTAAATGCGTTGCATCATTTGCATCAACCCAGCGCTTGGATCTTCATTTGAATTTTCTAGATCTGGCGCGAGACTTTGATTACGTTTTACCTTCTGCTGTTTCTCAATTAAAGTTAAACCGGTCCAATCGCCACTTGTCTTTTTTGGAAGAATTAACACAACCAAATCTATGAATATAAATCATAAAATATAGCTTTAATCTATATAGTTCAATATTATTATTTTCAAAACATATTCTGAACAGCGAATAAATCAACGGTTGTCAAGTTGTATACAACATGCAGAAAGTATACATGAAATATGGAAAGTAATTATAATATTGATACGTATATTAGTATCTTCGAAATTCACAATGACGTGAACAGCGCGTATAAAATGTTTTACTTTTATTTTATATTACAGATATACTTGAATAAACGAACCGATAATAAATCTTTAATCTCTAACATAATTATGTATTTATAATTCATTTGAAATGACGAGCTGTCCCATTTCGACCGTCATTCGATTTTAATGAACATTGAAAATCTAAAATACAATAATTGTTTTATAAAAATATAGCCAAGATATTAAACCTCCACGATCAGGTTTAGATAAAAACGACTTTTTCTTTTGTCACATATGAATGCAAACTGTACTGTCAGAGGCAGTTCCAAATTCTAAACTAAAGCCATCACAATTTTTATCGTCGAAGTTACCAGTGATCAATCGAACCGAGATTAGAAAAACTATCATAAACACTCGGTTTATTACAACTTGACAATCAAAAACTGTGTAACAAAAAATTTCAGATAGCGCGGCATTCTTAAATCTTCTACTTGAAAATTCAACTAATATTGTAAGAATATAAGAAAAACTGAAACCAAATTTCAGTATTTTATTGAAACTATCAGTATACGCCTGCAAAAAGTGGCACACCAACTCTTGACTTAACACCGATCGAAGAAAAAAGACAACCATTGCCGTTTAATCAACAGAGCACAATACATCTGATACCAGGAATTAAACATTAATTAAGGAAACAAAAAATGTAATGACCACAAGGTATAAGTTAGAATTATAACAAGCATTTCTGGTAGCAAGAAAAAGTGGTCACAAAAAAAAAGTTAGATATTCCTAAGGATTGTCAGGAAGCTACCCCACACATAGAATATTATAATATTCAACTTTGGAGTAATAGATGAAAGCGGAATAAATGATATATTTTCTTAATTTTTTAATTATTTTTGCGTTTTACTAAATATTTTTTCTCTCGTACCAACGATATATGGACAAAACTCATGACGTAACGATGATTTCGCATTCTGTCCAGTAACCCGAGTTCGAATCAAAACAAATACAAGTATTTCTTACGGTAAAAACACGTCTAAAACTAAGATAACTATGCAAACGATCGTTAAATTAGTACCAGTTAAAACCGGTGAAGCCAACGACAAACTACCCCCATTACTGGTTTGGTCGTCTGACCAATCCTCTTCAAGTTTTTTACTTTTTACTATATTTTATATATATATGTGTGTGTGTGTACATTACCTTTTTTTGTTTTAAAAGAACATTTTTCGGGAATAATATCTTCAGCGAGATTATTAATTGTAAACAAATAATTCTTTCCATCAAATTCTTTAACAACAAGATCTGCTAACCTGAAAAAGCAATGTACTTTTGTAACGTTACGAGTCAACTTCTATAAATATTTATACAATTAATTGTAAATCAATATATTTAAACCTACACACGCATACATATATGTGTACACGTAAGTATTTTACCTGTTTCCAAAATTACACACAATAGTTTCTTTGGGTACATTATGGACATCTTTAAGCGTAACAAATATAGTGACTGTCGTATTATTTTGATCCCACGCTAAAAACAAAATTAATAATAAAAATAAGGTAATGTTCATCTTCATAAAAAAAAAAAAACTTTAATAAACTATTAGAATTAACTTACCAAATATATTCATTTAAACATTTGAATTATACTGTCACCGGAATATTTATATTATCTTAAAAAGTAGTATATCACGATATTACACCATATTAACGAGATTCAAAATTAATTTTCAAAGTAAAAATGAATTAAAAAATAATAAAAATTAAGCCGAATTTAAACTTGATCATTAATACTCCATTAATTCCATAATTCAGACATTAAAAAAATCTTAAATGTATTTTATCATTCGATAAAATTCATTCGTCCACACCAAATCGAGATCAAAAAAATAAATCACCTCTTGAGTGCAGTTATAGAACAGGGTGTACATAAAAGAAAAAAAAATATTTAGATAAAACTGACCAATAACATCTTCCATATAATTATTAACTCTTCATATTTCAAAAACAAAATTTAGTAATATTAAGAGGGGCTATATCATTTTTATCATTCCAACTAGTTCCTTGTTGACTTTTAATATTTAAAAAAAAAAAATGAGCTGCATTTTAACTCAAAATTGATACTATTTAAAAATTACTCTGTTTAGGAATTATTTTCTATAACGTTAGATAATGAAAACATGTGCTGCTCACCGTATGTAGTAAGTTTAACATCGTAAACTTTTTTCCTAACAGAACCGCTAACTCCATCAACCAGCTCATTTACAGCACGAAGATTACTAATCTCCTGTTCCAACTTTTGTATATTTTCTTTCAGTATATTTTTAACTCGAACATTGTTGGTGAATTCCAATAAACGATTCAGTTCAATTACATCTAATCTTAACTGCTAGATTTAAAGAGGTACATTTTAGTCACGTATATTTTAAATATAAAAAACTTAACTTACACTATACAAAATTGTCACAAAACCGTCTATATCTAGTGTTTACTTCAGCTATTATAAATATGTTTTAAAATTATAAAGATCGATAAACTTTTATTTAATATGGGCCTGTGCACTTTATAACAGAACCTAATGGCCCATTATAACTAATTACTTGCATAGAAGCATCACAATCTCCAATACCTAACCTATTACAAAAATAAATCTATTTTATATATATTCAAATCCGTTCACGTACACTACAACATTTTTCTTGTGCAGCTTCAGCATTCATTGTTTATCTCCGCGAAATAAAACGTTAAAACAATACAGTAGAAATGAAAGTAATTAAAGTTCATAAAATCAAAACATTTGAAATTTCATAAATGATACTAAAGTTATACAAAAAACATCACATACATACACCACACAACACTGATCGAAAAATCTAGAACTTTCAATTATTTAGGAGAGGAGCCGTTCATTTCTAGAAGTACTAATTATTCTTTTAGGTTATTTTTTAAAGTTACATATCCGCTTCGTAATAATTTAAAAAAAAAATAAATCCACTTGAATTATACAAATTCCCCAAAAATAATATAAATTAAAACATCCAGATTTAAAATCTCATATTTTACTACTCCTCTCTTTTCGTAAAATTAATAAAAAAATAGTTAATATTACACTTAAAATAAGAATAAGAATTTACATATTTTCTACGATTTCTAAAATATATAAATTTAAAAGAAAGAAATCTTTATAGCAACGTTGTCAGTGTTGTCTGTTCATGTTTTCAACATGAATGCGTTTTATGTTATGTATATACGATTTCTCATGGCGTCACTTTAATTGGGTATTGGTGTGAAAGCTGTATTTGTTTTAATTTTTTGTTTGTCTTTAAAAAGTTAATATTAAATACCTTAAACATATTTCTGTATACAATGAGTTCCGGTATGTATTCCCGTTTTTAATATATTATTTTAATTCTATCAGATCTATTTGTAAGTAAATATTCGGTTTTAACAATTGGAATGCTACACTAATAATTCCTATAATTGTTTGATTCATTTTAATATTAACTACAAAGTAATGGATCACATGTTGGAACGTCGAAGGTTTACTCAATTTTAGGAAATTCAAGATATTTGTTGACGCACAGTTTAATCTAAAAAAAAAAATATGTAAATTAGGAAAATCAATACGACAATTATTAATATTACTTAATTACAACTCTGTTTTTCAAACATTAACCTTTTGAATTTACCAAGAGACGCGGATAAAAAAGTTAAATATGAAAACCACATAATTTTCTATAATGTAAAAACCAATAATAAATACGAATCCGCAATGTTTAACGAAAATCATTCGAATTTCGACTTACCATTAAAGAAAATAAAAGCTAAATATCTTAAATGTGCTGACTCACGAACTATCACACACAGTTTTCGGGAGCGGCCAACGCAGAATCGCCGAACGAAGAAACAAAGTCATTTTCCATCGTTTACGTATTGATTACACGCCAATAATTTACTCCATTTCAAGTAGAAAAATACACCAGTTTGCACTTCTTGCTTCATTCTTTTCACACTGCTTACATCCTTATACATTGTCCTTTATATAACATCCACTCATTAAATCTGTCATCAGACGTGAAATTTACTTTCAGAACTCAGATTGAAAGAATATTATTTTTATAGGCCTCTAAAACGTTATTTTCTAGCTCCGTTTAAAAGAGGATCTGTTTTTGGTTTTTTTAAATTATAAATATATCAAATTATTTATTTTTTAGGTAAAGCAAACATTTCGCATGGCTTAGGGACTAATTCAAATTTATCTAAAATAGATGAACCCGGAGCGTCGATTAAAACAGAATCAACCGAAGGTAAAGAAGAACGTGAAATTTATTATAATTTCATAGTTAACATTTTCACCGACAATTATTTTAACATAATTTTTTTTACTCATTACTTGTATACAGATGTTTCGTCTAAACGTAAATATAGTGAAGATGAATCCGACAATCCGACCCGAAATAAAGTGGTAAAAGTAAACCGTTGGGAATCGGAAATTTTTAAATTGACAAGTGATGAATTTTTGTATATATTCCCGTACTTAACCACAAATGACTTAGTATCTTTCGGAAGGTAATATTTTAAGTATTTTGAAGAATTTACATAAAAATTACTCTCTACATTAACATTATTTTATGTTTTTAAATTTTGTTGTAATAGTAAAAATTAATAATTCGTCTCCTTTGATATATTATCTGTATTTCATTATTTATTTGAACTTACACGAAATTATCGCTCGTAAAGGATGAGTAAAGAAAACCATTTTAATTAAATTAATTTTTAGAAATCCTAGATTACAAAATCATCTTAGAATCAATCGGGTTTTATTAAATCTATAGCTAATTTCATCGTTTACGGGACTTTTTCCAGTTTTACTCACTTAATAATATATTATCAGTCTCTCAACTACGATTTTGTTGATAAAACAGGACGCGTGATCATTCAGATTGACGCTTAGTTGTGAAATAATATTCACGACATCGACGTGGGTTTCCCTTAAAGATGTTATATATTCATCATATAACATTAGGATGGAGGCAATTTATAGTGACTTATAAAATACTTAAATTCTTTAAGAATAGTTTAAAAACCAAATTAGTAAAATATATCGCCGCAATGAAAAACAAAAAAAAATTAATAATCGCAATCAGTAATGCCCATTCGGCGGAAAGTATAATATAGTTCAAGTTTTTTGCGTTTAAGAAAACAATAAACTGATACAAAAAAAAGCAATAGGTAAATTCTCGATAAAAACATCCAAATATTTCTACCATACGTGTAACACGCTGCGGTTAAAATTGATTACCGTAAACTATATTTGGGTGCAATAAAGTCACTTGCAGCTAGCATTCATAAGAGCTTGTGACAATAGTCAGGTTTTGAGTATAATGTTTAATACTTTTGAACGACAAAACATTTTGAAACCAAATATACGGCAGTAACGATACGCTATTAAATTATGAGTATTACTTGATATTGCACCGAAATATAAGTGTTAATTTAATAATTACCAGATTTATGGTCATGATAAAAAATATATATATAATAGATGTACATCTAAATTTGTAGTAAAATTTTTAAAAATTTTATATTTTAGAAATGCTAAAATGAAGAATATATCACGAAATCTGAATTTATATTTTACTGGTTTTTTCCTTCGGTTGTTGTTTAATTATTATTCATTTGCTTTTAAACCCTTTTATTGTCAATTTTTGGCTACATTTCATCATTTGTACTTCGTTATAAATCTGTACTTCATTAATTGCTCTTTATACAACTCTAAAAAATAATATCTGCGAATTTTTAACTTTAAAACTCGTTGGGGGAAATTACGAATTTTAGGGGTATTTTAGTGTTCTAGAATTATTTTCAATCGATATATATATATATATATTAATAATTTAATTATATCCACATATATGTATGTGAAATAACCAAGAAAATTTTATAGCATTCAAACATCTGTATTAAACAAATACATTCTAATTTGTTTTAATAATTAATTTTACAACATTAGTGAAAAGTTTAATTACTTAGATTATAATAAACACCTGCAAATAAAAACAGAAAACCACATGTATTAACTCGATAAATGTTACTTAAGAATCGAATAATTCATAACTTATGAACCAATTAAAGTTAGTTGTTAAAGTCTAAACAAAAAATAACTAAATGTAAATAGCTTATTTGCAATAAGCGACTAAATTATTTTCGTAATATAAATCTGATCAAATCGTTCCAGAGAAACCGATTTAGCAAATGACTGCTTTAAACCGATTAATAAGTCAATAATAAAAAAAAAAACATTCGATTTTATTATTTGTATTTTTTTTTAATAATTTCTAATTAAAATAATTTGTAATTTACATTATTCGTAATTACTTTTCGAATGTTTTTGCACTTCTTACTACATTTGAAAGATCATGCATCGTATATTATTTTATATATTTTTGTTCTAAAAAAAAAAAAAGAAACTTATCGCGAGTTAGGATAATTTAATTTGAAACAAATGATGAAAATAATTAATGATTTATAATTAGTACATTACATTACGACATTGAATATATCTGTTCAAATGTGACTTTAATCGATTTTTAAAAAACGAATATTACTAATTAGTCGATTATGAAATATTATATATACAGATATTTGTGTGCGCGATATGTATGCGACTAACATTTTGTTAAATTTCATTATTTATTATTTGTAAAATCGACATATATATTATAATTGTTATGTAGCACTTGCCATCGTTTCGCTCGTACGGTTAAAGAGGGTTATAAATTTAGATTTGTCTCGATGAGATGCGACGGTTTCAATCTAGCTCATAAATATTATCTGAAATTTTTGAATGAAGACACAGAATACATTGAAATTCGTAATGATGTCGTTTGCGATGGGCCTAATGCGTTCGTTCCTAGGCAAGACGATCGTATGTATGAAAAATGTATAGATAGGACGATATTCAAACAACTGATGAGTAAAGCAAAAAATTTAAAAACATTGGTAATAAGCAATCACGATGTCGGAGTAAGTATCGCAATCTGATTTGCTTGTAACTACCTGGTAAGTAATATGAATTTATCGATGTTGAACTGGCTAGAACGAAATTTTAAATAAAACTTATAATGACTCGAAGAAGATGGACGGTTTTGTTCCTTTTCGAATTAACTCGAAAGCTACTCGTCCAAAAAATTTTTGAATGAAATTTTATTTAAAAATGGGCGAACCCGAGATTAGCTTACATAATCTTTTTTTTTCTTTTTTTTTTGAACACAATATCGTTCAGATGACCGACATTTGCAAGACTGTCTCTCGAAAGTTTTCGACCCGCCTTAAAATTGAATTGCGAGATGGTACAGGTTTACATTACGTAACTTTAAATTCTTTTCCAAACGCTGTTTGCATTGTCGTGATCGATAGACGCCGAAAATAACGTTCCACTCAAAACGCGCGCTCTTTATCATTACACGATGTCATGATAACTGAAACTACAAAAACGAATCTCGTATGTATAAATGCGGAGCACGCGGTTTGCGTTGTAGCTGTGTTACTAACGGCGCTATTAAAAAAAAAATCGTCCGTCCTCTCTGGGTCACCCTACATTTCAACTACAACGATAACTAATTCACATACATTTGGCCCGTTGAAACATTTATTATAAATTTTATTGACGTTTAGTTAATTTTATTAAGTACAGCAATAAAAATAAATTCATAAATTTAATCTATGTTTTAGTGTGATTAATTATCAATAATGATATTTATTTAGTAACTATTGTTTTACATTAACACCGTTCACGCGAAGAAAGAAAAAACGTACTAATTACAGTATTATAAATTTTATTCGCTAGTTAATTTGATTAAGTGCAGCAATAAGAATACGTTTATTAATTTAATCTACGTTTTAGTGTGATTAATTATCGTCAATAATGATATTTAATTAATAACTATCGTTTTACACGGTAAAGAAACTAAACCGTACTAATTACAAATATACAATTTAACGTAGAAGAACGCAATCTCCACTTAATATAGTTAACATTTTGTGATAAGTATCCTGCTGTGTGCACACCCGTTTATCCATGTTTTCGTCATCATTATTCTGTAGGAGGCTGGAGCTAATATTAAACTAATTGTTGTTGTTTTTATATTTAAATCGTTTGTCCTCTGGGGGGCAATTAACCAAGTTGAATTATTCGTCCTCTCTGTTGAAATTTAGTCGCGAAATTGAATTTAACGATCTTGAATAAATGTGGCTCCAAAATTGTTCGAGAAGTAAAAATTTTTATCCATAGATGTTCACGCTATATCATCAACTTTCGATAAAAAAAAAAAAAAAGTTTTTTTTTTAAATTGTTAGACTAAAAAAAAATACTGTTCAAACAGTATCAATATAATTTTATTGTTCTTTTCAGCTTGAAATGAAGCTTCTGCCACGAACTCTGCATTCGCTTCTTTTAAATACTGTTACGGTAGCGAGGGAGAAGAGCATTTGTTTCTTTTGTAACGTCAGCGATTTTCTCCCAAATTTACAGGTACATTTATTTTATCATTTTTATAATATTTTATTAAATACGTTTATTCCGTATATAATTAATAACTTAAACCAAAGTTATTTGAAAATTCAAAAGGTAAAACTATCACAATATAACAAACCAGGTAAATAAGTGAAGAAGAGGGGAGATATTGAGTTTTAATTTTTAGAACACAAATCACATTTACATTAAAAACACTAACGACAAAAAAAAATAACCTGAATTGATTTTTTTTTTTTGATACGAAACAAGTTAATGATTAAAAAACAACGATAACTTCAAAACAAAAAACCCGTTATTTATATGGGGCATCAGTTTAAAATGACTAAACAAATCACTACTACAATTACATGAACGAAAATAAAAGACTACAAAAATTATGTTTGAATTATTTTTAAATTGTTGATAATAATTTTCAATCTAGTTCATTATAAAATTTGTTTACAATTAATTTTAAAAATAAAAAATTATTCAATTCATCATCGATTTAAAATTTGAACGAAGTATATTAAATTGAATATACGATATAGTTTTTTTGTCTTGATTTTGTTGTTTATGTAAATTCGGAAATACGGTTTCGAAAATTTAATTTTTCTCCAAAACTTTTAACTTCCGACGAAGAATTTTTTCGTCACTAGTCGTTTTTATATATGTATCAAAAGTGGTCAGTTTTTAATGTTAGACAAAACAAATATTCAATATTTTCCAAAAACAAATGGTTGTTTATGTTTTTGTGCTTTATGGAGGTTAATATATTAGCGTTCATTATTTTTTCATTTAACCCAATTTTACCAGCTCACCTAAATTAAATAAGTTAATTATAATTCGACGTTAGATGCAAATTTATTTTTAAAAATTACATTAAAAAGTGATGTTTGATTAATGCATTTATCGTTAACATAAAACTATATTTAAGTTTTTTTTCTTTTTAAACCAACTTATTACCCATTGGATATTATTCTCTTTAGGTGAGCTGATAAAATTTGACTTAACTGAATGACGAAAATTAGCCTCATACTAATAATCTTATATTTTCTAAGACAAATACATAAATGACAATTTGTTTCCGTTCATATCGAAATTAATAAATTGTTACGGTTTAACTAATAACGTTTTATTTTGTATTTTGAACGAGTATAAAAACTTTGGAAAAATACAGATTTGAGGGACATTTTCAATTGATTTAATTATTTCGCATTTATAAAACGTACGACGAAAAATGTTTGATGATGAAAAGAGAAGTTGAAAGCATGCACCTTTGGTTAAGATTTTAAAACGACGTTTACTTTTTCATAATAAATCATCATGATGTTTTTTAAGCATGAAAATGGTTACAATTGATTTACCGGACATACTGTGAAATAAATTGTGACGGTAATCCCCACCTTTTAAACATTATAATGATTATTCGACAATGCGTTTATTAAATTTGTCATAATAAGGATGAAAAAATTATTCTTCCACAAATATTCCAGATCGCGAACAGATATCTTTAATATCGCGCATAATATAGGATTTGATAAAAGTAAACATAAATTGAAACAATTTTAGAATACAACCATAAAGATCATAAATAATTATCAGTCCTTTTATGTGTGAAAAAATCGAATATCTAAATATCTTCTCAAAAAATAATAATATATATATATAATCTGTTATCACTTTTCGATTATTGTCAGCCGTCAAATTATGATTATATCAGCGACTAATTTTAAATAGATCGGAGTTATTATCTGGTGTTCATTTTATGAATGGGTACCAGTAATGAAAATAATGTAAACGCAAAAATTATAAAATGTTTATTAAGATAGGTGTTTAGTTGTCATATATGTATGAATTAATTACCGCGATACGTCATAATGTATATGTGTTACGTACAGATAGTGGACATAGCTTTTTGTAATTGGTTGGAGCCTCATCAGTTAATGCCGTTCGCAAGACTTCCATACTTGCGTGTTTTGAGATTAACTCATTGTCCTAGGCTTAGAGAACTAATTCCATACGCCGCTGTCGCTTGTAGCCAAGGATTCCCTTGTTTGGAAGTGAGTTATCAATTCGCGTTCATTTTAATATGTATATATATCATTTATTCATTTAACCACTCAAATATTGATTAACACACATACAAATCCGAATATGGATGGTCATATTTTTATATTAGTGCAACATAAGATAGGAATAATGCGCGCGGTCATAAAGCGATGTTGAATGTGAGATATATTACATATGAAGACGTACAACGATGTAAAACTTGACGTAATATCTTTCAATTTGTACCCCGTTGCTAATATGTTATTATCGATAAGTAACATTATATTTAAAAAAGCGACATCATCGCGGGTTATTATGGTTTCGGGTAGACGATTTTATTGCGCGAAAGTATTAATAAGTTTTGACTGTGTAGCTCCTTAGAGATATGGTACAAATATTCGGAATAATTTTTCATCGTATGTTTCAGAATACTCAAAAATCTCACCGTCCTATATAACATTTTTCAATAATTCGAAATTTGTTAGTAAATCACGAAAAAAACATATAAATACTTTTACAAATACATATTTATGTTATCGTTGATGAATTAAATAACAATTTAACACTATTACGAAGAAAAAAAAACCCACGTACGTAATACATTATCGTCGATCTATTAAATAATATAAATCGATGGAAAGTTTTCATTTCCGTATATTTAACAAAATAACAATGAAAATTATTTCATAAATTTCTAAATAATAAATCAATTTACGAGAAAATTTCTTGATTTTTTTATTTTAATATTTAACTGAACATATCTTACATTTGTTCTCCAGTTTTAACTAAAATAATTCATTAAATCTGAAGAAAAGTCTGATGTAACGAATAATACGTTTTAAAACTCTTTATCAGGGCAGGGTTCACTTTACATTCTTGCTTTTGATGTAACGGTTCATTTGTTGCAGCACGATTCCGGTTAAATGCTACACATTTCATAAAAAATATCGATCATTAACTTCCGTACTATCGAAAATAATCGTAATTTACAATTAATAATTGTTTAATAAAATATCGGAATAGATAATATAATTCGAATAATGAATTAAAGAAAATTACGCGCAATACTTTAAACGATATTTATTTTTTAAAAACGTACGCACTTCGTTTAATATTTGAAATACGGAATCCGCGATAACAGCGATTGCCGTTAATTACGTCCGAGTGGATTAAATGGCCGTTTTCTTGCATTATTAAAATTGCATTATTACATCGTTAAATAATCATCATCAAATGTTGATATGTATTGGAGAGTAGTGATTTTATGACATTTATTTTATTTTCGCGAAGCTTTTCGATTATTACATCATTTTCAAGCTATACAAAAATTTTACATAAAGTTTTTGTATAGCTTGAAAATGATGTAATAATCGAAAAGCTTCGCGAAAATAAAATAAATTTTATAATGATTAACATTGTTAAATCATTATCAAAGTTACCGTTTTAATTATTAACGCGTATTGTTACAATTATCATGATTATTATTGTAAAATTCTTATTAACCGTCCTCGTCGATGTTTACCGCCCTGTAGACTAGTTTCGTCGATGAGTCGAATATCTGGATAAGTTTTTCCTTCAATTCCAAATCGACGAACATTACAATTTTTAACGATATAATCATCATATCATCATCGGATTGTCGAACGTTGTGACTGGTCATATTTTTACGTACAAAACGGACTATAACGTTTGAGGTATTAATTATATGGAACGCGTATGATGTTATACGAAGTAGTGGGAGTACCACCGATGCTAAGTAAGAGTTAGGTGACGATTAAAAAAAAAAAAAAAAAAAAAAAAAACTATTATAA
The DNA here is from genome assembly GCA_032883995.1 of Coronaproctus castanopsis. Lineage (NCBI taxonomy): Eukaryota > Metazoa > Arthropoda > Insecta > Hemiptera > Monophlebidae > Coronaproctus > Coronaproctus castanopsis. The sequence goes on from CM065052.1 coordinate 273,953,939, forward strand.
ACTTTTCATGTCGCGAATTGGTTTCGAAGCAACTATGCCATTGTGACGTAATAACAATATAACGGTATTAAATTAATGATTAATATATATATATATATATATTCATAATGTCGTTTCTTTTTTTCTAGATCATAGATTTCAGATTTTCTCCGGTAAGCGATACCGACATCGTTTGTTTCAATAAAATTCGTACTTTGAGGGAAATTCATTTGCAGAGGTCCACGAATCCTATAGATCATTACATTCGTGTTACCGATTACTCGTTGATGACTTTTAACGACAATTATTCCCCGATTAACGAACCGGATCAAATTTATATAACACCGTTTCACTTGACTAACGGCGTTAATAACACTCTGCAGAAACTGATAGTACGTGATTATAGCAACGTCGGTAATCAACTTTTAAATTTCGCAATGACTAGTTTGAGAGCGTTAACGTATCTAGACATGTCCGGGACCAGTTGTTCGAACGAATTACTGGAAACATTCCGAGAACGTCGTCCGGACGTTACTTTAGTATTCGAAGAAGTACTTCCGGAATAGAGTCATTTTTACTATTATTATTATTATTATTACTTCTTGCTAGTCGTAGCGTATTTTGATGAATAATAAATTCGCGTATGATATAATATTTCAAACAAACGCATTTGCATGACGGAACGCGTAAAATTTTTATTATTTAAATATTATCGAAAAAATATTATTTTCTAAAATTAAGAAACGGCCCCGGATAGGATATATACTTGACCACAACGACCTTGATCGTGTTAATAACGTTTTTCGGAAAGTAACGTTGGCGTTCGAATTTTTCAAAAACCAATTTCTAGACGAGAAAATATTTTATTATTCCTTTGGGAGGGGGGTAGCTATTCGAAAATCGCGTGACGAGATCGAATGTTAATATCAATTATAAATTATTTAGTTTCGCAGAAGCTATTATACAGTTATCGCTATTACTATTATTATTATTATTATTATTATTATTATTAATTATTAATTATGTATAACATATAAGTGTACATTTACACAATGGAACACGTAGAAAATTATGTTTGCACTTTTTTCATCTTTTCAGTATATTTTAATTTCTTCTGATTTATTGCGAATACTGTAATAATGGCGTCTTTTTCTATCGTGTTTTTTTTTTATTTTATTTTAATATATTTAATTTTCGCTTTTAATAATTGAGCGTGTTTTTGTTTCCGATGAAAATATCTCGATAAATTGCTTTATAATACATTGTTGTCATAATATCGTATTATACTGTGACTTACAACCGCGAAATAACAAAGACGAAGGTTGCATTAGGACAAATTAAATACGCGAATTAGTTAAGTAGCTGGGGTGCTAATCTGCCATTAACACTTTATTACTCTATTTTGGAGAATACGCGTGTCCTGTTTGAGTCGTTCAGCACGTGAAAAAAAAAATAATAATGTAGATGTAGGTTTAAACTTCGTTTGCGATCAACGCCTTTCTAGGAAATTATACTAGCTTTGTAGTATCGCTTCATAAGACGAGATGTAATTGCGAGAAAAGAAAGTTGAAAATAAAGGGCAGCACCCATTACATGAATACGACGAATTTAGCAGAACCGCGATTACGGTACATAGTGTTCAAAGAACACTGTCGAGCAACTTGAAACAAAACATCAAGCATGGAGTAGAAGAAAACCGGGGATTGCTGTCTCAATCAATTAAAATACATTCTTCGGAGCAGCGCGGACTAAGTATAATTTGAAGAAATTGAATATAACAAACTGCAACTGCGGTGAAGTGAATTATGACATAATTGACGGCAGATTAGTAGGTTTTTTTAGATATCAGGCATTATTTCGGATATATAAACGTTACTCGATTTATAATTTTTGTAGTGCAACGCAATTAAAAATTATTAAAAATTAACATTCGTTGACGGCTTAGTAAACAAACTATTTAATCGTTTATTAATATTAATAACGAATTAAGAGACGATTAAACGAACAAGTAGGAATAAAAAAATAAATTTTACTCAATTCGATCTTTAAAAATTCATCTTTGCAAACCTTATTAGTCTTAGTATTTACAAAAAAATCTACGCGATTTCCAATAAGTTCGTGTCATATGTAAGAATGACTACCTAAACTGTCACACGCTGATCTAATTTGGTGCTCGATTAACCGTATAGTAAAATTTAGTGAAACGTCAAAGAAATATTCAAACTACAGCGTATATATACACGCATAAAGACTGCGTGATTTTCTTCATTTCCCATTCATTCGTGATATCGCCAGAGAACGAAAATTCCTACGATCGCTTGTAACATATCTAACGTTACCGTTATAAACATCGGAGGTAAATACTATCGAAACATGGATACTAGAAATGTAAACGCGTATCGTTTCGAGTATTAATGTTTTACGATTATTGAATTATGTATAATTTGATTTTTTTTTTTTCTAAATTACTGTATTCTCCGTTATTGTCTAACTAACGTCGAAGGTAAAATTCAAAACGAATATGTAAAGAATTAGTACTTGTAACGACGTCACTGCCCCTCTAGGTATGATAATGATCCCAATGAGATTATTTATTATATATAAAATATTAAATATGTTTCGTTGCTATATAACGAACAGTAATTATTTGTTCAGGCATTTGTTTACCGCAACAATTTTAACATTCTATCTAGATTGCGTAATTGTTTGTAAGTGGGGGGGTCGTAGTTTAAAATTCTATCGGTTGCAATTACACCTTACCCCTACCCAACATACACACACACACAAAAATAAATTTTTAGTTCGCACATCACAAGCTAAACGATGATCAAAGTCAACAAGATGCAATAAAATTTTTATCAGAAATATGAAAAATTATTTGAAGAAAATTGTATTACACGTTAAACCGAAATATGTTAAAAATTTATTTGCGCGCGAATAAATACGAAATTTATAAGTATAGAAAATGTTTAAAATCGACGAAACAATTCGATAAACTACGTAATAATAATTAAGTATTTTTATTTTTTCACAATTTATACAAACTCCCCTGAAAATAAACAGTTGCCGTATAAACTAATAAAGCTTCGGTAAAAACATAATTATACCTATATTAGCATCGATCAGTAATAGAACGATAAACTGGAGAGAGAGAGAGACGATGAAACAATTCACACGCGGAAATGTACACGTTAAAAGAAACAATAGAAATTCGAAGAAAAAATAATAATTTCGGAGAGATATAAGTCGTAGTTCGTTTGTTGACTGGTAGTAAGCGCACGTAACCACACCCACGTATTATACGAGAAAACTCTATTCTGCCGAGTCAAATGTACCAGTGGCGGCTCGTGCATAAAGGTTGCACAACCATCAGAAATATCCGGAACAGCATAAAAATTGACGATGTAATAAAATAGTTAACTAATTATTTTATGAAGATTAAAATAATTAAGCAAAGTTTAATTATATATTTTTCAAGAATATATTATAAGAAGTTAAAAATATCTTTAAAAATGCTTTGAAATGCCTAGTTATAGCGGTTGGTGGTTGCACGCTCGATGCGACCGTAAGAAGGCATCGGAAAGCCTTGTACAGAGTTGAAGATTTTGATGCTACTCTTTATGTAGAGTTTACATGGGACTATATGGGCGAATTGCAGTCGTTTTATAACCAAGTCCTTGAAATACACACACTACGCGGCGGAATAGCTTTTTCTCGTTATATTGTTCATAACACGCGGGTGCGTGCGCATACTGCCGGCTAACGAACGAGTCGGGGCTTATATTAACATCTCTTTGCGAGATTAGTTTTCTTCTTGGAATTTTTTATTGATTTTTCTGCGTGTCAATTGTTTCATTGCCTCTCTGTAGTTTACGTTGTTCGTATTATTACTGACCGATATTAATATACATAGAATGTTCTTTCTCGCTGAAGCTATATTATTTATACCGCAATTGATCGTTTCATTTTCATTGGATTGTTTTGTGTAAATTGTGAAAAAATAAGAATACTCAACTATTATACGTAGTTTATCGAATTGTTTCATTTTAATATTTTAAATTAATATTTTTGGTAGCATTTTTTTCAACGTGAATTCAATTAAAAGTTTACTGAAATACCCATTTTCTCAGCGAAGTTCTGAAGAAAAATTGGAAACAAAACGGTTAGGTCGGCCTGTTCCTGATTTAACATTAACAATGAAGCAGAATATTAATACGGGAAAAAGAAACTTTTCAAGATTTCTTAAATTTGATTATTATAATAACGCGGACTGGTACGGCTGTAATGTTAAAAATGTGTTGTTCTACTTCCCGTGTATATTATTCGGATTTAGGGTTGGACGATCTAACTTCATAATTTTTAATTTTTCTGATTGCAGTTTTAAACGGTTCTTATATTTATATTACAATTTGTTGACTTTTGATATAATTAATGTTACTTTGCCATGTATGAAACAAAAAAAAAATTGTTTATGTATGTGTGAAGGTATATTGCAACCGCTACATTTTTTAACCACGAGCCGCCACTGATACGTACTTCAATGACTGGCTGCAATTTGCAAAGTATATCACTCCACTGACTTTGCATCGAACGTGCAACCGCCACCCGTTGTAACTAGACATTTCAAAGCACTTTTAAAGATGTTTTGCTTTTTATAATATATTCTACAAAAAATATAATTAAAATTCTTTTTTTTATTACGTAATAAATTTTTATGCTGTTCTGGATATTTATGGTGGTTGGGGGCAACCATGCAACCTTTATGTACGAGCCGACACTGATAAATATACGCACGCATTTACAACCGTTCTGTTTGAAAAATGAAAACCGCAATTATTTTTGACACGTAATAACCAAATTGAACACATAGTTTACACCGAAAGAAATTTTTAATGTTAGGAATATATTGTTTGTAGGCGGTGTATTTGTGCCTATTCTGTTGAATATTTATACAAATTACCAACATTTCCTGTACAAGGACCATCCAAAACTTTTGAAGAACTTGAAATGTCCCGTTAAATATTACAAAATAAATCTAAAACCAATGAAGTACCCACAAATTAGAATACACTTCGTTTTAGTTGTTGAAAACTCTAATCCATTTAAACATTGTCAAATATTTTTTATATCGTTAATACAAAAGTATATTCATGAGATGACTTAAATTGAAATAATTATTCCACGGTAAGTATCCCTGGGATACTTTGTACTTTCTGGAAACCACAGCTTTAACCGGTATGAGACGCGTCTGCGATACATTAATCAAATAAGCAGTCGCGCGGCTACTGGTGGAAAGTCTCAGGCAGGTGATTCTAGTAGTGAGAGGGTAAGATACATGATGCATATGTTCAGCTTCATAAATCTTACGACTGTCTCTTCTTCGACGGGTTTAGGTCGCCGTAAAAACCTTACTATCTGCTCAGTAACAAATCGCTGAATTGCGGATCGGGTCTTAACCCAAAGACTAAGGGAGTAAACCTTAACAGAAAATCATGTGGAAGGGAAGGGTTAAATAACCGCATTATTTTCCTTAGGTAAGCACATTAAATTTAAAAATTCTTTACATACATTTTGAACGTTCTCCTTTAAAGAAAATAATGTGTCAAATCTAAGAGTAACACAAAAAATGACAAGATCATATGAAGAAACTAAATTCTGACAAAAACTGAAATCACTCCCGAAAATATGTATATATATAATTTATATATATATATATTTAAAAAAAAAAAAAAACATTGTTAATTTTCACAAAACTGATTACATTTTTATGTAAACATACGTAATTATGTAGTCGACATCGTTTTAAGTATATTATAGATAATTATACGATTACTCTTGTAGTAATGCTTCAAAAATTCGTTTAAACATTAATAACTGGTAACTTTGAATAAGTAATAGTATAACAATTTTTTTTTTTTTTTTTTTTGAAAAAAAAAATACGCGAAATATATTGTCGAATTACGTTATAATAAATACAATTACAGTAAATACAGCGAGATAAAATAGTCGATAAATGCTATATAATTTAAACTGGGGGGAGATTAAAAAATAAATAAATGAGTATAATTATATAAATATGCCGTGTTAACTTAATTACATTTTACGATGAACAAGAATTTGCATTGAGAACTTAACGATACAATTTTGACGTACAAAAACAAATTTCTAGCATTTATTAAAATTTTAGTTCTCCTATAGATGTGTTAAAAAAAAAATTATATATACCCAAATATACCGCTTACTTACGTAGAAATAAATGGCATGCGTAAATAACCTAGCACCGATATTTTAATAATAATAATAATTAGAAGAAGGAAAACATTCGAAATGGATCTTTATCGGTAACAAGTTCTATTGAAATCAATTGTCGATTGAAAAAAAAAATCAATCAAGTATATAACTTTATACAATATATAAATACCGTAATAATACATTACTTAAATAACGCATCCTTTTCGGCGAATGCACTATTCCATAATACTATAATTCTATAAAGTTATATAACAAATTGATTGCATAATATTTAGATTATAAATTATCCGCGAACTAAAAACATTTATTAGTGTATATCCTACTGTTCTGTTTCGATGTAGAACAGAAAAATATTCATATTTTGTTCAATTACTTGAAGTATAAATGAGGTTTATTAAATATACGCTACAAAACACGCATATTTAACTTATTTAGATAATTTCGAAATTTCGATATTTAATCCGTTTAAAAATACCGACTGAAAAATAAAAATACGGATCTATTTAACAGAAAATTTTTTGAAATACATTTCCAGTGTTACCTAATTTACAATGAAAAAGTTATTCGAAGAATCCAAAAATTATAGCCAAGCACAGAAACCATTTTTAATTACCGACAAAGGTGCGCGAATTACGACTATATAAAAATAGGATAACATTAATAAAGGAAATCGAGTGTTCGCTTAAAAAAATGTTGATATACAATAGCAACCATTACACGTTTATTTATTGTATATTTTATATTTGAATTCCGTGACACTCGTAAAGATATTTGTACAGTTCATTTGGGTAGAAAAATTAATTATTTACAAAAAATAAAATAAAGTTTTATCAACTTAATTCGTACACGCGAATAATTTAATTTTACATATAAATTACACGACGCTTACAAATTTATCATCATGTCATTTTGTTTTATTTTACTCATGAAGAGTGTGTGTGTGTGTGTACACGTAAAAAATATAATAAAATATAAAATAAACATCAGTTACAAAAATTGATAAAAACGAATAATCAAAGATTTATTACTTTTGTAACTGAATAAATGATGATACCTAGATAAAACAGACTTTGAAATTAAAATATTCCATGTTTAAAATATAAACAGTCATTTCGAACATCGGCATAAGAATACAATACTCCCAAATAAAAAATCAACATAAAAAATTTTTTTAAAATCATTAGATTTTTAAAAAATTAAATTTTCGGCGAATGAAATCCGATATTAAGAAACAAATGTATAAAGTATACACTCGTTACAATAATTTGATCAGCTCTTTACAAAATATAGCTGATTAATTTAAAAGTTTAAAATTAATTATCAAAATTGTTTCTTTAAACAGCGGTCTATTTAACAATGTAAAATATTGAACAGACATAAACCGGAATAATTCAATTATATTAAATGATATTAACAGAATTTTTCTTAATTGAAATGAGTAGATTCTGCCTAGATTACACAATTGTTAAACGTAAATCCTATAGAATTAAGTGCTTCATCGAGTCTTATATAGAATTCGATTTTTTTAGTCAAATTTTTATTAATTAATCTCGCTAACATTTTTCGAATCAACAAAATAAATTGGTGTTTTTATTTCATACGGTTTCACAAATATTAATCGTTAAGATAAATATACAGTTGATTTTATCGCAATCTGTATAGATTACCAAATAAATATATAACGCACAAATTAGATCTCTGTGTTCGTTATTTCAGACTATACAATAATAGTCTGCTAACTTCGCGAAAACCCAAAAAAAAAAAACGTATTGAAACACACACAGCCTTACTGATATATTTTCTTAATCAGAATGGTAATGATATAAATAAAAATTATTGAAATATGATAACTAACTTTAAACTGAGATTGAACTAACAAAAGAAGCTACAGACAGATAAAATGAAATAAATAATGATTATAATAAGAATCTTAAACATACGAATAAACAAATAACAGATAATTGTAACAATAACAATTTATAATAATAAATATATGAAGAATTGTGATTACTCGGTATACACACGTGTACATATTGATTTCCTGTATCAGTTATCTACAATAGATGGGGACGAATTGGATGATGTCGAGTCTTCATCTTTTCGTATCATATGCTCAACGACGGGAGACGAAATCGATGAATTATTTTCATATCTAGGAGGTTCGCTACCTTTCGGTCCTCCTTCACTTGCTACTAAATGTGACGGATATTGCATAACCGATAAGTTTTTGTGTAATTTTTCACCTTTCCTCCATAGCGTTATTTCCTACATAGTTAAAAAAAAAATTTTTTTCCGGCATAGTTAAAAGATTTTTTAATATTTACACGCTTAAGTTTATAAACATTATATATATATATATATATATATATATATATATATATATATATATATAGGTTTTTTAAGTTGAAAATGGACAAGCCAAATGACTAATAATACTTCGAAATCGAGGAAAGCATGGTGCTGAAAGTCGGATAATTGATTATGTTTTCACCAGTTTAATTTTTTAAAATCGGATTCCTTTACTTTGCAATTTAGTATCAGCTGGTATACAACTTGATTTGCGGTAACTTCAGCCAGTTCTTTGTTTATCAAGGAGTGTCCACAGTTCCTTTTCTAGTGACTTGCACGCTTGCTGTTGTAATTCATGGAGAGCAATTCAATGGTTTCCATCCATTCGTTATTGCGAATGTAGCTGATATTCGTTACAACTTTTTGTTAGATTAATTTTGAAATGATTTTTATGCTCATTGTATAGTTCCAGCATGTTATACTCCAGCCGCGAGAATCCTCCGAATATATATTTCGTTTGTTTCTTGAACATTTTAACAACACCTACGTATGAGCTAGCTTTCGATTCCACGATCTGTACTTTATTGTTTAGGTCAATCGGGAAAAATAATTTCAATTTGCTTTTCGGAAGTTGAAGTTTAAAGGTGGCACGGTTTGCATGACCACTGGGGATAATAGATTTAGCGATTTTCTTTATTATAAACCAAACAAAATATAACACCAATAATCACTAAAAGTTTTTTATTGCGAAGCTTTTCGACAATTACGTCATTTTCAAGTACGCGCAAATAAATATTACATAATTATGTAATACTTACTCGTGCGGGCTTGAAAATGGCGTAATTGTCGAAAAGGCTCGCAATAAAAAATTTTAGTGATTATCGGTGTTATATCTTGTTTGATTTATAATTAATTAAATCACAACTCTCCAATATATTCAACATTTAATGGGCAACTCTGAACCTGGTTTGGAGATATATATAAATTTCGATGAAAAATTATTTTTCAAAACTGGTTTTATGAATAAAATTTATTGTGAATAAATCTAAAATCGAAGTTACGTCTGGCTGGTGAAATAATATGTATATCAAATTTTAAGTTGAAAAAAAAAAGATAATTCATATGTGTGCTTGAAAATGACTTAATTGTCGAAAAGCTTCGCAATAAAAAACTTTTAATGATTATTGGCGTTATATTTTGTTTGGTTTATAATTAATAAAATCACTACTCTCCAATATATTCAACAATTGATTTTCTTTAATGTTCACTTATGAAGACATCTGGGTTGTAGCCACATTTCTACCGAGCGCTATTAAACGTTAGTGATAATTTTAGGTCATGTATATAAGTTCCACGTTGACCGTTTTGGTCAGGTTTCCGCTAAATCGCCATTAATATCTGACTGACTATAATTGCTGCAGTTTAAAGTTGTGGTTTGGTGAAAAACACAATGTGTGGCTTTTACGCGGAAGTGATGGTACGATTTGAGTTTTATTGTGACTTCTTTTAATATCGGGACATTTGATATTTATTGACGGTATCTGATTCCACCCCTAAAAATTATTTCGCATTTTTTTAAATAAACGCCCCAAAATTAAAATTTAAAGTAAATAGTATATTACCTGTTGTTTAAAATACCGCCTGTCTTCTTCATCCATGAGCACCAAATTAAGATAATACTTAACAGAAAATTTTTTATTTATATCACGCATCGTAGGAGTTAAATCGTAGCCGCCTAAAAACACTCTAATCGGTATGCTCTCGCCACGAACTGGTGCACCATCCATTATTTCATATTTAGCGATTGTTTCGTTTTCCGTAAACATATTCGGTCCTGTTTTAAGTTTACGTAAAATTTAAAAACATTTAAAATTCATAATTATTTTATAATATGTAAAAAAAAAAAATCTATTTTTTCGATATAACAACGAAAATAAAACATTCGTTCAAATATACCGACGAAAGTTAATATAATATGACGCCCAAAGAATATGTATGCACGTTCGGTATTTCAATAGAATAATAACTACCGATCAAATAACACAGAATATCGATTATTATCGACAATTAGTACACACTAACAATTTCTCACACTACTACTTACGTTTATACAATAACAAACATTTAATTTCCGTAAAAATATTAAATGCCTAAAATAATATTTAAAATCTTTTAAACGTCATTTCAATTCGAAATATTTCGTTAGTTGCACTATATTATCATCTCGTAAAATTTCGATTTGATTCCAGCTAATAAAATCTGATTTCAATTCGAAATAATAAAATCGAAATAACTGATTTAAATAGTAAATACAACCGAAAATAATAGCAATTAAAATAATTAAATTACATAAAACTATTATCTACTGGGTACGAATAGTAATAGGCGAGAATTTACCTTTATATTTAGAAATACGTAAACACATCGATATATATATATATATTTTTTATCGATAACAATATTAATACTATTCGCGAATTTAATCAAGCAAAATATATAAACAGAAAAAAAAAGGGGGAAAAAATCAAGTTACTACAAAACAGTTCAAACTTATACTAAATAAACATTATATAGAGCGATATCAAATCCTTACTTATAACGGGTTAACATATTTCTCTAATTTGAACGACAGATTCGACAATAATCGTTTCATTCCTAATTTTTATAGTACGCAATTTATTAGAAAAATATCTAAGAGGTTTCGGCACGGCAGAAACAGAAAACTACAAAACTGTATTGCGTGTAATTCTGCGGATATTACCATATCCTGCGAGGATACAATTGCAGAGGGCTAATTTTGGATTGTAATTAGTACATAGTAAATATAACGAATTTAATAAGTTAGCCATCGAAGAAATAAGAAATGGGAATGATTATAATTTATTAAGAAGGTAACATTAATTTTTATTTAGATATTATATCGTTTCGTTTAAAATTACAGATATTAGAGAATGTAAGTGAAAATTGTAAATTGTAGTTTATATCGGCTATAAACTTAATCGGATTGCCACCTTAAATTTCCATAATATTAATTTGTAATCGTTAAATAAATATACTATAACGGGAAACGAAAAAAATAAATCAATTCTCATAATATGCTCGACAAACCTACTAGTATAGTACGCACGACATTGTATCAAATTCTAATACGTATTAGACGGTGCATATGAACAATCGATTTAATTTTCCGAGAGCATTTATAATAATTTATTACAAATTTTCGAACATTTGTAATAAATAATAAATAAACAGAACCTATACGACTAAAAAAATATTTTTAAAAATTGTGAAACTTCGGAAGTTATCCATAAAATTTAATACGGATACCAAAAACAATACTCTATCAGCCTTAAAAATAAGGTCATGTACACACGTACGTACACAGAATATATTTCGCGGTGTAACGTTTAAAACCAAAATAAAAAGAAAAGAAGAAAACTTAATGACGTCATTTATTAACGTAAAAAATACCTGAACCTGTAGTCTCTCTTTTTATTATGGCGATTTCCATGTGTTTAATCTTTATCCGCACCAATAGGAAGTATATCTTGCCAACAATTACATCTTTCAAATGATACCTAAAAATGATTAATATATATATATATATATATGAACGAATGTATTTAAAAATTTAAAATTAGCATTTCTCAACCGGAGCAGCGCGAACTGTTCTAGTTATATGCGAAGTTATCGGTTTTATCAAATTAAAAATAAATATTCAAGCAGCAACTCACACCGTCGTACACTCTTAGCTCACGCTATTTCTTGGGCGATAGAAAACATTTTAAAAATAAAATTCTGAACGCATACACGATACGACAAGCAAACGAATATTCAATTTTCAAAAGAATCGAGTATTTAACATTTAAATAGTACGAGATGCACGTAGAAAGTATTTATTATAAATTAAAAATTGTATAATATATACGTCACATTATTGGTGGTGGGAGGGTGGAGAAGGAAACGAGGTACTGACAATTTAAAATTATAAATAATATCGCGCTGATTTGATTAATTCCGCGGTGGCATAGTTGTCTATATACATCGGAAAAAAATGGCTTAGCAGAACTTACGAATCGTACGATTTTAAATAAATTAAATTCAATCAGGCATGTATAACAATTTATTGCACGAAACATTATTTCGTGTAATATTTACATTAAACCGGACTCCATCGAAAGCAATTAATAATGAAATATACCTTTCGAAAGATGGACAAGCAAAAATGCATAAATGCATCATATAGAGCATTTAAGAACATTTGTGGTCGCTTAGCATATAGAACAATCCCGAAACAAAAAAAAAAAAAGCAAACTAAATGAACTATGCGAAAAATGTGTGTTTTTCTTAATTATACCGGTGTAATGCTTATCGTTTGTGGGGAGTATCTTTAAAAAAGAAAATAATTGTCTCTCGTGAAAAATTTATAGAGACGGTATTCCGATTTCTAAACAAGAATTCGAGACAAAATAATACGGAATATAGCTTTTTGAATAGTAATGATAATAATAATAATGATGAAAACAGCACTAGTGAAGATGAAACACACTGTGAACAAATAGAGCAAAATAATGATAAAGTTACTACTGAACTACAAAAGCTTTTCGTTATAAGAAATTTCTTGGACTGAGCATTGATATACACAACGAGATATGTATCGACCAAAAATATATTATTAAAAAAATCATTTCGGAACATATAGAGCACTTAAAAAAAAAAAAAAAAACAGAAACACTCAAATGGAAAATAACTTAAAATTAACAAATTGCGAAGAAAGCTCAAGAAATATAAAAGAAATTCTCAGATCATTGATCTATATTGTACAAGGAACAAGAAGACCATTCGTTTTGCAACAAATCTATTATATATTTATTAAAACTTTCGTGGTTGTTTTCCATTCGTCTAGAATTATTTTCGGTAAAAACCACGTCCTGATTATTAAAAAAAAATTTTTTAACCTTTTGAATGGACTTACACCACTCATCATCAGACAGAAACGAACTTTCTGATGATGAGTGGTGTAAGTCCATTCGAAACGTTAAAATTTTTTGAAAAATCAGGACGTGGTTTTCACCGAAAATAATTCTGGACGAACAAATCTATTGTCAAAAAGTACTGTTATCAATAATCGGTTGTATAAATATGTACCTACGAATTGTCGGATATTTAAAGAATACAGATCATCTAAAAATAGTTTTGAATTCCAATTCTTAGGATGCGCTCGTGGCAGATGCATCATATACTGAATCAGATGGAATTGACAAGTATCGGAGATGAACAACGGGATATGTAATAAAAGTATTTGGAGCGCTAATAGCCTGGAAAATAAATAAGCAAACCAGTGTCACATTGTCTAGCACCGAAGCTGAATATGTAGCACTTGCAGAAACGGTAAAAGATTTAATATGGATTAAAGGAATATTAAAAGAACTAGGAATTGAGTATACAACAACTGTATATGAAGATAATGCGGTTCGATAAAAATTGTCAACTCAACCGACAACTTGAAGAGGTCAAAACATTTTTATGTGAAACTTCATTATATTATACCCAATACAGCGAGAGGTAAGTTCGCTAACAGGTGTCCGTATACTTAGCCGCTTAAAGCGTTTCGAGACGCACGACGAGGACGTGATACGGGTTTCAAGGACTCAAAAGTAGTAGCTATACTAAAGCCAGGAAAGGATCATTCGAAGGCTGAGAACTACCGTCCGATTTCCCTTTTAAGTGTCATATATAAAGTATTTTAAAGAATAATATATAATCGAATAAAATATCATATTTAAGACATTATCCCAATCTCCAATATTATTATATCAGATTTATCAACAACAACATCCAAGAAGTTTAATACGCAGATCACCTGGCTCTAGCAAATCGGAATAAAATTGGAATCGCAGAGAAAGTACTACATGATGATCTAGAAGTCCTGACACAATATTTTAAGAAATGACGTTTAAAACTAGATACGAAGAAAACTGTTGTGTCATGTTTCCATCTTGCTACCAACCTCGCAAAAAAGGAATTAAACGTAACAGTCGATGGTTGTAAACTATTGCACGAAGAAACCGCAAAATATCTGGGTGTCTCACTGGACAGACAACTTACTTACCGGAAACATATTGAAAACACCGCTGCAAAAATACGAACGAGAGCAAACATCACACACAAGCTCGCGGGAACAACATGAGGAGCATCCGCATCAACGTTAAAAACATCAGCTTTATCATTACCATTCTCCGTAGCTGAATACGCAGCTCCAGTTTGGCTCAACAGTACACATGTCAAGAAAATTTACGTCGAACTCAACACTGTGATGAAAACAATAACTGGTACTGTGAAGTCCACTCCAGTAGCGTGGTTACCGGTACTAAGTAATATAATGCCTCCGGACATCCGACGAAAAAAAGCTGCTATAAAAGAATGGACAAAATATAACGCCAGGTTTTAATCTTTCGAGGAAACTGTGGACGAGACTTAATCGTATCAGAACGGAACATGGAAGATGCGGAAAAATGTTGAATACTTGGGGGATCGGAGAAAATGCAGCATGTGATTCCGGAGAAAAGGAACAAACAATCAATCACACCTTACAGAATTGTCCAACGCGTGCATTAATCGATGGCTGGAAGGAGATCGCAAAGCTGACAGAATCAGCAAAATAATGGATTAAAAATTTAGACATCAATTTATAAAATATTATAATAGTGCTTTTATTTATAAGATAATTATGTAGCAACTTCTACTTATGAATAAATAAATAACATAATGTGAAACTTCATTTCATCATGGAACATTGAAAAAAAAAGAGAGATTGAAATAACTCATATTCCGTCCGAGAAACAGATAACTAATATTTTTACAAAGGCTTTACGTACTTGCATTTATTATATTCGAATTCTATATGCAGGCATTCTTCAATTCCAACTTCCATTTTAATGCTATTATTCATATCGGGATGTGTATGAATTGAATGTACTATTATATCCATTTCTCTAATTATATCCGATATACGTTTGATAATCGATACGCGGAGAAAATACCTATAAAAGAAATTATTATTATACTAATATTACACCACACACACACACACACACACACATATATATATATATATATATATACATATATATATATATATACGTTTTATATTCGACTGTCATTCAAATTAAATTTTATAATATCCGCTATTAAAATAAAAAAAAAATTGTATGTAATAAGCAAATGTATACATAGATGAAATATAATTGTTTAGTATGCACATATTAATGTTTTATTGGATGATGTATGTAATTTTATTTGTTCAATATCGGTTATCGAATTTAATACATAACATAACTCATATGTTATTTATTGTACATAATACCTTAGACTGTTGCCGTTGTATTTTGAAGTTACTCCTCCATGTTTCTATTTCATATCGCCAAGTCGGGGCTATGATCTACAAGTATATGTTTCTCTTAATTGTCAGATTTAAGTATGATTTCCTTCATTGCAACATCCCACGTAATCTGGAACGAACACTCATCCGATTGAAACGAAATTTATGATGGCCAATTTCTTAAGTGCTGGTATATTAAGTTATACATCCATTTTTTATAATTTCAACCTAATTTAAGTTTTCTTATTGATTCATAGTCGACATCCTCTTATTTTATACATTATTTCATAAATATTTGTAACAACATATAATATTACTGTATAACGCAATATATATTATATATATATATATATATATATTATATAATATATATATATAAAAATACTAAAAATTTTTTAGTTCAAAATATAATATTCACATTTTCATATGCTCTTCGAAACTAAAAAACAGTTTTTTGATTTAACGACTTGTATTCTGTTTCAGAGATATTCCGTTGAAGTATATTATGCGAAATTCTGTGAAAATTTGTATTATTAAAAATGATAATTCGTGTATAGTGTGCATAATTTTTTTTAAAAACATGCATGCAAGCTGTTCCACTGAACAGCAGGCAGCGCTGATCTGTGTGAAACCTATAACGGAATACTTCCCAGTGGTCGCTGTTCCTTAATTTATAGTTAAATTGTATGGAAAACTATTTGATCGTTACGGCTGGTTTCTTAATTCGATCTGACTGCGTCTCTTCAATCGGTTGAATGGCACGCCATTATATAGGACGCTGGGAGCTAATGGATTGATGCGGGTTTCAAGCCGATACAGGTATCTTTCAGCACAGCGTCTGATTACTTCTTTAACAGACGTATACGGAGATCGTTGTGGATATATCGTAGGCTGTTCCGCAAGATTTTAGATTATCATGCTATGTTACAGTTGCTCGTTGTACCCCAAAAATCTGGATACCGTATGAACAAATTGATTTTATAATTGCTTTATAAAGTAATACTTTATTTTCGAGCGATAGTGTTGAGTGTTTGCTAATCAGCCAGTAACATGTTGCCGTATGTAATGTTGAGCTGTTTGCATCTGTCAATAACGTGATTTTTTTAGGTGAGTCGTTTATCAAGGTGTAATCCAAGATATTTTACGTTATACGATTCGGGAATTGTATGTCCATTTAGCTTAATCGGTAAATTTTCATTTTTATTTAAGGTAAATAAAACTTGCATGCATTTTTATTTCGTTAACGTTGACTTTTCACGCACTAAACCATTTTTCTACGCGTAGTAGATGGATTTGAACTTGCTCAGCTGCTAAATTGTTATCACGACAGGTTGGGAGAATAGCGATGTCGTCAGCAAACATAGCTGTGGTTGTATTTTCGTTTGTGTAGAGCTGGTATAGTGTTAGTCCAAATACACTGCCTTGCTACACTTCTGATTGTATTGAAATAGTGCACATAATGCATTACCTTCACTTGATAATTTGTCTTTTTCGTTCATGTAGCGTTAATTTTTTTTTCATTGAATTGTTGATACTACCTAAAATATTGTTCAGTCGTGTTCCTTGATACTGAAAGCTTTGGGTAAAGCATGGAATAGTGGCTTATTATACAAAGTTTAAAGTAGGTTACCTTATAAATACCATATACTGTTCAAATCGTATTCTTCTAAGTGGATGTAAATGATACGTACATTCATATACGCGCCATTCTTTATGGAGTGTTGCAGCAACACTGGTACCGGGTTTACACATGGCTTTCCAGTAAATAACAAAATTATTATAGCTATGTACATCCATGATATAGCTATATTGTCTGTTTATCGCGGTTTAAATGTAGCAACAGATCAGGATTACTGAACACATTTAGAATAATGGTTTAAGATGTGGAAAACTAAAATGAATCAAAATAGAATTACGAACAAAATTTGTAATTCATCCGTCAATAGCTAAATAATACCAACGTCGCCAAAAGTAAGATATCTACACCTAGACTAAGGACTCACATGGAAAGACAACGTTATATTAAAGAGAAAACTACTTGAATTAAAACTACAATCTCTGAACTCAACAGCTAAACACTCCCAATCTCTCCTGGCAGGATAAAGTATTACTCTAATCAGGTTATTACATCTGGAGAGGGTGAAATACAGGACACTCAAACAATTCAACACTATCATCCAGCGATTTCATAATGAAATATTGTATCTGCACCCTGATATATACGTAACAATCCTATACATTGTAATTTCCATGTACCAACAGTACAACAAACAATAAGAAGTTTAAATAAAAAATATAAACGAAGGGTTTAACGTGTAAGGTGATAAAATTGAATACATACAAGTATAACATTCATTTGTTTGAGTATATTTAATTTCGAACTCATTGTGTTCATTCGGAATGAGAAACCATAAAAAAAAACAACAACTGTTGAAGAGGAAATTAGCGATTATAAAACAAAAATCATTGGCGATAATATAATTTGATAATTTATACAAATTCAATAAACAGACAAACTTTCAATTTCAATTACGGGTGAAAATTGTTGGCTTGAAATATTTAATCGGGTTAAATAATAGAATTTATAGGATAGATCAAAATTATTATGTCGCGTGGCCTAGTTGCTAGAGTGCTCGACTGTCAACTCGACGGTCGAGGGTTCAAAGCCAACACACCACTCCGTATAACATCATATGCACGCCCATTTGCGTCGCATATAAATAGTGTCTTTTGTAATCCAGGGATTATAAAGAAGTCTAATATGTCTGCAAGTCTATTATTATGTGCAGGCCAGTATGTAAGTGTCATTGGTATAAGGATGGCAAGTGAATTATTTCGTATGCACCTTTCCAGCCTTCTTTCCAAACTAATTAGTCAGTCTTGAACCCCACATGGTATTTTTTTGCGTTATAATCACCACCGTATATCAAGTTATTTCCTAAGTTTTTAAAGATAGTTTTAAACTCGATATCTGGTATTAGAAATCCGCTCCGACAGTAAAGCTTACAAAAGTACAGCAGAGAATGTAAAACAGCTATTGATCTATCCTCGGATCATGTTCCAGTCATTGATACGTCCGAGGTGTATACCTATCTAACATGGACTGGTTAACAAGTCTACAAACTGGGATCTTTCTTCAAATATAGTTGAAAGCAAAACTAACCTAAAAATTAGATTAAAAGTAAAGATGATATAGACCTAGCTATTAAAAAAGTTACCTATTTAATAGTATGTCTACCATAATTCAGGCAAATTACCACACAAATTTATTCCGATCGAAATAAAACAGCTAATAAAGAAAACATGGGCCGCCAGGAAAAAATGGCAGCATAATCGTTATCCATCTTTAAAGAACCCGTACACAATATTATAAAATACATTGAAAATCAAAATAAATCAATATAAAAATGAAATTCGTCGAAGATATCTGACAACAATGAACACCGATGTCTCAGCCTTGTGCTATAACACTAAGAAAGTATTAAAACATGAAAGACAACAGTTTAACATAAATTTAAATAATGGTTGGACCAGAACCGATAAAGAATCAATCAAGCACTTTTGCAGAACATCTCAGTTCAGTTTTTACACCGCACCATGATATGTGTCGTGAAAACTCTGAATATATACAAAGTAACTTAAACGAACCTTGTTTACCCGGAAAATCAAAACTTATAACTCCGAAAGAGGTATTCGAATGCCTACGTAAAGTACCATTGCGAAAAATCCCTGGAGTAGATAACATCACCGGCGAAATCATTTCACGGCTTCCAACTAAGTCAGCTACTACTCTGCTATGCTACATATTCAATGGAATACTACGAATTGGATATTTTCCTAAAGCGTGGAAAACATCGGTTATAGTAATGATATATACACCGGGCAAGCTGCAAACAGATGTATCATTAGTTTACTCTGTTCCTTATCTAAAGTGTTAGAAAAGCTAATTTTAAGTCGTATCCAGCCGATTATAAGCAGTCGTAGAATAATACCAAATCATCAATTCGGATTTCGCACTGAACATTCTACGGTGCAGCAGTGCCATTGACTGGTTGATGCGATTTTCTCAGTATGTTCTGCAGTTTTCGTAGATGTTGCACAAGCGTTTAATAAGGTTCAACATCCTGGATTACTTTATAAAATAAGACAGTTTCTCATCTTTGATTTATATGCATTACTTTTTTCGTATTAACCTGACAGAACATTCATCGCCAAAATTAATGGACATTTTTCAGAACAACACAATATTATATCATTTGTACCGCAAGGTAGTCTACTCGGGACTCTTTTATATTCGATCTACATAGCAGACATGCCGAGTAGCGATCAAACCATCTTAGCAACATTCGCCGATGATATTGCTATTCTTACACAAAGTTTGCGTATGTCGTTTAATCCCAATAAGTGCCAACACGTTATATTTACAAATAAAAAAGTTAGTTGTCCGGCTGTAAGAATTGACAACATAGAAATTCCTAAAAAATAAATCAGTACGTTATCTTGGCATATAAATGGACAAAAAGTTTACACGGCGACTACATGTGGCTCACACTAGAAGAGCCATCATCACTCGTACGAAATCGTTACATACATTATTGGGACAGAAATCGGTTCTAAATTTAATGATGGCGCTATGATTAGAGTTGTACAGTAATGCTTGCAAAAGTAATATTCGAAGAATACAGCAACCAGTCCAAGATACTCCGTACTATTACGTCTGCTCCACATTGTTTTTAATTTGACACTACATAATGGTCTCAAGATTCCGTATGTCAACGACACACACGTCGTGCAGTATAAGAGATTATTCAAAGTCGTCAGTAATCCTGATGTTCACAGAATGCACACAGTCTTCCACACCATCCTCCAACGCATATGCGAAGGAAATGGTGTCAAGATGCAATTCCGATCACTTAATAAATCTGGTTTTCCACCTTATTCAAAAGATAACATGTCTTCTTTCTAATTATTGTATTTGACCATTCCTATACTATTCCTACATACATTCCATTCTCATCAAGTTATTCCTTTTCCTTCATGATAATCGTGTCTCACTAGAGTCACTACACTAATACTAATTTTCTACTTATGTGATCACTGTTGTTTGCAGAAATTACTGCTGGTATTATATAAAAAAAAAAAAAATAGTGCCTTGTATGCTAGCAAAATCATGTTCATAAAAATAAACGTACAATACGTTCGGCAACTAACAATACGGCGACGATGATGATGATGGTAATGATATATGAAGAATGATGTCAAAGAACTGAAGAATTATTAAATACAGGGAAGTTACAACACGCGTATAATAACATAAAGAAACTACAACGGAAAAATCAAATGTAGAAATAGTGCAATAAAAGATGCAAATGGAAAATTTTTAATTGATAGTGAAAATATAACAAAAAGATGGAAAGAATATATAGAAATACTATATAGAGAAGATAAACAAAATGAGAAAATAATGATAGGTGAGGAAACCGATGCAGATAAAAAAGGTCCTAGCATACTACGAGAAGAATTTGATAAAGCGGTGAGAGAGTTAAAAAATAATAAAGCTACAGGAGTTGATAATATTACGGCAGATAAAAAACGTTGGTAGTGAAGCTCAGAAAACATTATTCCAACTAATCAGCCAAATATATGAAACAGGAGTAGTTCCAGTAGACTTTATAAAGTCAATAATAATTCCTATACCAAAAGTTAATAATGCAAACGCATGTGAGAAGTTCAGGACCATATCGTTATTAACGCATGCGAGTAAAATATTACTGAAAATTATATATAAAAGATTATACAACAAAATTGATATTTAGGAGAAACAATTCTACTAGAGATGCAATACTAGCATTAAAATCAGTAATAAGAAAAAGATTCGAAGTTGGCAAAAATACGTATATAGCATTTATTGATCTGGAAAAGCCACTCGACCGAGTAAACTGGAACATAATGTTTAAAAAGATGATGGAAATTGGAATAGATAGCAGAGATATAAAAATAATATACGAGATGTATACCAAACAAGAAGGGATATTGAAAATAAATGATAAAGAGGTAAAGGCTAGAATGCGAAAAGGAGTACGGCAGGGCTGCCAGCTTTCACCGTTGCTATTTAATCTATACATAGAAGAAGCCATACAAAACGCTACGAAAGGAAAGGATAAAGGGCTTACTGTCCGTGGAGAAAATATATGCTGCTTCCGATTCGCAGATGACATTGCAATTGTAGCTGAAAACGGGAAAAGGTTAGAAAACGGATTGAAAATATTAAACGATGAGCTAAAGAAAATAAACATGAAAATAAATAAAGATAAAACCAAAATAATGGTAACTAGTGCTAGGCAGGATAGAACTATCGATATGAAATTGCATGGTGATAAACTGGAACTATCTGGGAAGTATTGTGTCGCAAGACGGAAACGATACAGAAGATATAAAAACAGAGTAAACATAGCAAAGCAACAATTATTGAAAATAAAAATTATACTCAGCAGTAATATGGGAATAGAACTGAGGAAAAGATTAATTAAAACATATGTATGGAGTATTGCACTTTACGGAAGCGAAACGTGGATACTCAAGAAGGTCGATATTAAAAAACTGAAAGCATTTGAAATGTGGTGTTGGAGACGCATGATGAAGATCAAATGGACCGAAAAAATATTAAACAAGAAAGTTATGGAAAAAGTGAAAGGAAGAAAAGAATTTTATAACCACCTCTGCACAAGAAGAAATAGATGGATAGGTCATGTGATAAGGCATGGTGGATTGGTTCTACGAATATTGGAAGGCATGATAAAAGGTAGAAGAAGAAGAGGCAGGCCAAGGAAGTGCTACATCAGACAAATAATGGATAGCGTAGGAATGGGCACCTATCACGATTTGAAAATTACAGCAGAAGACAGAGGCGAATGGAAAAGGAGGCTGCAGCGCTACCAGTCAAAAGACTGATGCGACTAATGATGATGATGATATATATATATATATATAAAATTTTATTATTGATGTTCAAAAATACTATAAGAATATACGACGCAATTCGGATTTGAGAAGGCATTACAATCCTACTGAATGATTAGCCGACTAACTGAGAAAAACCTAAAATATTATATATGATATATTATCTTAATATTTTCATTGATGTAAAACACTACTACATACCGATCTTTCAATGCAAATCTAAATACGTATAAATTATTTTTTTAAAGCATATCCATGACAATTTATTTTATCAAATATTTTTATCTGTAATCAATAATGCCTTCTTAACAAATACTTTTAAAATACATATATTCATTTTTATAAAACATCCTTTCCTGAGAAAAATTCCTTTTATAATATTAAAAATACACTGTCGTTAGACAACCAAAAATTTTACTAATAACATATTAAACTAACCGTAAGCGGACATTAGCGCCGGAATAAGATTCATATGGTTTTTCGACATTCAAAAATTCAAATCCGTATGTGGTAGTATATTGATTTAATTCTCCTGGTCTAGCCAGATCTTTCACCAATGATGTAAACTCGTACTGATTACCTCTGTCATAATACAATTCAATTTGGCCAACAAATTCGATTTTTATACCTTGATGTTCTAATTTATTTCCAGCCTTTTTTAATGTAATTACTACCTATAAATCGAATAAAAGAACAAAATGTTGTTCATGTCACATTAAAAATTAACTATTGTTTATCAAAGAATACATGTAATACTCACTTCACTTTGTCCACTGCTTATCGATGATCTATGATTTCAAGAAATTTATAGCTGTTTTATGAAAATTATACGGTAGAATTTTTCAAATTCAGTCGTTAATTTCATTCAATGAATATTATTTTCTTTATGTAATTATCTTAATTTACAATATTAAATATGCAAAGAAACAACTATGCTTTATTAAAAATCAGATAGCCATAAATAATATGATTCAGAATTGTAATCGTAAATTTGATTTACAATTTCATAAAAGGGCCAACAAAATAATTATTCTAGTAATTTAAAAGTAAAATTCCATAATCAAGGACAAACAGAAGTAAAAATACTTTAATAAACGTAATTCAGAACATTTTAATTAGGCTAAATGCAAAGAGTTTAAACATATACAATAAAACACTCTAAACTGAAAAATAACATGACATTAAACACAGAATACATATGAAAATTTACAATCAACAAACTATATAATGAAAAATGATATTGAAATAAAAAATTAAGCATACGCAACAATAATTTAATCTGTTTTATTGTATAGTTTACAACCTCGAACAACACATCGAAAATAAAATAACTAAAACTGTAAAAAAAAAAAACTAAATTAGCATTAGCGACGCATGAGAAAGAATACATATTTCATAGCATGGCGTTCATAATCATATCGGTCTATAATATATCACAAATGTAACGGTTAATTGAAACATTCAGGCAAAAAACGATACCACTTATATTATTACAATAGATAAAAGCCCAATAATAATAAAAAAAGACTGATCAGAAAGATAGTAATCGGCAAATTATCAATAAACCAAATCTACGTATGAAAAAGAAAACTCATTCAATCAGTATCAAAAGGTTAATAAAAATTGTCATTAAACGCAAATATAAAATTCAACTAAATAAACATACGTCTATATAAATCTATAATTATAAAACTGATTCATTTAGTTATAAACTCAAATTATTTCATTATATTGACTACAATAAAAATCAATTATCATTAAATAATTACAAAGAATCATTATAACATCGTTTTATAACAGTGAATTACCGATTATAATGCTTTATAAAAATTATCTTACTTTTCCGGTTATGGATTCGCCATCATAATACAACAAGTGTCTTTCTTTTTTACCTTCTTCAGACTTTATATCAGCATAATTACGGTTGTCACTACCATCTAACACTATTTCAATATCTGCGCTTTGACCAAGACCAAAAAAATTCTACAACACGTAAGATTTTCTCAATACGATTTAAATAAAAGAAATCACAACCAAAAAATTACACATTGTACACTATTATGCCTATAATCTTCCCATCACAATCAAACCAAATTATATTTTAATAAATATAACCAAATAACTCAAAATAAACATTTTGAAATGTAGATTTGCTCATTACATTCTCATTACAAAAGTGTAGTTATAATTAACAAATCGATATAATTATAGCATATGATAAATATATGTTTCATTGTTCATAATCTGCTAAAAACAATGATAAATACTATACTAATTCATAAAATAAACTAGTTCCCTATATGCACTACACAAAAATCGGTGTTTACTAATAAACTTTTACTATTAACTTATTATTTTGAATATCCTTTATATAAACACTCACCATGTTGAAAAGGGTAAACGATTAAATGCAGTCAAAAGCACATACTATTAAAAATTAAAATCTACTTTATCCGTAAAAACGGAATAAATATCTAAATTGACGACACCTGAGGTGCGTTTTAAAAACAAGTTTGACTTTCTACGTACTTATTAAGTCAGTATTTTGATTGTTACTCAATTTAGATTAATTTAGAGGCTATTTACTAAATATAGGAGGTCGATGACTTTAACGGCTATTACATCGTTTGTAAACAGTTAGTAAACAGTTAAACTACTTATTTATATTAATTAAAATCTAGTAAACTCCTAATCAACATGTCAATACAAATTTTTTAAAAATTATTCTTCATTTTTAAATATAACAAATATTAAGCTATTGACATGAAATTTTATGAATAAATGTGGAGCAATAATGAAGAATTGCTGGTCATGATTGTACAAACTAAAAACTAACTCCTGCAGTTCTCACGAATAAAAAATTATCAACGGTAAGCTATGTGAAATTGCCAACTAAATTTAAAATTTGGCGATGTGATTATAAAGGGAGGATAATCAATCCAAATATAAATCACATTAAAAAACAGGAAAATTTTACTAACAAATTTACTAATTTTAAAATTCATATGAAACAAATATTTGGGTTGTGTTATAAGAATACGCCCATATATTAGCAAAATGACATTCAAATAACATGTACCTAAACTTCAATTATCACCTTCAAATTACGTTTTGTGTAAGCAGTTTTGGAGACTTGAAATGTATTTAGTTAAATTAGCTATTCTTTCTTATTTTATGTACGTCTTTCCGAAAATTGTAAAAATAATACACAAATTGTGAATAGGCATTGTTTTGAAATTTAAGTAAATTTAACAGTTACTGTTTTACATACAACTAAGTCATAATTAACATAAAAAAGGCTGAAATAATTTGTACTTAGTACTTTGTCCCCTGTAAAATAAGTAATGTACAGAGATGCTTACATAATATTAATATTTTTTATATAAGGTTTCGTATATTCATTCTCACCATTCTGCGCAAAATCACGCTTTATTATCATAGTTTTTCACTATCACCCGTTGATAATATAGTTTATATATTTTTTAAAACTTTCGATGACATAAATAACATATTGTATTTTAATGATTCATTTCAATTTTTATTTTCATACTCCTATAGGTTATGAAACTGCGTTTATTCTTTTAAATTTTTTTTTATAATATACATTTTTGCACTTGTAGGTTTTTTTTGTAAAGGTATAACGTATTTAAAAAGTTATAATTTTATATAAACAATAAGAACAAAAGTTTAAAATTAAAATTATAGAAATGGCACACGATATAAAGCAATAAACAAAACCATTGCAACATAAGTGACTATATACATTATACAATAAAAAATATTGGTCCAGACATTAGAGTATATATACATGCATGTGTGTGTAATTAAATTTATTATTATTGTTCTGGCTCACTCGGTCATAAATATACGTCGTTTGAATTATCCAAACTGTTTTGTTTGATACATTATTTATTTACTATTATTTATCATGTGCGAGTAACGTGTGTCGAATCCATAAATTATTCAACATATCTTTGCCCTTCGGTGGTAGAAAGGTTGTTATGATAAAATTACTCCTTCTTTTTACAACTTTTCATTCCTGTTCTTGACTATTGTTTTTCAATTTCTTCTCGTATTTGTAATAGATTTTTTAATTTTAGCTTCTTTGTACAGTAAATTAAATAACTAAAGTCATTTAGTACTCCATAAAATATATATTTGAAAATCTGTTTATAATTTTGAACAAGTTATTATTTGTTAATGAATTTAATAACAATTGGCCATTTGCTGGATAATATGAGATCTTTCTAATTTATACGAAGTCTGTTATATGCAATCATATTATTTCTTATTCGTTCCATAACTTCTTCATCTATGTTACTGTCATTTGATTTTTGATTCATTGTCATCGATAAAGTAACGTTTATTATTTGTTTGTACTTTTATAATGTGATCTACATGTAAAAAAGTTTAACTCATTTCATAGTTTAGAAGCGTTTTTACTAGCAAACATTCGTGTATACATTATAAACCTATAACACGCATGTTCTGTTTTGTAAGTACTAGAAACCTGAACGCGATGCTCTCAGAAATTACGATATTAATAATAAAACTGAATTCTTGAACCAGCAAGATTAGAAACAATCCTTTTAAAAAATCTTAAAATTGTGGTAATGACAAATTTCAATGCATGAGTAAATATAATCTTATACTATTAAACTAAAATATAAAAGTACCATCCTCATATTTACATAATATGTTCATAACCAACTTTCATTTTTCATTGTAATTGGATACAGAACATAACCACAATGAATGTTCATAAACTACCTACCGTTAAGTCAAAAGCAAATACTTTCAATATCCAAAAATCCTTCGACTTACATCATTCACCAACTCGGGGATATATTAATGAAGATAAAAGTAAAAAGAAGCTTAATAACTCCATCCCATTAAACAACCAGGAATTTAAAAGAACTTTGATACAAGACAAATAACCAACGTGCACCTAACGCCTCTCCAAATAATACAGGAAACTGTTTTAATAAACCTCTAAATACAATACTTGGTACTTTCCCACACAGTTAACATCGATCAATTATATTATTAATCGTGCCTAATATATCAGTCATAAATTAATTTTTTTTTTAAATGGAGCCTTAAAAAGCCAATTAGAATTTCTTAAAACATGGAGAATTCTTTAAAAATAAAATTACGATTCATCCGTTTGGGCAATTAATTCTCCGCATAGTATATCTTGTCGTTTTTAAAAACAATAACACAGATTGATCAGCGCAAAGTGAACAGCTGTTACGTAAATTCAAGCACACTAAAAAACAAGACGGCACAACAGTTACAAAACTGAATGCAATTTTATAGTACACTGGGGAGAGATTTGGTACAGTCCCACTAAATTCAGACTTCAATGAAACCCAAAAGAATGGTTACAACAATTTTATAAGTAAATTCATGTTGAAAAAGTATATCCTTAGAAGTCGAAAAATCAGTTGCATTATTCCGAAGGATCCCTTAAAAATTCTTCAAAAAAACATGAAACTTCGAAATTAGAATCAAAATTGAAACGCATTAAGAGTTCAGGGCTACTAGCTTAAGTGGAATCTATTCAGAAATTATGAAGAATCTGGGAGAAAAAACAAAAAACTTATTTTCAAAGCGACTTGTATATACATTCTTCTTATGTATCGTAACAATCTTATGAACAATTTCTATTGTCTGTAAGCGTAATTTTCAATTTTCATCCGTCTATCAAAGAATTTATAATGATGTTCTGCATTTGGTAACCAACAAGTTAACTGTTAATTTTGCAAAACTATGATTTTTAGGATCCATTAAATAAAATAAGTTTATTCATCAAGAGACGAAATTTAAATTTTAATGAAATACTAAATGCACACTTTCTATTATTGTACGAAAACGATTAAATACTAATGGAAACTCAAAATCATATACAAAGACACACATATCATTGCCATCGACATATTGTTTATTGCCAAGTTGTACGTTTTGTATATAAAATGTGCTGGTATTCAAGACATAAATTATACGTAACATAGATACACGCATGTAGTCGGTACTATTGGTAATATATATCATTTTATATACTGTTTGCATGATACGTAGATTTATTTTTTATTTTGTATATACATATTTTGTAACCTCATAACTTATAGGCCTATGTTGTATATAAATTCGTTACATCACGGATTACTTGCGGTTTTGTTTTTTTTAGTGAACTAAGAAAAATAAGTGGTAAACTATCATAAAAGGACTAATATAGCAATATCTCAAATTTATAATTATTTTCTGTAAATTGGATAACAAAAATTTAATTGACTTTAACTTATAATTAGTCTAAGTGAACTCATCTAATTAGAATTGAAGTAAGGACAAAATAGGTCATCGAAATTGTTACTATACGTTATATTTTTTTCTTCTATTGTTGATACGTCGTTTCCGCCTTTCGTGTTAAGCCCGGGACACACAAGTCCGCACCGCGTCCGAACAGTGCACACACCGCGAGTCGGCCGCCTTGCGGTGACGGTGATGAGAAACCACACTTGTCCGCACCTGGGCCGTATTTCGACCGTACGGTCCACCACGATTGCAGTTCAGTATTCATTTTGAAGCTCTCGCAGCTATTGTACCATGTTTAGAAAATGTTGAGACGTTTAACAAATAGTGAATTATTGGATGATAGCACTTGCTTTGGAAGAACATGTTAATTGGAGAAGAAATTAAGGAAAAAATCGAAGGAGAATGTGGGTTCATAGTGCATGGCGAAAACGATGTATAGAAGGAGAGTTTTTCTCGTTGCTACCTCATTTACAGTGCGATGAAACGAAGTTTTACGAATATTTTAGAATGTCTATATCTACATTTAACCAACTGGAATTGAAACTTCAAGAGAAATTGAAGAAAAATGATACATTTTGGAGACCATCGATAACGCCAAGAGAACGTTTGGTGATATGTTTGAGGTAAATGAAAATATATTAAAAAAAAAAAAAAATGGAAATTCTTACGCTATGGTTTATTATTTGTGTAACCGTTGTTGCCTTTCAAGTTAATTCGATGATTGTTTAATGCTAAAATAAATATGATTAAAATTTTTAAAAAATTAAATTAAGACTGGCTCTGAACATGTTTTTTTTAACATGAGCTGTTTTTATGGCCGCCTTGATTTTCCGATCGAATTGAAATTTTCAGGGTATACCCTTAAATAGTTGCTTTAAAATACCTATAAATTAGATTAAAGTGTGTGATTTAGTTTTTGTGCATGAAGTCAAAAGAACATAAAAGTCCCCAATCACCTAGAAAAAATTGAAATTTTTTACATGAACATATTCTTAAGTATTTATAGCCATAAAAATACTTGCTCAAATGGTAAAGCTATATCATGACGTGCAAAATATACAAGCTATGGCAACTGATAACATACATCTTCATTAAGAAGAATTGAGGATGATGACGACTGCGCTGATAGTTGTGAAGGCGACGTCAAGCAATTCTGCATGAAATTTTTTTCTTGGTTACTAGTATTTAATTGTAACTGTCTCAATTCTGCTTCTTGCACTATACTAAAAATCTTTCCTTTTGTCTCATTCAGAAGAACAGGATTAAGAGATTTGAGACTAGGCGCGATTCCACACAAAAAAGCATCAACTGGATCGTGAATATTTGTTTGTGATCTTGACGCCATTTCTTTCTCAGCTTTTTTTTCAGCTAGTATGTAGGCCATTAGCTGGCTCGCTGGAGAGGCTTCTGGTTTCACTTCACCACGTAGGAACTTCCTTTTAGTTACTGAAGGCGAGGCAAACTTAATTTTTTTTGCAGGCACTTCACTTGTACCTGGTGAAAATGATTCCGTGTGATCTTTGTCTATATTGCTGGCATTTTCTTCATGGTATGTTTCTTGGGTGGAAATGTCTTGCAAGTTAGTACCACAATCCAAATCATCATCACCTTCATCGTCTACTTGTGGCACATTACTTAGGCTTTCTTTTTCACAAAGATACGGCAATAAAAATGTCAAAATATCCTCATATTTATATTTTCGGGCTTTTTTAGCGGCCTGTCCAGACTTTGTTTTTCTTTTCTGAAGCGTCCTACGTAGCTGATCTCGAATAGAAGCCCACCTTTTTTTACATTCGCCTACTCCATCTGTAACAAATCGTGTAAAATAAAATTAATGTTTTGTTTCAGGTATATTGCTACTGGTGACACATTCAAGACCATATCTTTTAGCTATAGGTTAGGAAAATCAACAGTGGCTTCCATTGTTTATGATACTTGCAGAGCAATAGTGGAGGTACTTTTAAACGAAGTGAGGTAAATGCCAAATGAAGACATGTGGAATGCTATAGCTGATGAATTTTGGGAAAAGTGGCAGTTCCCTAACTGTATTGGAGCTTTAGATGGAAAACATGTAATCATACAAGCTCCAAAATTGTCAGGAAGTCTCTACTGGAACTACATGAAAACGTATTCTATTGTAATTCCGGCTTTGGATGATCCTTATTATAATTTTATTTTAGTAGATGCAGGAGCCTACGGAAGAAACTCAGATGGTGGTGTTTTGTTTAACTCTAATTTTGGAAAAGTTCTGAAAAATAATAAACTAAATATCCCGAAGAAAAAATCCCTCCCTGGAACAGATACTGAACTTCTATTGGTTATAGAAGGCGATGAAGCTTTTCCTCTCACAACTAACATCATGAGACCATTTCCTGGAAGAGACTTGACTGACGATAAGAAAATATTTAACTACCGGTTAAGCAGAGCCAGAAGATTATCTGAAAATGCATTTGGGATTTTGACGCAAAAATTTCGAATTTTCAGGAGAGTGATTCAAGGATCACCTGATAACATAACAAGGGTTATACTGGCAGCATACATCTTACAAAACTTCATTCGAAAGAACGAAGGCTATAATGTGTCTGAACAAAATGAAACAACTGATTCGACACAAGAGGGGCCACCTAATCTTCAGATACTACCCCGTTGTCGTGGTAGAGCTTCAGAAGAAGCGTTTGCTCTACGAGACCAGTTTAAACATTTTTTTAATTCCGCTGAAGGTAGCGTGGAGTGGCAAGAACGTGTGGCTCTATCGATTTGATTATCAACACTTAAAACTTTTTGTTCATAAATTATTTTTAATCGAAGTCGTGGGATTAATAAATTTTTACTGGTGAACGTAAAATGCGTTTGAATTCTTTTACCTACGTGTTATATTTATTTATCAACAAATTACATAACATGTTAATTTTGATTTTATTTCATCTTTCAAATATAATTGTAGAAGAATTTAATTTTTTCTTGATATTTTTGTGCGACGTTTTGTGTTGTTTCAGAAATTAATTCTGTCTATACTGTGTTGTGTAATGACACAAATGTCGTTTATCAAATAGATTGTTGGGCAAACAAAAAAAAATATATATATATTTAAAGATAAAAAATAAAATTATTTCCTTACCTTTAATCTGCAAATTGTTTGCAACTATTTTCCACACTCGTTCTTTGTATTCCACGTTCCTATATTTTTCATTCGACTGGTCATATAATACTGGAAACTTCCGAATTTCTTCAATTAATTTTTCAACATTCATTTTATAAATACTGAAATTACAATACTGAAATTATAACCTTCCATTCGTAGAACGCAAAAAGTAGTGAATGAATAGACCCGTGAAATATTAACTAAACTAGTCGGGCACGGTGCGGTCTGTCGTTGCGCTCTCGGTTCGGCTTAAAATCGGAGAAGTGTGGACTAACTCATTCGCTAATATTGTGTAGTTCACTCTCCGCATCATGATGGCCAACACTCGGCAGAACTACGGTGCGTCCTCGGGTGCGGACATGTGTGTCCCTGCCTTTAGTTTCTAGAGTTCTATACGTCTACGTATATCACTAGTTTATTTCGCTTATCAGTTGTTTGTGTGTAAAATCGCTTTTACTAATGGTTAGGTTAGATATCGAACTTTCTGTTCTTTATTCTTTAATGATGATTACTAAAACTACATCGTCCGCTCGTCGGCGACAAAATCACGTAAATACGTCTACCGGTATATCCAATGGCAGCAACGGTATAACTGCAATACAAGATAACATCGCAACAGGGGACGAAAACATAACCGAATTCAAAAATAATGAGCTCGTTCCTTTTAATATTATTAATACAGACGTCAATATAACTTCACACAGTACACACACCTTATTAGAGAATGATAAAGTTATAAATAAAAGTAATAACTCGGTTGATGTAGAAATTGATAATGTAAATACGTCACGTAAAGTAGTACCTCTTCAATTAAAATAGCGCAGTCAATAGTAATCCCTACAATTAAAATCGCACAATCAAACAATACATAGCAGGTCACTTTAACATGGAAAGGACGGCGAATTCAAACTCCCGAGATCTCTCCTGAAACGGAAGCAATGAAAAAAATATTCTGGCCTTTAATAAACCACCCTGATTCAGATATTAACCAAACACTTAACACTAAAAATACTACAACTGTTGAAACATCAAAACCAACTCCAATACTCTTATATGGAATAATTAATTATAAACAAATGTAAGACTATATTTCCTTCATTTTAAGTAAAAGTGAAAACATGTGTCAAACTTTAAATGATAAAAAAATTAAATTAAAAACCAGTAACTAATACACGAAAGTAATCAAACATTTAAAAGAAAACAACGTAATTTATCACACATATCGAATGAAAGAAAAGAGTAGTACTTAAAAATATTCACCACACTACGTCCATTGAACAAATCAAAAAAGAAGCCGTAAATAATTTTGGGTTTACAACAAGAAACGTTATTAACGTAAAGAAATCAAAAACTAAACAACCACCGCCAATGTTTTTCGTGGATCTAATACCTAAGGCAAACACTAAAGAAATTTACAACCTTGAGCATCTCTTGAATATGAAAATAAAAGTTTAACTCCCTTTTCAGGGAATAATCCAGTGTCACAGATGTCAATCCTATGGGGATATAAAATCTTATTATACGCAAATATTTATGTTAAATGTGGTGCATTTCAGAAACTAAAACTTGTACGAAATCGACTTATGTGCCTTCAAAATGTGTGCATTGTAATATTTGTAATGGTAATTGTTATAACCAAAACTTATATTACATTGTGTGGGCAGTTTTAATTCAGAAAAAGGATTTTGTCAAATAGTTTTACTTTTTGAATTTATCAAGATATATTATGCGGTGGTATGGTATTTTTTTAATATTACGTTCACTTAAAAATAAATGTGATTGTAAAA
Organism: Coronaproctus castanopsis; assembly: GCA_032883995.1. Lineage (NCBI taxonomy): Eukaryota > Metazoa > Arthropoda > Insecta > Hemiptera > Monophlebidae > Coronaproctus > Coronaproctus castanopsis. Next base: position 273,988,044 of record CM065052.1, read on the forward strand.
AAATGTAATGTGTTCTTTTACTAATAATGAAAATAATAAAAAAAACCGCATAACAGTAGTGAAAAAGACTGTTTGGATTCACGTTAGTTCAGAATAATCACTTTACGGAAGTAGTTTTCTCAATGCAGAAGTAATAAATTTTCAATTATCTTAGTTTTAAATGAGTATAATTTTTTTTAAAGAAAATTCTTTTGCGGAAAATCAGTAATATTTATTGTGCACACGGGTTTTCTCGTTTTTTTTTCTAAGACAGAAATTTTACCAGTAACCAGTAACGAGAAGTTATTATAATTGTTATTTTATTAAGATTAAAACAACATAGTTTTTAATCTGAATTATATATCGATCTTAATACATATAAAACATATATATTAAAACTATATTTAGCATTAGATTAAAACTACATTATATTACATATGACGAATTACATAACATTAATACCAATAATAATAATATAACATTCCAACAACAAGTATATATACACATGATAACATTTTTATCCAAAAAGAACTAATTGGCTTTGTACTCAGGAAACTATTCCAACACCATCCCTTCAAAGCCAAGTATTCGTTAAATACATTTATATTTGATGACTAAAGTTTAATCTAGAAACGAACCGATTAAAAAGCTGATCTCCTAAAGCCTTGGTAAATAAGTCTGCTACTTGGTATTCTCTTGATATGTGACGTACATCGATATTCTTTTGTTCAATGTGTTCCTTAATAAAGTGCAGACGAACATCAAACTGTTTTGAACGTTTTAGGTTGTCAGTGGACTTTGCAATTTTGATACAGCTTACATTGTCCTCATACACAACAGTTGTTCCAGTTTTGATCCCGATATCTTGTAGTAATCCTTTAGCCCAGATTAACTCCTTTACTGTATCAGTCAGTGCCACATATTCAGCTTCTGTACTTGACAGAGTAACTAATGTCTGTTTTTTGATATGCCATATGACAGGACATCCATATACACATATGATATAACGTGTAGTAGATTTCATTTTAGCCTCGGTTCCATCATCTTCAGCATAAGATGCATCTGAATAAGCTAAAATTGGTTCTTCTGAATTTCCGTCAAAGGTCAAACCAACTTCGATTGTCTTCTTCAAATAAGCAATAATTCGTAACACATATTTATATATTTCATGATTTTGAACTGTACTTCTTGACAATAAATTAGTGGAATAACTAATATCCGGTCTCCGGTCTTGTTCCCTGTGACAGATACATCAATGAGCCAAGTATTTCTTTGATAGGATATTTTTCATCTCCTTCTTTATCTGTATGTATTTTCAAATTCTTTTCCATAGGTGTGGACTTTTCCTTGAGATGTTCCAACTTATAGTTGCGAATCAATCTATCAACAATATTTTTTTGATCAACTTGAATCTTTTCTGGTGTTATAGTGAAATTCATTCCTAAGAATCTTTTAGGTGTGCCTAAGTTTTTGATAACAAATAATTTTTCTAATTCTTTTATTATTTTTTCTGATTCATCGCCAATTATTAGCATGTCATCTACATAGATTGCTAAGTATGTATTGTTCAATATATATAAACATTCATCATATGATGATTTTTTCAATCCTATAGCAGTCAAGGTTTCATTAAGAGTTTGGTTCCAGCATCTAGGTGCTTGCTTAAGACCATAAATAGATTTTTTTAATTTTAGCACATAATTATCTTCTAGTTCAAAATTTTCAGGATTCATATAAATATCTTCTTTCAATTTTCCATTTAGGAATGCTGTTTTGACATCTAAATGTGTAATTTGTAACTTTCTTTTATTAGCCACACTTAACAAAATTCTTAACGTCTCATATCTGAGAGTGGGTGCATAGGTTTCATCAAATTTATTAGTTTGAAACCTTTTTGCTACCAGTCTGGCTCTGTGTGTTCCATCGTCTTTTGTTTTAAGAATCCACTTTGAGTCTATGCACTTTTCATTTTTCGGTTTTTTTACAATTTCTCAAACATCATATTTATGCATATTTTCTATCTCTTTTTTCATTGCTGTTATCCATTCAGTTTTTACATTTTCATCATTAACTAATTTTAGAGACATTATGTAATCTTTAAAGTGAGTAGGAAGCTTTTTCATTCTCTTTGGTCTTTCATTGTATTCTTCTATAACCAAGTGTTCCTCTTCATTATCATCATGATCGCTGTTGCCAATTTCTAAAGGAGTATCTGACCTGTCATATACTTCTGAAGACTCCTTTTGTATTGAGCCCAAATATGGAAACACATTTTCAATAAATTTTACATTTCTTGTGACAATAATTGTATTTCTACTTAAATCTAGTAAGCGATATGCATTTTGTGTATAATTTAGGAAGACACATTTTTTGCTCACTTCAGACAATTTTCCTTTTCTAAACTGTTTATTATTGCATAAGTTAGGCAGCCAAAAGGTAAATATTTATATTTAACAGTTTTTCCAAACCATAATTCAAACGGGATTTGATTATCTATTTCACTTGTCGGTGTTCTATTTAAAGTAAAAACCACATGATATAATGCTTCATTCCACAATTTTTCTTCTATGCCAGATTGTATTAACACAGCTCGCAATTTTTCCAAAATTGTTCTATTCATTCTTTCAGCTAGACCATTCTGATGGGAGGTATAAGGCGCTGATGGTTTTAAAACAGTGCCATTATTTGACATAAAGTTTACTATATTTTGATTTGCATATTCCCCTCGTCCATTATCACATGTAAAGATTTTAATTTTTCGGCCAAATAATGTTTCTGCTTCTTTTGTATATTCAACTAGGACATCATAAACTCCATCTTTACCTTTAAGTGGATAAGCTTTGACATAGTGAGTGAATTCGTCAATAAATGTTACAAAATATTTATATTCTCCATCTTTTTTGATTTCACATAAGTCCGAATGGACATTGTCTAAAGGTTGTTTTACATACTTTTCTTTTTTACTTCTAAAGCAAGGTTTCGAGAATTTGGCTTTGATACATACTTCACAATTCTCTACTTCACCAGATATATCTCTAATTAACTTTTTGTCTTTGAGATACCTCAAAACATGATTTCCAATATGGTTTAATCTCTTGTGCCATGTAAGCAAATTTATTCCATTTTTAGGTGACATCTTTAGAAAATACATTCCACAATCTAGAGTGAAACTTTTATAAAAGTTATTTCCATAAATTATGCATTTTTATTATTTTTAAAAAGTACATTATAGCCATTCTTATTTATTTGTGCAACCGAAATTACATTTTCTCGTAAATTTGGAACATACCAAACGTTTGCAAAACGTAACGTATTGCTAACATCAATATAACCTGTACCATATACAGTCAATGAACCTTCTTCACTTGCTACATTAACATGTTCTGGATTTTGAAATGCTTTATACTCTTTTAGTAATTTTTCATCATTTACACAATGGTGAGTAGCACCAGAGTCTATTATAAATTTTATACCTGTAAAATTTTCATTTTCATCTAATCGTAATGTATTTACTGACATTATAGATCGTGTATCTTGTTTTTTCGAAATATGTTTTTTATTCACATTTTTGCAAAATTTATCAATATGACCTTTTTGTTTACACGATTTACAAAACTTATCTTTAAAATAACAATTTGCAACTTTATGGCCTATTTTTCGCAACCATTACATTTTATGTTGCATATAGCTACATTATTATTTACGAGATTCAAGTAATTTCCGTTTAACGTCAATTTCAGAATTGTTATTAACTGTTGATCCATGTTCAACACTTATATTTTAGACCCGTGTTCTAAAAAGGTAAATTAAACGCAAACTGATGATAGATGGAAAAAAATATTACGCAACGTTAACTGTAAACTGTTATCGCGAACCACGGACCTCTGCTACCATGTACATATGACGAATTACATAACATTGATACCAATAATAATAATATAACATTCCAACAACAAGTATATATACACATGATAACATTTTTATCCAAAAAGAACTAATTGGCTTTGTACTCAGGAAACTAGTCCAACAATAATCAAAATGGATCCTAAGTTAAAGGAATACTTTAGCGAATTTATGCCACTATAGGCTATCTATCAAACTTTTGAAAAAACAGCGATGACTTGTAAAATTCCTTATCCAGCGATAAGGATTTTCGCTAAACGTATTTTAATACTTTTTGTGTTTATTGCTGATTATCCGTAATAGATCCGTAAGTTTTGTTTGTTTTAATCGTCCGATTTCTGTCGAGCTATCCAGCAGAGCAACAGCTAAAGTATTTGTGTGATAATACAGTTTATCGCTATATTCACTAGCTATTTCTTTTATTTTATGTTTCACGGGTGTAACACCTAGATCCGTGTGCAATGTAAGATTGCTTACATACCACGGTGCATCTGTGATAGTTCTTAATGCTTTATTTTGGAAGCGCTGTATTATCGCTATATTACTCTGCTTAGCACAGTTCCAAAGTTGACTTCTGTAAGCCCATAAAGGTTTTAGAATTTGATTGTACAATAATATCTTGTTCACCAGTGATAATTCAGATTTTCTTCCGATAAGCCAAAGCATGTTCCTAAACTTTATATTTAATTCATTACGTTTTGCTATTATGTGGCTTTTCCAGGTTAGTTCTCTATCCAAATGGACTCCTAAATATTTTACTGATTTTTTAACTGGAATTATCACATTGTTGATATTAATATTTTTGATATTAGAAATTTTTTTTATTTGTAAATATTACACGGGTTGATTTTTTCTCATTGATTTCTATACGCCACCGCTTGAATCATATTGAAAGTGTATTAACTGCTGATTGTAAATTAATTTCAACATTTTTTAAAGACGATTTGGTCGGAACAAATAATAGCTGTATCATCCACGAAAGTAGCGATTTCTATGTTATTTGGTAAATGTATATCTGCTGTATAAATTAGGTAAAGCATCGGACCCAATATACTACCTTGCGGTACACCTGCTTTTATTGGATGCAGTCGAGATTCTTCATCTCCATATGAAATCAGTCATCTGCTACCAACTATGTTGATATAAATAACCTACTTGATAAAGAACATCTGTGTAAATTTTATACAACTGTAACACTTGAGGAAACACCAATCTACAAAGTAGATTCTGGAGCAAGTTACAGTCATTAGGCCTACACAAACAGCAGTTAAAATCTGAAAAGGTTTTTTGTTCATTTACTCATCATTCATTTAAACCAATTGGAGAGGCAATAATCACTGCTACCTACAAGAGTTGAAAGCAGTGGCGGCTCGTGCATAAGGGCTGCAGGGCTGCAGCCCCACCTACAAAATTACCAGTATAATTTTTTTTTCATATTCAAAAATCAATTAAAATTATCCAAAATTTTGAAATTTCGTTTAAAAAAGTATTTTTTTCTCTTTGGATGCCCATTCTAGAACGTTGGTGAGGGCTATGTATGATGCAGCTCTTGTTGGCACGTTTAGGAAACAAAAAAAAGTGTGGTTCTGCGAGAAAACGATGTTAAAGGCGCATATGCAGTGGTTTCTTTTTAACCGCGTTCGGGCTGCATAAAAACCAGCCCAATACAGCTCTCGTTTACGTGTTTAGGAAACATAAAGTGCGTGGAAACGGAACCGGACGATAGTAAAAGCGCATGCGCAATAGTTCTTTTTTTGCCCGCGTTCGGGCTGCATGAAAACCAGCCCAGCCAGTAGACTTGTATTTCAAATTTTCAAGATTAAATGTTGACGCGCGCGTTCTTCTATTATTGTTGCTTATTTACTTATGTTTTATTGATTGAATAAATATATTTATTTATAAGGATTTTATTACTTCAATTGTTTTGGTAGAAAGGCTAACTTTAATTATGGCTGGAAATAGCATTTTTCCTGAAAGTGAATTGAATTCGGTTTCGTGTTTGCTGAATAACAAATGCGGTTATCGTTTGCAGAAAAGTGTAACGTTAAGGCTCGTGGGAGGCCGACTCCGCAATTGAATATTATACAAACGTCATCTAGCCGAAACAATACTTTTGAAAGAAAATTTAAAGCGGATATTTATTCAAAATGTGACTGGCTTTGCGGTTGTGAAATTAAAAACGCTTTCTTTTGTTTTCCTTGTCTACTTTTTGGCGGTGAAATTTCTTGGACTCAAACTGGTGTGGTAGACTTGAAACATTTGAATGAAAAAATCAAGAAACACAAAAATTCAGCACAACATATAAAAAATTCGATAGATTTTGGTATGCTGGGAAAAATTAATATCGCGACACAGGTAAGTGAAGCGTATAAAGTAAATATCAGAAAGTTCAATGAAAACATCAAAAAGAATAGGGATATTTTATCAAAAATCATCGACTGCCTGATATTTTGCGGTAAATTTTTGAACTTCCGCTACGAGGACATAATGAAAAAGCGGATTCCGATAAACCTGGTATTTTTCGAGGACTGTTAAATTTCGCAGGGAAATTACATAAATAATTGCAACAGTCAATTATTCAAGAGCTTCATGAGATCCATATTGACATTACTAAAATGAAACAACTATCCAGACACTATGTCTACTTGAAAGTAATGGACAAAACAATAGAACAATTTATCGGAAAATCCTCAAAATGTGCTCAAGTGAAGAAAGAGCCCAGAAAAATATACCATACCTGGAAACCACCAACAGAAAATTTTCAAAGTGTACACATAGATTTTGCTAGTCCGATAGATGACAATTACATTTTAATAGTTATCAATGGGAAATTGAAATTTCCATTTGCAAGGGTATTAGACCAACATCACAGTCATCATTAGAAACACTGAAATGGATATTTGCAGTACATGGAATGCCAACAGTATTATATCAGATACTGCTACAATTTTCAAGAGCCAAGAATTCATGAGTTTTGCAATCAGTATGGGATAAAGCAAAAGTTCAGTGCACCATTTAATTCAGCAACCAATAGTCTCATGGAAAGAATGGTTGAATAAGTCAAAAATAAACTGAAAGCTATGGAAAAGGAAAAATTATCACTTGTTGAACTTTGTAAAATTCTTTACAAGATGTTAAATGATGGATGCACACCAGCTGAAAACTACTTTAATTGTAATTTGTATACAAAGTTTGATTTACTGATCAAATAAATAACACCTATGAAAATGAAACCAGAAAATGCTCTTGTACCATGCTGTTTACATGTGGGAGAGTGTCACAGAATTATGTTGGTAAAGAAAAATGGATGACTGGAATAATCATGAAAACTATGAGAAACCTGCACTATGAAGCAAAGTTGGATAATGGACATAAAGAAATAACCAATTATGGAAAACTGAAATTATGTACAGCAACTGTGCAAAATGGTATTCATTTTCCCATTTCCATTGCCAAATAGAAGGCTCCAACTTCTACTGCAGAAAGTCCAACACTTCTGATGTCAGAATTGAATAGACCTCAATGGCAAAGACATGTACCCAGATGTTTGAAAGATTATGTTTGTAAATAATATTAATGTTAAAGCTTCTAATGTTTACTAAACTTAAAATTACATGTGGGAGACTGTTGTAACCAAAACTTATATTACACTGTGTAGGCAGCTTTAGTTGAGAAAAATGATTTCTTCAGATAGTTTTAGTTTTTGATTTTATCAGGATATATATTATGTGGTGGTATTTTTTAATATTATGCTCACTTAAAAATAAATTTGATTGCAAGAAAATGTAATATGTTCTTTTACTAATAATGAAAATAATAAAAAAAGACAATAGTAATCATCTGGTTAATTATAAAGGGTATACTGTATATAAAGAACTATTATAAATTAGGAACAAATCTAACATAATTCCTACCAAATAAAAAAAACTTTTCATAATTCAACCCAAGTAACATAGATTTTCCAACAACTGTTTCTCAACTAATACCAATGCAAACTCACAACACATCTCAACATAATTATGCCAATGTTCTACAACATAATACATAGATAAATCATATACTTCAGACAACACTAAACATATCAATTGACTAAATTTTTATTATAATTTTAAAATATGTTCAACCAGTTAATGCAACAAAATAGTATGATAATTAATATTCTATCAACTATAGTAAATAGTTTAATTTCTTAATGAATCTATTATTAGCAATTGCTACATGGAATATTAATGGGCTAGCCCAATATTGACACGAGGTTGAACTATTTCTAATAAGCAATAAAATTTAAATATGATTACTGTCTGAAACACACTTTACCACCACAAGTTATATCAAAATTCAACATTACATTGTTTATAATACTTTACACCCAAATGGAAAAGCACAAGGATGAACAGCAGTTATAATTAAAAGTGAAATAAAACATCATGAAATGAGTACTACTGTGAAGAATTTTTACAAGCTACTAATGTAATAATAGAAACTTCCACTGGTCCATGAGCAGTATCTTTAGTCTATTGTCCACCCACCAAAAAAAAAAAAAAACAATAAAGCAAGAGAAATTTAATAAGTATGTGTTGACCGGTGACTTCAATGTCAAACATACACTCTGGCTCTCATTTTATTACTCCTAGAGGTAGACGATTATTTGTATGTGTGCAAAAGAACAAATAATCATAAGATTGGAGTCCCCTAATACTAGCATACAGACAAAAAAATGACCAGATTTATGAAATCTCTTCATTACCAATGGACTCAAAATTGACCACACTTTGGTTGAATCCTCCATGGATATGCATGGCTGTCTACTGAAGTGTTATACTTAGTGTATGCATTGTCTTATGGAGGCGTGTTGTATTAGCTGATTACATAGAATTCATTCTATTAGGATACCTGAACATTGATGGCGGTCTATAGGTTGTGACCTTGAACAAGAACCCGCTAGAGGCGTAAATATGATGAAATAACACGGATGGTAAGCACCTTTAAGATCACATAAGACACACTATACCTATAAACACGAAGCGACACTGGCGACGGTAAGCGTTCGTAAGATCGCTTTCGGATGAAGTTTAATGTGGTTTAATGAGGTTGTACGGTCGTTTTTTTATAAAAAACCAAATGCGTGTTCAGGAATTTGTTGAAACCGTTTTCGCGATTTAATTTTAATGAACAGTTAGAAATTATAGTAACTCAAAATAATAATTACCATCTTTAAAAGCTGAACAAAAGAAAGGTAGTACAACTTTTACCAGACATTTAAAAGTATCTCAATATGAAAACATTTTGTTGTTAACTAGTTGTGAAGATAGTGGAAAACTGTTTTTTTGGCCATATCTATTATTTGACACTAAAAAGAAATGTAATGTTTATGGAATGATCCTACTCAGGTATATGATAACTTAAATAATTTGGCCAATGCTGTTAAAAAGCATGAATGTTCTGAGAGTCATATTTTTTCTCCATGAAATTGAAGAAATTTGTTAAGTCGCGCATAGATTTACAATTAAATGATCAAGTACAAATCGAAGTCATGAAACATAATGAGATTGTACTATAAAATAGAAACATTTTAAAAAGATTATTTGGTGCAGTATGCTATCTCAGTGTTCATGAGCATGCCTTCCATGGCACTCTAAAAAGGCTGATTCCGATAATAGTGGGAATTATATAAACCTTTTGCAATTACGTTCGAAGTATGAATGATCCTAAAAGCGCACAGAGACTTCTACAACGTTCTGCCACACTTCAGATCGTATTCAGAATGATTTAATTTCTTCAGTACACGTTGTTATTCAAACAAAGATAAAAGAAGAAATTAAAAATGCGAAATACGTTGCTATATTACTGAGCGAAACGTCGGACATTTAACAAAAAATCACAGCTGCCTGGAGTTTTATGTTACATATGGAGTCACACTGCAAAAGTTGAAGCGAGATCTATATAAATTTATTTATGTTACTACGGATCGATCTGCTGATGGTATACTTGAGTATGTAAAAAGTATTATCGAAGAATCTCAGAAACTTATGGCTCGAACATATGGTAATGACATGACAAGTACGATGTTTATGTACAAAACTCCAAAGAATGTATCCGAAAGCAATATTTTGTCCATTACTCTAGTCATTCGTTGAATTTAGTTTTATCACTGTCCGCTTCAAATATCAGGTGCTTTCTTTTTAGCAAATCTACAAAACGCGCACGTAGTGAATTTCCCACTAAAAAATGACAAGAAATGCACCAATCCGATGGAATTTCTCTTCTAGATTAATAAGTACAGTAAAAGACTATCATCATTGTTTCACCGCATTCTTTCAAACTGTGACTGAAAATTCAGAACAGTAGGATACCGAGACTGTAATATCAGCCCAAGGATTCATAAAATTTTTTAGCGAAGTTCAAACTTTCTTCTTAATCGAAATTTTTTCCAGAATATTCGCGCTAACTGATGTCTTATTCCATATTTTACAAAAAAAAAAGCAATTAGGTATTTTATGTTGTATGAATAAAATTCAAGAAATTCATGTAGAAATTCAAAAATATGGAAACGATGCGTTCTTCAAAAACATATGGAATTATGTGATGTCAAAAGAGAATGAAGAATTTATTGTGAGAAAAAGACGAAAACTATCAGAACCAGAAAATGAAGAAACTCATGCGCGTGCGTCATTCTACGAAATTTTTGATAATTTTTTACTCAGTTGAGTGAACGGTTTGGAAATTTTGATAAACTGAATTTTTTATCGCTTCTAGATACAAGTAAATATGAAGAGTATAAAAAACATTTCCAAATGAAGTTTTTTCAAATTTAAAACAATCCTATGGCGAATTTTTTGATGACGTAAAGCGGAAAAGTCAATTGCTATTAATGTATATGGATGCTGACGACCTTAATAAAATGAACCCATATGAATTAGTGGAAGTAATGGGGTCATCTGAGTTCGATGAGATCTTGTCTGAAGTTTAAAAATTAGGTGAATTAATATTGACAATACCTAGTACAACTGCTCGTGTAGAAAGGTCATTTTCAGCGTTGAAATGAATAAAATCATATCAGAGGTCGACACAAGGACAGGACCGATTAATTTATTTATCTTTAATATCCATTGAAAAAGCATTGTTAAATCGATGACTCGATGGGTATGTTTCGGATCTTGTTACGAGTGACTTTATTAAAGTAGATCGTCCAAAGGATTTTCTATTTAAATAAATATTAAATAGATGTATCATCACGTGTTTTTTGTAATTAAATTTTCGTTTGATGTAGTATTACACTTTATATGGTTATCGCTTACCCTGTAGAAAAACTCACTGCAACTGCTTAATTGCAACATCTATTTTTAAAAGTCGCCCAAAAAACTGTCACATTATTCACATTTATTTTTAATGCAATCCTTTGCACTGGTCATCTTCCAATACAGTGGAAGTTTGCATCAATAATATTAATATAAAAAGTGGGAAACCCTCAAGATGATGTGTCTTCATACAGGCCTATAAGTTTATTGCCTAGTTTATCCAAAGTATTTGAAAAATTTGTCTTGAAAAGATTGAAGTTAATACTTGAAAAAAAAAAAACAATTCCTGACCAGCAGTTTGGTTTTAGAAATACATAGTACTGTAGAACAAATTCACCGAGTAGTTGATACAAACAAAACCATCGAGCAAAAAACTTCTCGACTTTGAGAAAGCATTTGATAAAGTATGGCATACAGGTTTACTCTGTAAACTGAAACAGAAATTACCTCACCCATATTATTCACTATTCAAATCACATCTGACTGATAAGTGCTTTCAGGTTATTATAAATGAAGTACACTCGCAAATATATTCTATACAAACAGACGTATACTACGGTAGCATATCAACAAATAGTGATCTTGCAATAGCAACTAAGCATTTTCACCTTTCAGTCCGCACGAAACAGATTGCAAGCAATTAAATAAAAAAAATGTAATTATGATGCGAGTATACAATTTTAAATCACAAGGCTGACGATTATAATGCAAAATCTATATATTTATATATTTTCCTCGTAACAATCTATAAGTTTTTCATTGTGCGTGTTATAATTTACAATTTTTTATATTTATGTAATTCAAGAGAAACTATATTTTTAAAGTTTAATAGATTATCGTCGAATATTAAAATTAAAAAAATTGTATTCTAGTTTGTGGCTAACTTAAACCATTATATTCTATCCGTATCCGTGGTAAATAGAATTTCAAATTTGCACATCTCTCGACAATACTTTTACTTTGCATTTTCACTTGCGTGTTATTTCGTGTGTGTTATACCATGTATGATGTTACACTTTTGAATTTTTGAGTGTATATAATGACTACTTTTATAAGGCTGTGAATAATATATTTCATTAACTTGTTTCTACCAAATCAGAATGATAATTGTGGAGGTGATATAGAGTTATAATATAAAAATCATGAATTCATCGGTAACTGTAAGTATAATATTAATAAAAGTGACTATTAGATTATTCTATTATTGTTACACTGTTTTTTTCTATTCCCCTTATAACGTAATGTGAATTTAAGCATATATAGTATTCGAGAAAAATAATAGTAAATTTATAATATTTAAAATAAATGGTACCTTCTAGTCATAAAATACCTGTAAGTAAAGCATTTTTTTTACATGTGATTTATAAAAATAAATCGTATTTTATTAATTTGTAAAAACATTACGAACACACAAACCACGTTTCTCATATGTAATAGATTGAAGATGTTCAACAATAGTTATTCTGTTTTTCTGAAAATTATGCATGATAAGTGTATAAAATTTATGTAAAATATATCTTACTTTTTTTATAGTTAAATAAATCAGAGCCAAGTGAAGGATCTTCTGTAATGGAATTTTCTATAAGAGTACCGAAGTTAGTAAGCAAACTTTGAAAATATAATATAAAATCATTAAAATCGTTGAAGTATTATAATTTTCTATTTTATTTTATGTAACATTTTCCATTAAGTATGTTTTGTATCGTAGGAATCAGAAAAAGAAATTTAATATTATGCGATTTGCATCTAATTTGGGTATGGATTTTGGCAACTGGACACAAGTAAAAATGGAAAGAGAAAATAATAAAGGTGAAAAAAGTCCAACGAAAGAGATACCTAAGTTAGTATATAATCACTGTTTCAGAAATAGTATAATGCGTTAATTTAGATTGCTCTCTTCCGCTCAAATGTACTACTCGTATTATTTTCTTGATCAGATAACATTAAGTTTTTTCCTTGTAGTATTCTCTAAAAGTTTTAGTAACAATTTGCTAATGGTATTTATTGTATCGTCAAAATTATTGTTGCACATAATTTTATTCTGCATTAATGTTACTTGAGTTTGGTATTCATTAGTATTTATCATTTTCGGATCGGATTGAATTTTACGTTACAAACTTACGTTTAAAATCGCAGCCTTGTATTTCTACCTTCGATTATTCTCCTTTTGTTTTCCGATTAATATAAATTCGGATGAAATATTAAGAATATTGGTATACATTACCTAATTAATAAATAGAAAAATAATCAGTTTATCATCCAGCAGTTTCAGAACAAAGCCCTCAGTTATAAAATATACCAATGTGTAAGAGAGTCTCCTTTCAAACATTTGTTAATTAATTTTAATGTTTATTATTATATAATATTAATTTATATATATATATATATATATATATATATATATATATATATATATATATATAATATCTGTCTAACGTAGTTCTAGTTTTATTTTCCGATATTATTATTTTATATGGAATGAAAACGTTTAATTCATTATTAGATACGGAGCCGGAAGTGAATATCGTAAAGAAGAAAAAGAAGAAGCTAGAAGGAGGAAATTCGGTTTGTCTGGAAAACGTAGTAACGTTAATGAACAACCTTGGATTCTAAAAGTCGGAGGAAAGAATGGGAAAAAGTAATCGGGTTTTAATAAAGATAATGAATAAATATTGTAAATAATAATAATATACTGAAACATAAATTCACTTTCTTAAATATACGAGAATAACTTCTTTAATTTTAGATTTCGTGGAGTTCGCGGAGGGGGTGTCAATGACAACGCTTCTTATTATGTATTCATGCACGGAAACGGAAATATAATTGAGGCTCATCCGGTTCCAGATTGGTTTAATTTTACACCTTTTCAACGATTTAAGACCTTATCAGCCGAAGAAGCTGAACAGGAATACGGAAAGTAAATTATAGTATATATATATTGTCTAAATTGTAACGTTATATACACCACTCTACGGTCTTAATAGGTACTTAATATGAGTAGCGAGTAATTTAGTTGTGGAACGTTCTGTTTGGATATAGTCAGACGGATTGATTTTAATTTACGTATCATTATGTCTATTAAAAAATACGTAATTTTTTCATTAACTCAGTTGTTATTATACCTAAAATAAATGACAATCCTATTAAAAATAATACTATATAAAATACTCTAAATTTGTTCACATCTTTTTAAAGCTCGCTTCAAAATTTTGTTGTTTTTTTTTTAATACTTGCGACCGAACTATATATTTTGTTTTTTTCGAGTTTGAATCGCTTCTTTATATTATTTCATGAAATTTTTTTAAATTAATAATTTCAAACTGAATATCATGGCATCGAAGTAAATAACTGTTGACGCTTATTTTATTATCAACTTTACAATCTGCATTCTTTGTGCCTTCTCATCAAAAAGTACGATCCATTATGATTTTTTAATATTATAAACGCGTCAGTTTATTTATAATATTGGCCTGCTTTTGCATATTTTCAATCCAGTCTATTTTGATTTTTTTTCCCCATTCACAAGAACAATTACATATTTATGAATTAATGTAAAATAATTTACTTTGTTTTACCGTAGTAATCTGTTCTGCGTTTTTTATACGATATTTTCAATGTTCTTCGTTTGCAGTTTATCGATAGTTTTTATAGCATTCCCATTTCCGATCTGCACGTCAACTTTAAGAATACAAGATCCATATATCCATGTTACGCGGTAAATTTCATTGTTGCTGCGCCGATTTTTACAGTGTAATTACGTTCCCATTTTTCTTTAATTCGATATACTATGTATTTTATCTTGTCTTTGCTAAAGTTTATTTATTTTATCTTATTTATTTAGTGTTCGTATACAAATCGTTTGATATTAAACGAAATGCATTATTAATTATGTTGCCTTGTACATTGTACGCTCTCTAAGAAAATTATCCTAATTTAAAAGTAGTCAATAGAATAATGATCGATATATAAAAATGATGTCGAAAAAAAAAATTAACCAGAAACAAACGTTGTAGCGTACTCCGATTAAAATTATCAAAAAAGAATTTCGAATCTAAATCATGTATGTTTTATAAATAAATAAATATTTTATGAAATAATTGAAATGCAGTCAATAAAGTCAATAAAGATAATTTATAAATATATCGCGTATCGGAACTCGCCTTACCACGATAGCTTACACGATTAATTAATTGAGGTAAGTAACAAACGAAAAACGTACAACCATTACAACGCAGGGGAAAAATGCAAATAAACAAAACGAGCATAATATTAGATAACGTCGAAATTGACGATTAAATATATAAAAATAATGTAACATCACGCTAATAATTAGAACAATATTAATAATCGAACAGCTCATTGCAATAAATTATGTCCAATACGTCTATGCTTTTATTTTATATATATATAAACATTAGCTGGAACTCATCATCATGTATACGGTAATTATCGAAAAATTTATTAAGCGATATGTTAAGAATGTATTCCTCAACACGAGCTTATAAATAATAAGTTTATTGTCTGTATTAAGGGTTTTTCTATTGAACATTATCGATATTATTAATGACTTGCCAATTGAACTTACATCCAAACTGATCTAAATTAGCTCTTTCCATTATTTCTTCCATGTAAATATTGAATAGCCTTGCCTTACTCCCTTCTGTATAACACATTTTTTACCAGAATATTCATTTCTTATTTTTATATTTGCGTTTTGTTCCCAGTGAAGATTTTTTATTAATCTAACATTTTCATTCGAACCATGCTTCTGCAATATTTTTTATTAATTCTTCATGAAGTACCCTATCGAAGGCATTTTCATAATCTAGGAAGCAGGCTATATTATCTCTTTGTCTGCATTCAGTGCACGTTGCAACTTTAGCATCGCAATGGCATCTTTGGTTCCTTGGTTTGCTACAAAGCCGAACTACGTGGGACATTTTTCTTTCTATCCTCTTATTTATTATTCTTAGTAATATCTTTAATGTGTACCTGATTAAATGGTCCTGTATTGTGAGCATAATTGGAACAAAGCTATTATTTTTGAAATCGTCCGGAATTATACCAACATTATATATTCTGTTTAAAATATCCAGCAACTGCTTTTTCGCTTTTTGACCCGAAACATTTCAGTATTTCTGCTGGTATTCCATCTTCCCCTTTTGTTTTTCTTAGATTTTCGTATTGCGTCCTGAAATTCCCGCATTTCAATACACAGTGCTTCATCTGCTTTTCTGATGCTTATATTACGTGGTCTTGTGTTATCCTTGTATAATTATGTGATATACGTATCAAACATTTCTTTTTGATTTCCGAAATGTTTCTTTAAGCTTATTATGTTATTCCATTTATATTTAATATTTACATGCATTTCTTTGGTATTATTTCTTTTGTTTAACTCTTCTATTTCTTCGCATTTCTCTTCATACCAACCTGTTTTTTGCTTCTATGCATTTATGTATTATTTATTCATGTGTTGATATTCTTGACTAGATTTATGCTTAATTTTCCTTCGGTTGTTCATCGGTTTCTAAAATTTCTTCCGTTATCCATGGTTTGTCCTTACGTATGTTCTTCGTTATTAGTATTTGTTCTGCCATATTTGTAACCGTCTGTTTCCAATATGTCCATTTTCTCTCTATGTTATGTCCACGTCGTTCAATTTTATATCTAACTCATTTTTATATTTTTCTGCTATGACTGTGTTTTCCAAATTATCACTATTCCATTTTTTATTATTATTTTTGTTTTTATTTATGGTTTAAAATATGATTTTTGCATCTTGCCATAAGTAGCTTGTGATCTGTATTGCAGTCTGCACTAGAATATGTGTGACAGTTCTTAATTATGTTTCTATACCTTTCATTTATCAATATATAATCTATTTGATTCTTATACTTTCCATTTGGACTTATCCAGGTGTATAATATTCTTTTATGTTTTTGAAAATACGTGTTACTATGAATCAGTTCTATGCGAAATCAATTAATAATCGTCCTCTTTCATTTAGTTATCCCAGTCCATATTTTCCGATAGCTGTTCCATTCTGTCCTTTTCCTACTTTGGCGTTAAAGTCCCCCTATTATGTATATTGTTTTGCGTACAATAATAGATTTTCTAATTCATTGTAGAATTTTTCCACTTCATCATCTCTATGTTCTGTTGTTGGAGCATATACCTGTATTATAACAATTAGCTTTGGCCTTGTGTTCGGTCTTATATATAATATTCTATCTGATTCCGAAATGATACTAATATACTTAGTTCTTTTCTTATTAAAATTCCTACTCCATATTCATGAGTTGCTTTTCCTGGATATATAAATTCATAATTCTCACTTGCGCTGTCCATTTAGTTTCGCTTATTCCTAAAATATCTATATTTAGCCTTTCTGCTTCAAGAATTATATTTGCTAATTTGCCAACTTGATACGATGTTCTTACATTCCGTGTTGCAATTTTAAGATGTTTACACTTTTGACCATTTTTAACGTGACCCTCAACCGTATGTGTTAGGAAATAAACGTTTGCTATTACATTTCGGAGCGGTATTTGATAATGGCGGTATGTATTTTGTCCGCACGTCGTATATATAATAAAGTGGAAAATAATTATGTTTTATTTAATATTTTTAGGCGAAATAAAAATTTAGCCTATCTCCAAAGTTTGATGAGAAAACGATTACATAAGGAAGATGATGAAGAAGTTGAAGAAGAAGGAAAGAGAAAAGGTCGTAAAACAAAAGGTAATTATCTAATTTAAATAAATCGTATACCGTATTTTCTCGATAAATTGTTTCAAATATGCGATCGAATTTAATTCGTAAATTAAAATCGGTTTCCATTAAGAGAAGAAAAAAAGGAGACAGTTTCAGATTAATTTTATTTACACCGGAAAATACAACATACAAACATCGCGAAATTTTTCTTTAAAAAAGGTATAACATTGTGTTATATAATTCTGGAAGCTGTAAATAAATATCGATATATATAATTTTTCGTATGTAAAATATTTCAGATTTTAAAATATCAGAGATGGACGACTGGCTCGATTCAGATGACGATGATTCTAATGATGATAAAGAAGCAAAAGGAGATGACGACGATGATGATTTAGATGATAAAAAAAAGAAAAGTATCGAGATTCATCTTGAAATAATTATTATTTTTTTTTTATCATATTGTATAATTTGGACGTTTTCAAATTTTGTAAAAATGAAGTCGACCATTACCGGACTCGTTCGCATTTTTTTTTTCGCTGAAAACCGTGTCAATTTTAGCACTCTGGAAATTTGCTTCCATGATATTGATTCCAAAACCGGGTAAACCTCAAAATGAAGTATCCTCTCTACAGGCCTATTAAACTGCTACCGGTTCTCTTTAAAGTATTTGAAAAATTCCTTCTCAGGAGTAAACAAATTCTTAACAGAAGTAAGATGATACCATAGCATCATTGAATAAATACATAGAATAGTAGACGTCATAAACAAAAGTTTTGAGGATATTGTTTATAGGTATTTCACGACATCGATAAAGTCTGACGCGTTGATGTACAAATTATTAAATTACCTCACGACTACTGTCAGATAATGAAAAATAGTACTTAACAGAAAGATATTTCCACGTTAAATTGGTTTGCTCACAACTTCATTCGATACAATCAGGAATTCCGCAACGCAGTGTACTTGGGCCAACACTATTCCAGCTCTACATATACGACTTCCCAGTTAACGAAAATACAAAGCTATGTTTGCCGACGATACCGCTGTTCTCTCCACCCATCGTGATAACAATTTAGCAGCTGATTCAAAAACATCTACTACACGTATAGAAACATGGTTTAGTCTGTGGAAAGTCAACGTTAACGAAATCAAAATGCAGGGTTGTTTACATAATACATATATACATTCAGGAATAGACTTGCATCTTATAAACATTAAATATCGTATATAACTTTGTGACTTTTCTAAAATACTCGCAGTTTTCATTTTCAAACTGTGAGTGCTTTTCACTGCGGTCGTATGTAGACTGCGGTGAGCTCTTATAAAAAAAATATATATATATATATATTTCGTTAATGCGGTTTTTTTTGTACATTTTCAATTTACAGAAGTTAAAAAACAATCGGAAGAAAAGAAAAAAAAAGTTGTGAATGATGACGAGTCTGCGGTAGAAGAAAGTGATGACGGTGATGAAGAGGGTCGTGAGTTGGATTATATATCCGATTCATCTGAAAGGTAGAGTTTAATGTTGTCGATTTATTATTTTTGTAATATCGTATATGGTACACTTACAACGTCAATGTGTTTTAAGCAATATATAAAATCGTTATTTCGATATTCGACCTATTCGGTGAGTATTGTTATCGGGTCGGGTATTAACATCGCCACGTAATTTACTAACTTCCGTTATCTATTTTTAAAAAAAAATTTAACGCGATTATTTGTACATTATCGTCGCTTAGTTTTAAGTCTAGTTCTCGATTTCTGTAAAAGCGGGGCATTTTAGCCCGGCTGATATCAACATAAGTTAAAAAGATATCTAGTACTCATGTCGGATCCTCTTAAAAAAAAAAAATAGTTCATCAAATACTGTTACCGGTGCTAATAGTAAAAGTAGTAATGAGAATAATCTTAATTCTAGTAACGATAACACCACTGATTCAAAGTCTTGCTGATGTCGAAATGAATACTTCGGTTAGCAGATTGTCCCTCATTTAAAAATTATTCACTAGTTACCCTAATTCATAGCAGGTTATTCCTGTAAGGAAAATAAAAATTTAAAACTCCGAACTAGATAGAAAGAAAAAAGAAAATGCGTATTTTGGGCACTGATATTCATCAGCGTAATAGTAAAGTGCTTGCGCGAACAATTGCAATGGAATCAAATGAAACGAAGCGATCTACGTAATAATGAACGGGATTGTTCAATATAAAGAGATGAAAAGGTTTATCTCCTCACTTTTTTTTTTTTTAAAGGAATTCTTGTATCCGGCTTTAAACAGCGGAAAAGTTAAGGTAAAAGTTAACAATGCTGATAGCTGTAGGAAAATAGTGAAAGTTGTATAAAGAGGTGGTATATCATACGTGTACCAATTGAAAGAAGAAAGAGTACATTTAGGGTGGTGGTAAAAATATTCACCACACAATGCCCATTGATGACATGAAAATATATTCCGTGATACATTTTACGTTTAATTTATCCTAGAAATGTCGCATTCGTTTTAATTATTATCAGGTTGCGTCTGCCATTATGAAACACGTAGTTTGTTTTATATTTAAACAGTGTATCGGACGTGGAAGCTAAAGTTGATAACGAAATGAAAAGTGTGGCAGAGGAAAGCGGATTAAGAAAATTGTTAACGTCTGACGAAGAAGAAGAAGAAGAAACCGAAGAACAGCAGAAGGCGGACGAAGAAACTGAGAAAACAGAAGATAATGAAAAATCTAAAGAAGAAGATTCGAGTCAATCTGCGCAGCAGAAGAAACCGGCTAAGAGAAAATTATCGCCTAGTCCGAATAAAACGGTAAAAAATAACGGCGGTATGTATATTTCCTTGTTTTTATGCACTTATTATTATTATTATTATTATTTAGAAAAAACAAAATAAAATCGAAGTTAATCACTAAAAAATGTATTACATAAACACGAAGCTTTTCGACTATGAAGTCATTTTCAAGCTATTGTTAAAAATGTTACAAAATTAGCTTGAAAATTACTTCATAGTCGAAAAGCTTCGTGTTTATGTAATAAATTTTTTAGTGATTAACTTCGTTTTTATTTTGTTTTTTCTAAATTCATAAAATCACTACTCTCCAATACATCAACATTATTATTATTATTATTATTATTATTATTATTACGCACTCTAAAATAGCTTTAAAAAAATAAACAATAATAAAAAGTGTCAAATTATCAGAATAAAAAAAACAGTTACCGCGAATGTACGTTATTTGGACATTTATTTATTAACTTATTTCTTTTTATTTAATTACAATATACTCTGGACAGGCGATTTAATAATTCCAGACGTTTCTTCAGGTAAAGACATTATGTGTATATATGTATATTTTTTTAAATGGTACACTTTTATTATTATAACAATATTGAATTTTTTACGAAATGTAAATATATTTAAATTATATTTTATTGCTTTTGGCTTATTAATGATTTTTCTTTGATCGTACTTTTAATTGGCATTTAACTATAAAAATGTTAGTAATGTGTTAAAATATTTTTTACGTTGGTCATATTTTGTTTTATATAACTAATGAATTTGTCATTAAATCATGTGAAATGAAAATCTTGTATTTACCATCATTTTGTTTTCAAATTTTTTTCCCGTTAAACATATCGATTACTATTGCTTAAATTATTTTTCAGCATAGATGGCTTAGCGATAGATTGATAACGTCGTTTATTTCGTACGTTGTAATAAGTATAGAATATAATACTCCAACAAACTCGCTTTATTTAATTATTTATTGTTCCTTTTATTATTTATTTTTGTTTTTACTAATTATATTATCTTGATTGTACTTTCAATGATTCTGTTGATTTTAAAAATTCATCTTTTGAAATATTTTACATTTATTAAAAAAGAAAAACATTTATTTAGATTCTTCAGATGACGCTGCGGATTGGGATATGGACAAAATTCACACCAGTACTAGGTAAATATTATGTAATAGATATTTTTCATTTAATCTTGTCAATATCTCTCTCTCTATATATAATATGTATTTTAAATTTGATCAAGAATCCTATTCTTGGATTTGACAGTCTTTCAGATGTGTAGATAAAATGATACAATACTGGACGTATAAAAAGATTATTTAGAAATTTGTAAATTTTAAATAATCTCGTGTGCGTTTGTAATGTGTAATATTAGCGACGTACATGTTACATGGATCAATATTCTAATATTTATTTCAATAAACTATAAACACGTTACTTCCGATTACTGTTTAATAATTTAATATATTATAGCCGCTTTTTTCTGTGTATATTTTTTTCAACTTATAAAATTGCAATCTGACTAATCTGGTCAATGTGTGAGTCATGAAAGGATTGGAGATATTATTCATCAGTGGTATCCCGAGTTATCTTTCTAATCGCTCAAATCGTTGTGAAATAAGTCCAACGGTTCAACCTAAGTGTGTCGTTGTCACCACTGTCTAGCAAATCAACCGTCAATGGGTTTAGACGACCTTTTAATTTATGCAAGTAACATTGTTTGAATTACCTCGTGTACATCCAGTCGGTGCAGGTTGTCATTACGTATACACCATAGCGCATTTGCTAACATTCTAATGTAATTGTTGTATCATTTTGATATTAGACACCGACGCGGTTCGCGAATAGATATGTAGTAGATCTACACCGGTTTGATAACTACAAAAGTAACTGAATATTACTACTCTGAAACCACTAGTACCTTTTTTTTTTTATTTTTATATTTACTTCTTTAACTTTGCTCTTAATGTGCTCTTTCCAAGATATCAACCCTCATCTTCCAGCGAAATTGGACTATTGAGGTTAACGGATGTACACGTATTACGTCTAATTATGAAGATTACGTGTACTGACTTGAACGGATTAATATTAATTTTTCACTGTGTTTTTTGAGATCATTAGGCCAGTTTGTAAGTTTTGTGAATGTCGCAATATTTGTATTAAAGGGAGGTCTGGTGTATATATGAGGAAGGGAATGGGGCCCCAACCGAGTCTTGAGGAACGCAAACCTCAGCAGAGTAACAATTTTGATATATCACCATCGAGACTAATTTAAAACATTCTGTCCGTTAAATATTAGGACAATAGCGTATAATGTGAATAAGGTAAAGTACTTTTTATTTTTAACAATAATTCCTCCTGCAATACGCGATCGAAGATCTAGCCAACATTTGTAAAGATTGCAGAACAATACTGTTTTCTACCAAAGCTATGTATGTTTTCACTTGTGAACTTGTTCTATCACAAAATTCCCTAGGCAAATCTCAGACTTAAACCCTAGAATAGTGTCTCCTGCTATTTTATTAATCAATACTAGTGATTTTTCGGAAGCTTTCGATACTATTTGTAATAATGATATGCAGGCTCATAATAGCGTGAACTCATGCTAAATGAAAAATTGTTAAAATCGTTCTATAAAAGTGTGATTTTTTAAATTTCAATAAAGTTCGTTATATATCTAAATATGCAATACAACGTTATAAGTAGTTCTGATTATATGAAAGCGTTACTCGACATATATTATTAACTATATAGTATAAAATAAACTTCATCATACTGCAATAGTGTATATACTTTTATATTTATCTTAATTTTTCAGCTCGGAATCACAGACAAATTATAAACCACCGATTAAAAAACAGTTGATGGATTCCTATTCAAGGTAATCTTGTCTTTAAATTCAGCTCTTTCTTTGTGTTTAAAATTAAATTTTTATTGTTTGTGTCAATATTTGCTTATTAAAATGTTTATGTTTTATTTTTATTTTTTGTTTAATAATATACGATTATTTTTTAAAATAAGTAATAAGTCCTAATACGCGACATAGTAAACCTAGTGCAATTAACTTTTAAACAACCTACATAAGTTAGCCGATAATATGGTATTAAATTTATAAATTTAACCATCATCCCCCGGACATCAGTATTTCTTTTAACGCTCGCTTCAAGTTGACGGCAGCACAGTTTGATCAATTTTTATCGAAATCCAAACAATGGGATTATGTTATCGATAAATGTTTTAATCTCTTAAGTTTTGACGTAATCGGTAAAAGTGATGTCGATGTATATGACACCTCTTCAAATTGATTATCTGGCTTTCCAGCATAATGATCTGAGCCGGTTTTTAGATTATCGGAATATGCTGTATTAGCGTTGAAGATACGTAAGTCATTTCTTTGATAATTCCAAGAGAACTGACAAAGATTTTTTTATCGGTAATATAAAAGATAAATATTCCTAAAGTATACGACTATAATATATTTGTGTGTGATTATTTATTGATCTGTTACAAATTTCAAGTTTTGTCGACTTTTAAACGATTTTACTAATTTAAATTTGTATAATAAACGTACTCATAGTTTGTACAGAAATGACAATCGTTTGAAGTATTTCTAAAATAAATAACGTATCTAAGATATTTTGAAAACGTTGTTTACTTGTCATAAAATTAATAATATTTTGAAAATATAGCGATAATGGAATTTCGGAAGAAGCGATTCGCAGATATTTAACCCGAAAGCCGATGACGACGACGGAATTACTGCAGAAATTTAAGAAATCAAAGAACAATCTAAGTTCCGATCAATTAGTAAATACAATGACGCAAATTCTGAAGAAAATTAATCCGGTCAAACAAACTATAAAAGACAAAATGTATCTATCGTTGAAATCTGACCATTCGTCATCATCTTAATCGATTTAAATAAAAAAACAAATTGCGCTATCTTGATTTTAAGTGATTCGTATCGATAAAATATATTTTTCATATATTAAGTATGTCCGATTTTTTTAAATATTGTAGAAATAAATGATAAAATATTCTATATTGTGTACATTATAATTCTTCTAATAAATTATTGATATTTCGTAATTGTATATTTTTTACGTTTAAAGTTTGTATAAAATTACTGTTGTTAAAATTTATTTAGTTCATTTTTAATAACTTGTATTATGTTACACATACAATTTAATGTAAACAAATTATTATCATTTTCATTCTGTTGAAGTGGTTTTTAGTGCATACGTCAATATTTGAAACAGTAATTCATTTAATTAGGCATTTTCAAACTATTATATGACGAACGTGATCAAACAAGAATTAAATGAAAATTGTCTATTCAGAGAAAATTTTATATTTTCTTCATTTCGTTTTTTAAGCCTCACTAAGATTGAAAGCGTGCAATTTCAGTTAATCAAAATTTTTCAATTTCTCATTCTTGTTATCTTGTAAGGTTTAAGTTAGAAATTAAGATTGTTATAATGTGTATTTAATTGAAAACAACCTTTAACTGAGTTAAAATATCGTTCAACTAAAAACGATTTTACATATTTTTTTTTTAATAATATTTATGTTTGGTTATTATTTTACTATAATAAACAAGAATTTTTTTAAATTTAAATTTTTTTCACGACGCAATTAATTTGTTATTCATTTAAAATTGTGTTTATTTACGTTAATACTCGTTGACAATTTGAACTTATAATTTTTGTATCTGAACTAGGATTCAAATTGTAATGCAACGGCGTTAGGAAATAAATTTAGAAAGAATGAATTTTGTAAACTATCCAGATTTTTGCTTTTGTTAAAATATGCAAACAAATTTATTGATACATTCACACAGAAAACTTTTATAAAAAAACTTATATGCTACATCTTTTAAATTGTAATCTGTGTGCATGATATGTAAAATGTATATTTTGATGTCCAAAATGAATATGAACTGCCTTAAAACGTTTATAGTATCAAAGTGGTCTTCAAAATAACAATTTCTCTGAGAACTGTTTTTATCTCCTAAATTCTTTATGAATGTTAATGGAAGATCTTTCAGTACATGTTCTTGTATCAGACCCATAAATGAGATATAACAAGCGATTAACCTCGATTCTAATGCTGATTTATTAACATTAAACGTCTATTGAACTATTGAAATTAACTTTAGTGTTGTCTTTTAACATATACTAAGTATTCATCTCTCATTTTTTTCATTTATTGAACATATATAAAAATTTGAATATAGTTCTGTCACTTATAGTAGTAAATAAAATAAATATGCATCGTGTTTCTGAAATGAAATTAAAAAATAAAAATGAGACGATAATGCTGTTTTACATTCGAGAGAATCAAAATCAGTTTGATGAAATATATGATAGATACAATAGAATTGTTAATTTTTAATATGTATAAAGGAAAACATATATTGTACTATCAACAATTTGAAAACATATATTGTACTATCAACAATTTGAAAACATATATTGTACTATCAACAATTTGAAAACATATATTGTACTATCAACAATTTGAAAACATATATTGTACTATCAACAATTTGAAAACATATATTGTACTATCAACAATTTGAAAACATATATTGTACTATCAACAATTTGAAAACATGAATGTTCAAAATAAAACTTCATCTCAGACACCAACTAAATTTAATGTAACCTTGAAAAAACCACCAATCGTGATACACCTATTATTTGCTATGAACAACTCCTAATGAAACTTGAAACATAATTGTATAATTAACCTTAATTTAAATTACTACATTATAAAAATCGCATATGCCAGTTTACATATAAGCTGGATGATTATGGGCCCAATTCCATTTCTAAATTACATTGCTCAGTGTAGAATGACAGTTACTTTAAAAATTATTATCGAGAATTCTTAATTTTTGTCTTAGCTCCACGATAAACACCGATGATAAAAGTACAATGAAGAATTATACCACTTAGAAATGGGTAATAAAATATGACTGACAGCTATACAAATTAACTGATAATTCAAAGTACATCTTTGTAATGTCCAGTAGTAATTGGTTATAGCACCCTACATCATCATAAACAATTTCGTTTCAAATATATTTATTTTGAATTTAACTAAATTTATAAATTTTATAACTTGTTTAAACACACACATTTCTGTTATTATGAAATAATTGTATTAAAATTGTATTGCGCATTTTATCGTACATTTAGCAAGTATTAGCAAGACATATAGTGTGTAAATACTGCTTTATTTAAACTAAATACTAATATAATTTTGGAAATATGAAATATGTTTTGGTTTTCATATTAATTCTAATTGATAAAAAACCATTTTACCGATGATAACTGAAATTCCAGATTTAGAATTTTATTTACTGTTTTTGCTTGTTATGCCCATTGTGTATTATATTTTTCGTCTTTGTAGGTGGCTGGCGTGGGAACTTTTTATTAATAATTAGATATTGTTTTATAACATATGAATGTTAAGTTCTTTTCAAGTATATTATATAGTAATTTCTAAAAGTCCATTTGTGTTCATGCGATTTAAATTAAGGTGCCAAATATTAAGTTACGAATTTCAGAAATAAAATATCTGAATGCAATTTCCTGGTATGTTGTGATATACATGCATTGTAGACATATGAATTTTGCATTTAAAGGATTATTAGTGAAGTTTTCGTAATGACTGAAATTGTGGAGTCCGAAATATTAGAAGGATTTTTATGTCCCATATGTAAAACTGATTTAGAAACAATAGGAAAATTACATGCACATTTTCATGAAAAACATGAAGACGACTTGGATGTGCTAAAATTTTTTAAAGGTATAATTTTATATTGAATTTTAAGAAATATGAGTATTTTAAAATTTTAGATTAGATTTGTATTATATCATTTCAGCATTATAGTAAAATTTGATTGCATATGGTACATAAATGAAACGTATGTTAGTACACATTTTACTTCTTATTTTTTCATAAAAATAACGAGTTTCTATGTATAAGTATTTTTGAAATTATTTGTATGTAAAGGTGTGTTCGGCCAAGCAAAAAAAATTTTGAAGTCAAATAAAGAAGATGATGTGCAAAATAAAAAGGAAGTAGGATATAATTTGGATC
Source organism: Coronaproctus castanopsis (assembly GCA_032883995.1). NCBI lineage: Eukaryota > Metazoa > Arthropoda > Insecta > Hemiptera > Monophlebidae > Coronaproctus > Coronaproctus castanopsis. The sequence continues at coordinate 274,015,848 of CM065052.1, forward strand.
AATACTTTGATCACTTTCAAGGTATAGGTGAGTGTATTTTTAAATTTATAAAATTCTTTACCTCACTGAGTTTATACACATATACTTGAATGTCTGTTTTGTGTTTTATTTTGTATATATAATATTTACAAACCGTGTCCTGTTTATATACTTTGTGTTCTAGGGATGACTCGGAGTTTTATGCACGAATTTAAAGAATTTCGTACTCTTCGGTTGGAAGGCTCTGCCGTTGAAACGAATAAAATTATAATACGTTTAGATAGACTACTAACAAACATACCGACGGACCCTGCTAAAAAGAAAAGTATGTTAACCTATACATTTTGAAAATTAGATCATTTAGTGTTTACGCACTTTGTAATGTTAATGAAGCGAAATGTTTAAAATAAATGGCATTTAGCGTATATGGTGAAAGTTGCATTCGATGAATTTTGAAACTGTTATGTACTTTATTATAGACGTAATTGTTATGTATTCAGTAAAAAAGTATATTACAAAATGTAGACTCAAAGCTAAAACAAATCAGTAATTTCTGCATTTTAAAGAATTGATAACTATATTTTTTATTTTTTCAAATTAATACTTTAGACATTTCATTCTAGCTCGTGAGTGGACATTATAGTTATCATTATCTATACAATAAGATATACTAATGTTCCTGTTGTTACGATTGTGTGACGTCACATATCCAGGGTCCCCTATGATTATCTGGCGCTTGTGTGCAAGGTACTGAGACCTCTTATTCGTTGTGTTTTTCATGTTTGAGAAGTGTTGGTCTTACCTTCCTACGATTATTCAATTTTTGTTGGGAACGGGTAGATGGTAGCTCTATTGACCGTTGTTTTTTAGAATCTTCCACTGCCACACCTTAGAATGATAAAGTACCTCTTCCCCATCTATCTACCAGATAATACGTTTAATGCTAACCCTCGATCAGCTTTTGTTTGTAGACTTAGCTTCTCAGTCGGGTTGATTACAGTGCTAACGGAATCTGAGAGTAGATTGTATATTGCGTATCATTCTTCATAGGGGTAAGTAAGTAAGTTGAAATGTCACATTTTAAGATTGTGTAAAGTAGGAAAATCAAGAGAAGAAGGAATTATATTTAATGCTGGCAATGTAATGTACTTGAAAGGGAGCGATACACAGCATGTTTCCGGCGCATAAATAAATCAAACAGAATGTTACAAAATATGTCAGATAGACTGGCATATCTTATAATAAGAATTAAGAAGAATACAAGTATATAACTATTCAATTGCTAGAGAAGACACCTAAGTAGAACAACTGTACCCAAGCATATTAAAATAGGAAAAACAAACTATAAAGTCATCATGGGGGACTTAAACGATAGACTGGGCGAACTACGCAAATAAAAACATATTTGGTAAAAGAAACGTGAGGGAGATATGCCTGCAGATTTTGTCAATGATAATAAATTGTATACGATTAATACATAATTCAAAACGGAACCACGGCGAATGTGAACATGGGTCGGACTAAACGGCAAAGTTTGACTGTGTACTATCCTCAAACATCAATGTTATCAAAAACTTTAAGGTACTGAATGAAATAGGAATATCAGGTGACCATCGATTAACAAGATGTAAGCTAGTTTTCAGCTAAAAACGACAGTTTTATCGTTTCATAAAAATGAGAAAGAAAGTAGATACCGAACTGTTTTTTAATAATAGAAGATTAAACATAAAACTGGAAGGAATGGTTACAAGAACTTATAAAATCTTATAAGACGAGAAAGCATTAATATAACTACGCATAAAACATGATAGAAAAGAAAATTCACGCAATCTACTCTGCAACTAATCGAAAGACGATAGGTATATTATAAATCTAGGAGGTAAATATTATATGGAACATTCTGAAATTAATAAAATAATAATGCAAAAAATTAGAGATCTATTAAAGTATGAAGAGTCAAAGATAATAAAAACAAGAAAAATAAATATTTAAAGACGCTAAGAATAAATCGAAAAGAAGCAAAGTACCAAGGCACAAAGAAAAGTTGGGGATACTTCCATGGTACATGACTACTACAAACCTCTGTACGACAACAAAGATGAAATAGCATAAAATAACACTAATAATGATAACAGTTTAGATATAGATATCGGCTGTATTAACATCAGAAGTGAGACATGCTATAAAACAAATGAAATCCAAGAGAGCTCCCGATAGGGATGAAATTCTGCCTGAAAGTATAAAAGAGGACAAAAAAATTATAATATTCGAAATACAGCAACTATACAACAGATGTTTGCAGAAAAAAACTACGCCAAAAGATTGGAAGAATTCGATTACAATTCTGATATATAAGAATGGAGATAAAATAATTTGAAAAATTATAGACCAGTAAGTTTATTATCTGAATTATATCAAATAGACTTGGCATTGAATAATGAACAACCAACTTAGCAAGCAGGATTAAAAATTACAAAATCACAGATAATATAGAAACGTTAACGACGCTAATAGCAAATTGTAAAGCATGCTACACTATTGTGCTTAAGAATAGTAGATGTAGAAAAGGCATGCAGGATCTTAAAAGCGCTATAAAATATGAGGATAAATAAACTGTGTATATACTTGATAAGATATGTAACGATATAACAAAGAAACCAGATAAAGACGAGAGTGAGATAATGAGTTACTTTTTCGCCGAAGTTACGTAGTGCTACCCTTGAATTTGCCCTAAGAAATCAACAATGAGTAACTAATGGAATAGATGTAAATTGAAAATACAGGAAGACATCATACTTATGTTTAAAAATAATCAAAAACAACTTCAAAATATGATGCTAGAGCTGTGAAAACGCTAACATAAATTGGTTTGAGAATATGTCTAGGAAAAACCGAAGGTATAATGAAACAGACGAAGACAACGATATAAATAAAAGTTTAGAATAATGTCCCATAGAAATTGTAAAGACTTTTAGGAAAAATTTTTAATGAAGAAAAATAGTCATACCCAGGAAGTGAAAAGGTGAATATAACCCGGATGAATACGGTTTGGAAGAGCGAAAAGATTCTATAAAGCAACATTAGTCCAATAAACCGGCTAAATTGTTTAATAAGTGCATTATACCAGTGCTGAGCTTTAAATCCAAATCCTGGCCTTTAACAAAAGAACTAATGAATAAAGTTGAAGAGACGCTAATGGAAGGGGTACTGTTGGGAATAAGGTTAGAGGGCAACATCAGAAACTCCGGTATACGGAAAAACAGGATTCAGGATATTGTAGCCAGGAGAACAAGAAACGTGAGCGGAATATATAGTAAGACTAAGAAGGAAATATTAAAACAGGCACATTATACATTGATAATAGAAGTTCAGAACAGACAACGGTGGAAAAATTTGGAAACGTACGACAAATATCGATGTCAGAAGACTTAAAAAAAAAGAAGAATATTTTATGTTTCGAAATTGTTCGCCTTAATTTATCGGAACGAAACAGTTATTATAAGCCATGAATATTGTTCTGTAACTGGTGATGACAGATCTGATGTCTGATGTTTAGATTACCAAAGTTTTAAGTCTCATTAACTTTTAAAAGTCGTTTAAATTGACTATTCTGAAAAGGTATTATTAACGCATTCTATTAAACACAAAAAAGTAAGCATCTTCATAATATATTTTAATTAGGAGGTGCTTTTTAATAAAATTATTTTTAACAGTTTTTTTTTTTAAATATACATGTTATTTATAGTTTCGTCAATGGAAATGTTTTAATACATTGAAATAAATATCTTAAAATGTGTTCGATTAGTGCACGAACAAACTGCAGTTCCTTGGATCGATGGACAGGATGTATCACGTTGTCCAAATTGTGCGAAATTATTTCACCTAACTAGAAGGCAACATCATTGTCGACTGTGCGGTTCGATTATGTGTCACGAATGTAGTCGATTTTTACCAATTAGCATAGCAAGTAAGGGCATTCATTTTACAGTGTCAACCGAGTATGATTATAAAATATTATTTTCAATATTTTGTATTCTCCTAGCGTCCTATTATTAATTTCATTTTCGGATTATGCAAAAAATGTAAACATTGTTTTCGAGACATCGAAATATAGGATGACTCAGAGAAGTCGGACGGTTTTGTTTTTTGAATAACTCAAAAACTACTCGACAAAAATTTTTGAATGAAACTTTATTTAATAATAGGAAAACGAGAGATTAGCGTATAATCATTTATGGAACACAATATCGTTAGATGATGGCCACTTGCAACAATACATTCATTCCGTCTTTTTACTAAATAAATTTTCGAACACTTTTTCGAGCATAGATCGCTGAATTTTTGAAATTTCTTCAGAAATCCGAGTTTTGAGGTCTTCCAGATCTTGTGGACGTGTTTCGTAAACGTGACTCTTAAGATATCCCCACAAAAAAATCTGGAGCGGTGAAATCTGGCGGGTGCAGCGGCCAAGTAAAATACTTGCCATGCAATAATATGCAGTTACCAAACGCTTCTTTCAGTACTGCAAGTGTTTTTGCCGAACAGTGACACGTCGCGCCATCTTGTTGAACGACCCAGATGATGACGAGGATGAAGTGAAGGAAGCAAAAATGAGTTTATCATCTCGATATAACACGTTCTGTTGACAGCACCAATGAAAGAATAAGACCCTACTTCGCTATTCGGATCAGTAGCGGCACTTCTGTTGATCTTTTTGTCTTCGATTTATTTCAACATCGTTTCAGCAGAAAGTTTTCGTTGTGCATGGTCGGTACTTTTTAATTCCTTTTATAAGGATGAAATTTCAAGTCTTCCAGCGATATACGACGAACAGGAGGTTTGAAGAAGCAACATGACGAGTTGCTGCCCGAACTGGATCGATGTTTGTTGGGGGTACGACAGGGTTTTTTTTTTATTCGGGTTGCAGAAGCTGTCTCTCGAAAATTTTCAACCCACCTTAAAATTGAATCGTGGGATGGTACAGGTTTACACTGGGTAACTTTGAATTCTTTTCTAAACTCTCTTTGCACTGTTGTGATCGATTCACGTCAAAAATAACGTTCCACGTAAAACGCGCTCTCCTCGTTATAGGATGTCATGATAACCAAAACTGGACAACAACGAATCTCTCGTGTGTACACTAAACGTTGAGAACGCGGTGTAGCAGTGTTACCAACTGCGCTATTCAAAAAACAACCGTTCGTCTTGTCTGGGTCACTCTGTAGTTAACGAATTATATTAGTGTTGAAGAAATTTAGTTAATTTTTCATATGTTAGAGTAATTCATTTGTTTTGTTAGAACAGGTGCTTTCGAAACCCTCTAATGAAGATGTAGTTGAAGGTAAACACAGTGATGGCGTGGAAATGAGCTTAAGGTTGTGCGATTTCTGTATTACGGTAAATTTTATGTTTTTTATATTTATACGTGTATTTAATATATTCTTTTTAATAGCTGTACTTTCCTTTTAAAGACACGTTTAAGTACTTACAAATTATTTGGCATGCGTATATATGCCGCGTTGCATAGTTGCTAGAACGCTCGTCTGTGAACCCAACGGTCGAAGGCTGGATCTCGGTTCGCCGGATATAGTTTTTAATCATTATATAACTATTAATCGTGAAAATGGCACCCCATTCCGTAAAATATTGTTTTACGTTCTACATAATTAGTGCCTCGGATGGCAGGCCTATTTAGTATGCAAAAATAACGTTCAGTGGGCTAGTCACATGTTCGACGAATATATATATGTGTGTGTGGGGGGGAACTCGCGGAGAATATTTTTCTGTGATATTTTTTTTAATTTAAAATATGAATAGATCAAAATCAGAGAAATTCCGCATTCAAAATGTATTTGGAAAATTATCGATTATGGGGAAATATATGACGGTCCACATGTTTCTCAACATATATTTTAATAAAAAACTTACTTTTTCAAACTAATTTTATTGTTAAATTGATAAGTAGTTATCATAAAATTCATTTGAATTCTTAGTTACTTGAAAACAGAGAACAAATGAAAGCTAGTCGTAATAATAGCCCAGTTATAAGCCAATTATATGAACATTTACGGGAACATGTGATTACCGTGGATAAACATGCAGAACTTTATTACAAAATGAGCACGTCCTTAAAGTAAGTATTAATTTCCAATCTACGTATAAAGTAATAATACGTATAAAAAAAAAATGTTTTAGTGTATGCTGTCTAAAAAAATTGAATGTTTTACCTCCTGTTTTGATTATAATGTTATAGCCTTGGTGAATCAAAATATAATTTGAAGGATGCTCAGGAATTGTGGCAGAAAGTTATTAAGTTAGCGGAAATGGTAGACAAATACAGGTTTGTAATGTAATTTAAATTTTTGAATCGTGAAAAAAGGATTTATAAACACCAATAATACAAAAATTACAATTTCCTGTATTTTTCTTCGGAAAATTAAAAAGCTTAATTATTTGTTACATATTAATATACAATGTTATGCTTGAAGTTTGTTGAATACAGATTTCTTTAAAAATTTAAGACTAACAATAATTATACGACATTGAAATTTTGGGGAGAACTATCACGTGTGTTCAAAATTGAAATAGGCGTGAGACAAGGAGACGAATTGTCTCCATTGTTGTTTAACTATGTTTTAGAAAAGATTATAAGGGAATGGCGGAAAAATTTAGATGAAAAAGATATCAAAAAATGTAAATAGGTAGAAAGAAAGATAACGTAGAAGTTGACTGCATATCATTCGTGGATGACTTGGCGATTTTATCGGAGAACATAGATGATGCCATGAGACAAAATCTTCAAGTGTCCATTCAGGTTTGATTTTCACCCCTTGATATTTGATATATCAGACAAATTTCTAAAAATTATACGACTAGGCTTTAGAATTTTGTTGGATTCCTAGTCACTTCGGATTTAAACTTATTGAAGCGGCGGATGTTCCTGCTAAACAGGCTTCCTTATCAGGTATTCCACTCCCATTTATTCCATCGTCAGATCTACGCTTTAAAATCCAGTTAAACTATCACAATTCTTGGTATGAATATTAGAAATCTTCTAATTAAGGTAAATATTTTAGAATTGTTCTGCCGCATCTTCCGGTATTTCCATGGTTATGCTCGTATCCCAATATCCTACCCTCTCATCAACTTCGTAGATTTGTTGCCATAATTTGTAGGTTATACATAGGTCATTTCCGTATAGAGTTAAATTTTTCAAACGGAGTTGATCAGTGACAATGGACTAGTCATATTTCTATAAATTTCCTGGAAGACATAAATCACTTTCTTTTTTAACTGTCCTCAATTGAATTATAATAGACAAATATTTTTTAATAAACTGATATCTTTCTATGTTTTCCCTCCATATTCCCTACATTATCTATCAATCTGTAACAATAAAGTATTATTTCTCATTTTTATTTTAAGGTGCAAAATTATTATTTAAAATTATAATTCAGTATGTAATGCTTAAATTGGAATCTACTGGCCACAAAGGTTTAGCTTGACCTAGGCCAAAAAAAAATCCTTAAAGAGGTAGCAGAGAAAGCGGGATTAAAAGTATCATTTGAAAAAACAAAATATATAACTAATGTAAAAAATGCTCCGAAGTCTATGGTCACCAAATATGGACATATTAACAAAGTCAACATATTCAAATATTTAGAATAATTTATACAATTAAACGCGTTATCATTCCAATTAACAAAAAAATATATACATAATAAAAAAAAAACGATGTCCATAAAATCAAAAGTAAGGCATTATAATTTGGTGATTTAAGTTGGAAGGACTATATGCGTTGGAATATTTCACAATGAATGTGAGTAAAGAGCTGGAACAAATCAAGAAAGAACGAAAAATAGTACGCAAAATTGGAAATATACGGACATATTGATGATATTATAATCATAATAAAAAAGATTAAGCTATTATCGTCACTTAAAAAGAATGGAGAGGGACGGTCAACAAGAAGAATTTTTGAATACTTTGATAAAAACCCTAGAACAAAAATTTCCTGGTCCCGGAAAGTTAAGAATTGAGCAAATTAATGCTACGGAAGAAGACACTATGAATAGGATCAGGTTCAGAAGCAAAGTTAATACTTTCCAGAGCTTTGAAGAAAAAACGAAGATGAAAACTGGCGTCAAATGATAAGATGAAAAGAAGCAAAAACACAGCGAAGCAATGAAGAAATACTGGATTGAAAAGAAGAGGAACAAACAGCCATCATGAAGATATTTCACATGGTCCATAGCTGGCCAATTCTAAGAAAGAAGGAGAATAATTATAAAAGCATTCAAATAACATTAATTTTTTTTAAAGATATAAAATGATTAAATATTTTTCACTGGAATGGTTTAAACAAATTACAATAAAGTGCAAAATTTTTATTTCTGTCGACTCGTTAGATTATTTTTGAATATTCAAAATAATATATCGTTGCATTTTCACCGATATCATTGACTAAATTGCTGAAATTCCAACGGCTATTTTAGTTTAGGATCAAAGACGACTTGTTCGGCAGTATTATTTAAATAACTTGGTGCTTTTAGATTATTTCATGTAGTTCCTCAGATGTTAATTAACTCTTCTCAAAATTTTAACGATTTTCTCGTGCAAATTCTGCTACTTAACATTTGATACTAACTATTTTTACACGTGTTATTTATATTTTAGTGTGTAATTATTAATTTATAATATTATTTGTAGGTTAAAATAAAATGTTGCGTAATACATAACATATTGTAGGAATGTTTTTGTTTTTTTTTTTTTTTTTTTTTTTTTTTTTTTTGTACTATTCTTTAGCTAAACTGAACGACCACCTCAGAAACTGGTTATAAACCAATATGTTAAACATTATTTAATAGTTAATTTATTCAAGTTTGTTTTATTGCCATTTAGCGCTAAAATTTTAGCTTTGAATACAGACGATCCAAAAAATCCGCCTTCTGATAAACAATTAAGACTGCAAAAGGCAATCAGATCCGGTACAACAGAATGTATCAGATCGCGAGTATTAAATTTACCATCTATACCGAGTGAAGAGAAATATAATCAACTGCAAAATACCCGAAGGTGATTTTTAATTACGATAAATTTAATCGCATTATTTTTTGTTTCTAATTAACGCAAAATAAATATTACTTTTAATGCGTGTTTTCCCCGCAGGAAAAAAGTGGAAGAACAAATTAAAGAACAAAAGCTAGAATCGTCACTTAATAATCGATCATTTAAAATGGAATCTCTCGAGTTTAAACCTGTTTTAATTAAGGTAAAACAAAAAAAAGTTTATTTGATCATAAATTATTAAAATTAATTTTACAAACAAAATTACGTTTGTTTAAATGTGTATGTGTATACGTAACAATGGATAAATGTTCATCTGTTTGTTGACCACTCTATTACCGAAAACGTAGATATTGCGTGAAGGCTTTTACTACAACTACTATTACAATTTTCTCAATTAGCTTATTACTGTACATATTTATAAGATAAAAAACGCCTAATTCCGAGTGCCGACAATAAAACATACGCGTAACAAGGTACATTACAATATTTTCGCTCTATGAATACCTTAATACACACACATATATATAATATATATATATATATTACTGATAATGATTTTCAAATGGCTAACAAAAATGTATAAATAAAGTTAGTATAGTATAACATATAAGTGAAGGTTTGTTAACTCTTATTTGTGTATGTGTGTGTATTGTTGACCGCACCTATTGATGGGGTAAAAATTAGTTGAAATGATTCGTTTTTCAGTACACTTGTGCTGCTTATATATATATATATATATATATATATATATATATATATATAAAATCAATTGAAAATTAATTAAATCACTAATATTTATTTTCTTAAAGAAAACAAAGTTTTTCGGCATTTACGCCATTATCAAGTGAAACATTTTAAAACATCATAATTTTAAAAATATAAAATATATTACTTAAAAATATGCGATGGTGATTGTGAAAATATGCTCCAAAAATGCTGTCTGCTTCTCTTCTGTCTATTTTTTGATTTGTTGAAATTTAATATCAATATATTTGTTTATTAATTTTGTTTTTTTTATATTAATTTTTTCTTCAATACTATTTTCCGGATTCTGTAAAAGTTGTGTACTGGTGGAATTTTAAATTTTTCATCAACTGTTGCGATGTATGATGTCCAGAAGTAAAATATAAAATATAAAAATATACGAACGCAAAAATTTTTTAAAAAACACAATTTTACAAGTAAAATGAAAATAAATATTAAAAATCTGATAATCAAATATATATATATATATATATATATATGTATATATTTTTTGACTTGGAATGTTTGAAACCTTTTGGCCAGTTTAAGTTGCTGTGATTACAATTGATTTAAACTTCAATATTACATTCTTTCGTCATCGGGATTCGGAATGTTCGATATTTATTCGTAGTTTTGTTGTATATTAGAGCAGATTCTTCTTTCTACGTTGTGTTCGTAATACTGGTATTTCTTTTCTACGATGTCGTGTAATATGCTTTCGTTATATTGCAGACGTTGATAAAGTTACGTATTTCGTAGTGTAGTGAAATAATCTATGTTATATAGGTTTATATCGATTAATCGACGCCTGCTGTCGATTAACACTGGTGTACTTTTGTTCATCCAGTAGTTTAACGAGTTTTTGGTTAACCATACTATCCTGTTATTAAGTGGATGGCGTAAATTTGAATATATATTTATCAGTTATAAATTGTGTTGACTGTTTTCTCTCCAGTTTCATAGTACAATGTATGGATAGTTGTTTTGAAGGCTCCGGTTATTAGTCGTACTGCTGTGTTTTGTATTGTTTGTATTTTACGTTTTCGATTTTATTAGCGGAAGACATTTACTATTGGTGTGTAATCTATGTGTGATCTTATTAAGGCTGTATATATTAGTGTATTCAATTTTGTGTGACAGCCTCATTTTGTACATTCAACCTTCGTAAAATATTAATTCCATTTTCGCATTTTGTTTTTTGTTTTTTATTCTTTATTTCAGTAAACCAAGTGGATCTACTGCCAATTCCCAAATATTTGTTTTCGTCGGTGAATTTGATATTTTTCCCATATAGTTTTATTAGCGGATTAGACAGTATCCGATGCCGTGCATATATTTCAAGTTCTAACTTGTTTATAATATTTTGGAATCGTTCGATTTTTTACTTGATAGCTGGGTTAAAGTTTTTGTGTTTATTTAGTATATTACTACGTCATCCGCGTACTGTAGTATTTTTACAATCCAGTTGATCAATTTTTTTAGTGCAGAGTGTGTAGATGAGAGTACTGCTTTCTGCGAGGTTCCTCTGTCGCTGCGGACCGTGTCATATAGCTGCTTTTGAAATTTTACCGTCAGTCGGCGGTTAGTTAAATATGTATATATACACTTTACGATATTGTCAGAGACATTTGTCATAATTCCTGTCAGTTTAGTTTGATCGAATCATATGCTCCATTAATATCGATAAATATTGCAATCGTAGAATGGTCATTAGAATATGTTATTTGTATATGTTAAATGTACCGATCGGGTTTCTGATGCTATATCCTTTCCGAAACCCATATTGAATTTTAGCTAGTAGTTCAAATTTGTTTAGATCCCATTCTAATTTTCGATTTTAATAATACATTTTCCGTCGTTTTACCAATACACCGGTTAGTAATGTTATATGTCTGTACGTTTTTTCTTATCCGATTTTAAAATAGAGTAAACTATATGCTGTTTCCATTCATATGGTATGCATGTATGCTCTATGAGTTATTATAACATTTTATTAATAATCGTTTAGTTTCAATTGGTAATTCTAGGAATTCCACCTACTCATATTGTAGTGTTTTTGTTATGCTTCAAGCTGGATTCTAATTTGTTATATGATATGCGTTTTTAAAAATTGATCGTGATGCTGATTTGTTCTTGGAATATTAGTTTCTATTACATTGGTAATCGTGTTTTTTTATTATTATTCGAGAATTCTTCTATGTCGATGTTGTGAGTTTCATTTATTAGAGCATTGATATAATATTTATTCGAATTAGTTTAAAGCATTTCACGAGATGGTGGCTGTTTTGTTGGTTGATATTGTTTTCGAAATAATATAATCTATTATAATCGGCAAATGGTCACTTAGCATAGAGTGAATGGTTACCGTACTATTCAGTGCAACATTAGTCGTACATAATATTAAATCTTTTGTTGTTCGCCTCGAGCTATACACGTGTATATTAATTAAGGTTCATATTTATTAATTTATCGATAAACTGTCAATAATTCCTTCTGAATTATTATTATTATTAGCCTATGTAGTATGCCGAGAATTTAAGCCCCCCTCCCCTCATTATTATGTATCGATCGTTTGTAATTTTTGACTTAATAACTTCCCATTGGCTACAGGTTAACCCATGTTTGGGTGCCGCATATATTGCAACTGTAGTTATTGTATTTTTCTGTATATTTATATCAACATAAGTTATTTTTGTATTTTATTATTGATGTTTTTTTGTAAAATTAGGATTATAAATTGAGGGTTTCGTGAATGAGTACGGCAGATGGCCCGCGGGTTGAATTAGATTTATCACACCGGGTAATGTTATAGCGTTTCAGTTGAAATGCGTGTTGTATTTTTAACCAAGTTTCACATAATATTCCGATTAGAATACTTTCTTTGTAATACATACGTTCAAGTTCTGTATTTGATAATATACCGCGACAGTTCCAGAGGTTAATTTTCATTTTTTCCATCATTTACGAGTATTAAAATTATTTTAGTAGTACTTTAAAGTTCTATAATTGTGGAACTAAACGTTGATGCGCGTCTGGGTATTATCATTACTATAATTTTTGGGTTTGTATTTATTATTAGTTCTATTGAGTTTTCTTTCATCTCTATTATAAATTCGAAAGTTATAATTCTTTTCTATTGCGTAATCTATTTTCGTGTCTATAATACTATTATTTTCTGTTGTTTTTAGTACATTTATTTTTTTCTTTATTCATTGCGTCATTTTCTTTATGTGGATTAGTGTTGAAAGATTTTGTTCCTTTAGTAAATATAATTAGTGGGGCGATTGTTTTTAAGTACCCACGTTTATTATTTGAACTAATATTAGTATCGGAAGGTATATATAGTTTATACTTTGGCGTGGTATATATTTACTTAATATCACACTGTTTTGAAATCGGCGGTTCTTCGTATGTTAGGTATTTTCGTTGAGGTTTAGATAGGCCTCTTCTATATTTACTAGTTGTAAAAATCTATTAGAGACTCTTGTAGAAAAGTAAGTTTTAATTCTAGTTTTTGAAATCTCTATTGTCGCTTCTCCAAATGATAGATTTTTATATGCCATTAATTCCTTAATTCTATTTTGTCTTATTCGGTCAGGACATTCTTTGCCAGTCACTATATGCGTTCGTTTACAATTAATGTATTTATTATTGCAATTTTATATGTGTATTATTATATCTCCATGTACGATACATCGTTCATTACTACTCTTACAATTTCTTGTTGTATGTTTGTCTTATATTAGATATGTAAGGTACATATATGAACCGTGAGTTTATTGATAAAGACGTATTAAGGTAATGCCTGTCCATACTATACTAATTTAACTAATTTGCTTACATTGTCTATGGTTAGTCTTCTATTTAAGCGCTCTGTTTTTTCTAATGCAAAACTGTCACATTCTATATCATCGAATATGTCGTCTCTATTATAGCACGTATATATATATATATATTTGATTACTGCAGACCTTGTAACAATTAAAAACAAAAAAGATGTAAATTCGGAATCTGTTTTGTTTAATTCTATTGTATTTTGGTAATATATAGTTAGGTTTAATTTCGTTTATATTATTATAATACCCTAATGTTTTAAATAATTTGGCTGCGTTTAAATTATTGATTGTAGATTTGTCTATTTTTTAACTTTTTAAAACTATTTTCGCGGTCGATATTCATAATTAGATAAAATAATTTCGGAATAACCGCGCACAATTTAGAAAAAAAAACGACTTATTAATAATAAAATAAAACAATATATTAATATTAATAAACCCGAGTTTACGTTTCAAGTAACATGCCGCGCTCATCATCAGAACTAAACTAAACTAACTCTGACCTAACGAGCTACTACCTTAACTATATAGAGATAACTACATTACATCTGATTGGTTCTGAATTGACCAATCACCGTCCTCCATGCCGGATCAAGTCGGAAGCCCTACTCTCTGTTGAAGTTCTTTATTTTTTCAATCTCTAAGGCTTCTCTAACAATTCTTTCACCCAACCTATCTACTTTGGCAAGAACTGTTGTTTCTTCAAACCTTATTACATGGCCTGTAGCTGTTTGATGTTCCGCACAGCCGACTTTTCTATACGCTCATACTTGCAGTCCGCTACATGTTCCTTAATCCTTACAGCAACAGCTCTGTCGGTTTGTCCCACATAGCTAAGACAACAAGAGCATGGTATTCTGTACACACCCGCTACTTTCCTCTCTGGTATAACATAATTCACTGAGGTTCTGGCGTAACCAGAGCGAAGTCTGTTTAAGGTTTTCCATCTATGCCAACTTACGGGGCGCACCGGGTTAAATTCTTCTTTCAATCTACTTCTGTTCCCCGCTTTTTCTGTCCATCTCTGTGCGCGAACTTTTAGCGGTGGTCCGTCTAATCGTCTTGAGCACTGTAGAAAGCTTCTTCTGGATTTAAGACGTGATGTAACCGCCTTCTGACAAAACATTTGGAACTAGTCTATGTAATTTAAGTTTAAAAATGGATTTAATTTTGCAATCGCTCCATTAATTCGTGACAGGTACATCTCTTTCCGGTATAATTTTAATCTATTTTTAAGTATTTCACTAAAACTAAATTGTTTTATTTTAAAATTTGTACATTGTCATTTAATGCAGTCGCAGGTTACAAGCGAAGGCTGGATACCAGATAATATAAACGTAAGAAGAAATGACGATCCGTTGATTGAACAAATGACGAACATACAACATTACATTAAACAAGCAAGGTAAATTGTACGCTAGATATGTAGTGCTATCTATACTCTTGTTCTATTGTTGTTTTTTTTTTTGCAATATATTAGCGATTTAAAGTGATGACGCATATTTAATTAATCGTGTCTTCCATTCGCTCACATTATGACGTGGGATTAATTTTTAACAACCTCGTTTGAAATTTGCTTTATTTGGAACGTGCAGTATTTATATTCGTAATCTCTTCTTACTTCGTTCAGAGTGTAAAATATTCAGTTTGTTATTAACAACAATTTTAGCATTCGTGAAATATTGTGGTTAAATAGTTTATATTAATAAAACTTTCGCAAAAAAATTTTATGTACTTGTCCCAATGGAGTAGGTTGCTTTACTGTCGTTGTGTCAGCCTGAATCGGATACTATTTAATCTTAATCAGCTCAAAGGGCATCTCGGCACTGTTTTCTTTTCGACTGTCTTACTTATCTGGCAAAGTAAGTGTTCGACATCCGTGTTATCAGCGGATTTGAATTATGGCCAAATTTTTTATGTATTTTCCTATACTGATGTTTGTATATAGTCGCAACCATAGGTATATCCAGATCATTGTGAACGATGTCGTTGCGAACACAATACGTTGCATTTACGATTATCCTCGACATGCTGTACTGAAATGTTTGTATCTTGCTGATATGTGATTTTGCAGTAGATCCGTATAATTCGAGTCTATACGTCCAAACAGGAGCAACAACAGCATTATATAACATTACTTTGTTAGGCTTAGCTTAGAAGTTTACATTTGTCACATGAACAATACTAGTTTTTCCTTGTGTTAATGACATGTGGGTTCTATGTTAAACTCCGGTCTAAAACGAGCTCTAACTATTTAACTTGGCGCACTTGTGGTATAGGGTCACCATTATAAATGTCTGATGAACAATTTTGACGTCGTTTTATGAATTTTTGAGTGTTCATTTCAATTTTCCAGAGTTGAATGCTATTAAAATGGCGTTGTATGAATCTGGATGCTTCTTGAAGATCTTCGTGGCTTGCTAAGATTAATATGTCATCTGCAAAAGTGGCCTGCGTGGCGATTCAATAGTATCCACTACTCAATGACATCGCTGAATCGCTGAGTGGTTAAAAGCCAAAATGATGATCGGGGACCAAATTATATTCATTTTTGATTGTATAAATAATCGGGTTGTAAATAGTCTCGAATATTTTTCCAAACGTGTCAAGTAGGCTAATCGATCTGTATGGTGCCGCGTCTGTAAGCGGTTTTCCGTGTTTGTGGATCATTTTAATTGTAGATATTTTCTATCTTTCTGGGAAATAAGAGCATCTAAACATAGAATTGTATATGTACAAAAGTAGAAGGAGTCGCTTTTTGAGAAGATATTTGAGGATATTGTTATGTCATCTTCTCCCGGGGCTCTGTTGCTTTTTAGTTAATACACGGAAGAAGCTTGCTCGGTGTGATGTGAAATTTGTAATTTGGGAAATATTGTATTACACTGGATAATTTTCAAAGTATGTCCTAGATTGTCAATGCTGTGTGGTTGAAATACATGATCGAGATATTCTGCGAAAGTATCGTCGCCATCCCTTGAGAGCTTTTCTTCATTTACTGATTACTTCGCGTATTTCAAGGGGAAATATATTGTTATTGTGATTTAGTAATAGAAAATTATAATATTCTACTCGATTTTCAACCAGATTACGAAGTTTTGAAACGCGATTATATTGAAGAGATTGCGAACAATTAAAATAAAGTGAAAAATATTTCACGATAATTTACAGGCTAGTTTTTGAAATGTAATAATTTTTCATTCGCTGAAATAAAGTAATTTTAGTATTATTTTTTTATTAAACCCTAATATAATAAATCACTATACAAGAATTTGTTTAAATGTTGATAATCTTAATTTGAAATTCATTTATAAATAGTAATTTTTCGAACCATTTTTAAAAGTTGATCTTACGGTCGTCTAAACTATATATTAATTTTAATTAAAATATAGAAATACGGAAAACGTAGAAGAGTCGAAATTTGTATGTAATAATTTCTCTATTTACACTTAAATTAATTCATGCGAAATTTTGAGTGATGTGAAAAGATAGACTTATATAGGGCGACCCAAAGCAGACGAACAGTTTTGTTGTTCTTTGAATAATTTAAAAACTACCCGACCAAATTTTTGAATGAAATTTTCTTTAAAAATAGGAAAATGAGATAGCTTACAATCATTTATCATTCAGATGACCGCCATTTGCAACAATACATTCATTCAGTCTTTGCAAAATTTTCGAAGACTTTTTCGAGCATAGGTCGCTGAATTTTTGAAAATTTTTCAGAAATCCGAGTTTTCAGGTCTTCCAGATCTCGTGGACGTGTTTCGTAAACGCCGCTCTTAAGGTATCCGCACAAAATATGAATTATTTTCGAATCTTTCTTTGCACGGTCGTGATTGATTAACACCGAAAATCAGTCTTATCAACTGCCCTATTCAAAAACAAAATCACCCGCCTTCTCTGGGTCACCCTATATTTTATAGGGTGATAACTTATTATTTTCATTTGTCGTTTCTAAATACGCAAATTTTAGGAGAGTGTTATAAAATATAGATTCTGTTATAACGGTTAGTTTTGTAATGGTAACGTTATTCGAATTTCGGGTTACTTAAAACTTATAAATATTCGTGACGCATTTTAATAAAAGCAAATAATAATTGAATTTTTTTTACACGAAAAAACAGGGAAGCCCTAAGATTCGACGAAGTTGCTAGTTTAGAACAACATTTTTCGGAATTACAAGAAGAATATTTAAAAAAATATCAGCGAAATAATTAAATACTTCTGATGGCGTACAACGTTTCGAAGGACAGGTTTTTTTATTGTAATATATGTACGCGTCTTGGGCCGGATTAACGCATGGGCCCGACTGAGTCCTGGTCCAGGGGATCACAGGTCATGGCTCCATTAAAATGAATCAATTAAATTATGATAAAGTAAATTAATCATGGAAATCGATAAGAAAGACGCGTGAATTGTATGATGACGATATAGTTTCAGTATTTCTAAATATAGAAAAGTTAAGAAAATATTTTTGACTATCTTACCAACAAATTGTACAGGTGAAATAACGTTTTCTCGACTAGCTTTAATAAAAGATGAGCATAGAAGTAGTATAACTAAAAAAAATTAAACGAATGCAGCCCTCTCTGTATTGAAAATGATTTATTGCTGTCGAATAACTTCAACGATATAATAGAGGAATTTGTAACGCAAAAAGTAAAGTGAAAATGTATGTAATATTTGATTTTAATAGATTATAAATGTTTAATAACCATTATTATTTTATTATTTAATTATTATTTCTTTAAATGCAGAAAATATTAAGATCTAAAACAATCAATTCTACTTTTTTATGCAAAATTTATATTTACATACAATATTTTACATTGCATGAAAAAACATTCTTGTTTAAAACCGTTAAAAAGTCTGACCTTACAAGGTAGCCCCAACAATCACGGGCCCAGGGCTCCCGAATGTTTAATCCGGCCCTGTGCTTGTCTTAAATTCGTATTTCTCGAATAAATGCGTGTTCTGTTGTTTTTAAAAATTCGTATACTTAAAGTATATTTTAAATAACGAGACTTTTGATTTTTAGTTACTAATTGTTTTATTTTTATTGTAATTTTGTTTTGATCTAATCGAACGTATCAAACTATCGAACTTCTGTCGTGTTACACGAAGACAAATTTGAAGTAAAGAAAATTCGAAACAGTTTTAATGAAAATCGGTAATAATTTACAATTTGCGACGTTATTAATCTTTAACACCTAGAAATGATTATTATTTTTTGTCTTTCGGTTAATATCGGCTATTTTCTTAAAATAATTTTTATAAATAATAATGTTCGTTTACGTTTTATAATGGATTCTTCGTCTACTTATTTATATAATTCGATTTACCAAATACTAATTTGCGACAATAATTAGGGTATATAGATAAATATGTTACGATATTTTTACTAATGATAACGCTAAACTGAATGCTTATTTAAAATATTTGTTATATTATTAATAAATTCGAATTTTCAAAGTTGAATTTAAAAAAAAAAAAACATATTTTTGAATAATAAAATTGTAATTAAAAAATGTTTGAAAACTCGCGATGTAAATTTTCCGAAGAAAACACTGCCTTCTGAAATAAATAATTACGAATATTTATTTAGATGTCTCGGATGATTGTTATATGATTTGGCGAGTGGTAAAATCAAAAATCAACTAAAAAACTTAAAACTTAAATTTTAGTGTTTTTAAGAAAAAAAAAATAAGAAACTAACAAAATTTCGGTAAAAACTAAAACTAATTAATTTATCTCTATATTTATTCCTCCAATTATTTACTTATTTAACATAAATATTTATAATTTTTTTTTTTTTTTTTTTGGCTCGTCGATTAATATTCGAAATTATAAAATACCGATTACACGCGAATCAAATAGTCTTCTCAACGTTTCCGTTGTAAATCGAAAACTGTTTAAAATTTGATGTGAATGTAAAATAAGATTTTTAAAATAATAATATTGTAACGTATAAATTAGATCGTTTTAAGGCTAGGCACACACATATCATATGTTTAAGTTTTGTCAAATCATTGGTTATTTCAATCCCGATAACATTATCCAAATTTAAAAAATAAATATATTAATTAAAAAATATAAGTAAATAAAATATTACGAACGTTAATTAATTACTTAGTGCATATAAAAAAACACCACCATTTTTGAAACAGGAATTAAAGCAGTACCCGATTACATTTTTAAAGATTATCCGTGTCGACAAAATGATAAATTTATACAAAAATACGGTTTTACTACGTGCTGCTTACAAAAGATCACATTTCGGCGGATACTAAGTTTTCCGTGTCACACCAGTCTCCATATTTCTAAAATTGATTGGAGAGATTAATTTTTCAGAGTATTATGTTTTTTTTTTTAATCGCGGAATTTTCGATAATATCTTCCTAATTAGTGTAATTGTTATAAAATAATTATGTCGTATTTTTTATTAAATTTACAGGAAAAAATTTATTGTTTCGACTAAGGATTTATTTTTTATTTTTTGTATAGAAAACAAATATTTAAAATAAAAAAATATGTAAATATTTAAAATAAAAAAAATCGCGTAAATATTCAAAATAAAAAAATGTGTAAAGATTTAAAATAAAAAATTGTATAAATATTTAAAATAAAAAAATGTGTAAATATTTAAAATAAAAAATTGTATCCGTTTAACATGTTCTTTAAATTACGGTCGGTAATCGATTGTTGAAATAAATTAAAATTTTCGACGAATTATCTGGGATATTTTTATATCTCTTCGCAACGAACAATTGAAACGAGTATTTTCGTGAATTGTTTTTTCTTCCGACTGCGATAATGTTATAATTTTGTTCATTCTGAACATTTATGCGTCTTAAATTTATGTATTCCGTTGATATTGTACGATATCAATACGAATATAAACATTTTTCCACCAATGGTTTGCAAATTACTTAAACTGAAGAGACTTCCTGATAAAAATGTTTGACATAAATGATAACATCGAGAGTTATTTTCTTCTCATTATTATTATTATTATTATTATAATTATTATTGTTACTATCATTTAAAGCAAGCCCGTTTCAAGCGTCGAAAATTACATATTCGAGTTATACGTGTACTTATGTGGATATATGTTTGCGTATTAAACGAGCGCTGCCAGTTTGTTTTTATCGTTTTTGCAAGACGACGCCAGCGTACCATACTGTAATAATTAATATTAAAAAAAAAAAACTGCGTCGCAAATACTAGGATTTATGTAAAATTCGTCTATTTTTTCATGTTTCTTTTTCCTTTTTTTTCTTTTAAATCGCCTGTATAACAATTATATTGTTTTTTTAAATAAACAAGTTTTAATTGATTTTATGACGTGTATTTAAAATTAATTTTGATATTCTTTAGCTGGCCGAAATAATGGTAAAAATTGCTCTATGTTTCGTTTTATCAATAGTTCGTGGTATATTCGCGTATGAAACTGACCGAATTTGGAGTACGTATGCATCTTTATATGTACCATTTTATCCGACGTATTTATTTTTATCTTTATTTATCATTCTCACTTCTTTTCTTTCTCGTTAGTGTACGTACCGTATAAAGTTAATCATTCGCCGGCGAATTTTGTCGTCTCGAATCATTTCATTCGCTAAGATAATTTTTACGAAATTCGAATTATTTTTATTTTCTCAATCGCAATGCGCCTTAAAAAATAATTCTTCATATATTAGCTAATAATCAACAAAATTAGTTATATATATATATAATATATATATACATATGTAAGTGCCTGTGTATGAATATGTAGCGTGATATATAGATATATAGTCTTTTTTCTTTTTCAACTGTGTTACATCACTGATTTCATGTAGACACATATGTATTTTATGTACATGCATATTGCGATTGTGAGAACAATCTTCAGTGATGCATGCAAATTTAAATGTATCAAACAATAAATAAAATATATGTGCTAGTGTAACCAACGAATATCGATCGGAAGCATAATCATTAATTATATACGTTAATCATATACGTCAGTGATAAAATGTTGCCTTCCTTCGCATGAATAATTTACTCCAGTGGCACATGTACATGCTGCTATTATTTTCAGGTACATTAATGTGGTCTTATCTCTCTTTCTTTTGTCGGGTGATCTGGCTTCCGATATTAGTTTTTCTAGATGCTGATTATTTCTT